>CM019230.1:10136480-10139889 GCA_009741485.1 Malurus cyaneus samueli
AAATCCACACTCCAGACCTTGTCTGAAGCACAGGCAGAGCTGGGCTCATGTTCCAGGGTGGTTTGCAGCAAGCTGCAGAGTGTGAATGGGGAGAATATTGAGGGAGAGGTGGAAACACAACAGCTGCTCTGACCAAAGCACACCTTGAAAACTTCAGTGTGAAAAACACCCTCCCTGTGGAGCAGCATCGTGGGGAGGGGATCCTGCTCACAGCCAGAAGTGTCATTAATTGGAAACAAGATAATCAGACTAAGGATTTTTCATTACATATATGTCATACCATTTTGTGAAAGGGAGAAGAGGGATTTATTGACCCATTTTCAGTGACAGAAGTGCTCAGGGAATCTCTGCAGCCCAGTCATGGCCAACTATTGAATCCTCTCAGTGTCACAGCAGGAAAAACCTCCCAGGAACCCAAGCAGAGCATTCAGAGCACCCCATGAAAGAGCTGGTGCTGTGAAGGCACCCGGGATGCTCCTGGGATGTGGATCAAAAATCCAAACGCAGTGATTTGTGGAGCCTCTGTGCACAGAGGGCTTTGGGAAGATGCTGACTTCAGGCTGTGGGGGCGAGAGGGGATTGAGGTTGGCATCGCTCCATATCCTCGTAATTGCTATTTATAAAATTCTGCACCTGCAGGACAAGGTGATTGATTAACATGCTTCATAAATCTCAGGCAGCTCAACAGCTATGACGGGGTTACGATTTTCTTCATAAAGTTTTAGCCATGAAAAATAAAAGGGGTTTCCAAGGGAACCCAGGAGTTTCCACAAACGTAGTTGATTTGGTTGAATTCTTTTTCTAATGAAAACTTTCAAAATGAAACAAAATGATAAATGTTCATTTTGAAAGGCGTCATTTTGGGGTTGTTCTCCATATCTGGAAGGATTCTGGCTTTTCATTCTTTTCTTTCTCCCTTCTTTTTCTTCCTCATTAAAGCTTTCTCTCTTCCAAAGACTGGAAAAATACGCACAGAGCAGTTTCCTCTCTTTTCCATCTTAACTTCCCTCATTTTAGCAAGTGAAGTATAAAATGAAAACCAAACAAAAACCAAATGGAAATGAGTCCAAACAAAATTTTAAATAACAACAAAACCTGCCTTCCATGGGATCATTAAACTCATCATCTTTTGAGTATTTAATTTAAAATAAACGGCATTTCCCGAACAGATTCACTTTCTGTGCTTATTCATTATATGACACTGGATCTCAAAGGGAATTGGGGGGCTGGACATGGCTGTATCCCCTTTAAAGAGGGGGATCATCAGTGTCAGTGCTGTGAAATTATTGCGGAGTGAGATTTCCCCACATTCAGGGGGAAGAGATTCAATACAGAGCTGACAACAGGATCCTGGTGATATAATCTGGATCATCAAATCCGGGTGACTTGGATACAAACACATCCTCTTCAGCATCTGAATCCCATCCTGACTGACAAGGCAGGAGCATTAAATAAGAGATACCAGCTCCAACTCCACTAACAATTTGGGCAATAGATGTTATCACAACAAACAATCCAAATGGAGAGACAGCCCAAGGCAGTCTCCATACCACCTCCATGCTCCAGAAACCTTTGTCCAGCAGGGCTTTTGGCTGGGCCCAAATATGTCTAGAGGATTTTTTCTTAGCATGGAAAAGCTATTCTACAAGAAAAAAAAATTAAAATCCCTTTTTTCCCCCTTCTGTGAAAGTATCTCCCTGAAGACAAATATTTAAGTTGCTCACATTTAAGGGTCCCAAAGAAGCTGCAGTTTACTGATAAAAAATACAGTTTATACCTCAATATTAGCTCAATCCTTGCAGCAGACTTTCACCAGTGTCAAACTGTGCCAGCGCAGCACATGAGGTAACACAGGCACATGTGGATGGCAGAGGATCCTACAGGCTGATCCAGCCCTTCCCATCCCAGCACTTCCCAACCCCTCAGCAGTGCCTGTCCCCTCCCCACACTTTGCCCCTTTGGTTACATCTCTCTCCCCACAGACCCCTCTCAGCATCGTAGCATTGCAGGGGCACAGCAGGGAATCCCAGTTGCCAGATGCCACCCAGTATCTCTGAGCAGATGAGTGGATGTAGCTCGGCAGAGAACTCCCCAGTTTGATCCAATTGGCCCCATCTGTCTGTCCCTTATGGGAAGAAAAAGCTGATGCTGAAATATTCTGTGGGCACTCTAAGATTTTCCCTCTCTTTCCATTTTCATGGGTGCAATTGTGCAATCACTGCTATTTTTATGTTGCTCTACAAAGGTTTAATGCCCACATCAGAGCCTTAACACTTCATTCCTGGTGCCCACATTCTTCCACAGCTCTGTGTGAAAGGAAGCTCTCAGGGCAGATGATAATTCCAAGCAATAGAAGCTAAAAGGGAGTTATTAGAGGCCAGCTGTGCCTGGGCAGAGCATCGGCTCCTCCATGGCTGGCCATTGCACAAGCACATGGTCACGGAGACAGGAAGGGCAAGGTGAATGCTTTAAAAAATAGAGAACAATATTATTTCCCCCTTTGCTTTGGGGGAAACATTGATTTTATTCCCTGCTCTGAAGCACCTCTTGCTTCTGCACAGAAATTGTATGAGAATTCTCAGCTGAAATGGAAACATTATTCAGGAGTAATTCCTTCTTTATTGTTATTATTTGGAGCTAACTCCATAGGTTGTGCAGGATTGCTTACTTCAGACAGGCAAAGCTCCTTTTTCCAATGTCTGAGGCTGCAACCTTTCCCTGACCTCTTGTTCTGAAGGTTAACGTGAGGTTAACGCTGCAAAAGCAAATCAAAGCCCAAATGACACCAGTTCCCTGTTCCGGTTTGTGTTGCTTTATGGCTCCGGGGACCCCATGCCTGAGTGCCTGCCGTCCCCCTGGGGGGCTCCAAGGGAATAAAGGCTCTTTATTTCCTGCCTGGGAGCACATTTCAACCCGTGCCTTTAAAAACAACCAAATAAATTTCTCTCTTGCAAGCTTTCATTGTGAACAGAGCAAATGAGAAGTGGAGATGATGATAACCTAATCGCTGGACTCCTTTAATAGGTGGAATTTCCTCTGAAGTAACTGGGTTGAATGTCTGCCAAGCACCAGAGCTCGCAGCATTTCCAACAGGCAGCCAGCGTGTCAGGAAAGCAAATAGGATAAATTGCTCTGGATTTGGTTGTTGCATGACCTGAAAGTTGGTCATTAAACAGGAGGGTCATGTTCTCATCCCGTTTGCTCTCGAGGAAATGTGCTGCAAGTCTCCGGAGGCGCTGAGCTTTGGCTTGGAAAACTGACATGGAGTTAAAACCAGGAGCAAGCCAGGGAAAGAGGAAAATCTGGTGAGGTCATTGTGGTATGCATTGGGGATATTTCCCCATGGATGCTGTTTCTGGAGGGGTTCAGAGGACGTGCCCAAGGCAACAGAGGGAATCTGTAGAGAGCG
>CM019230.1:10139894-10178113 GCA_009741485.1 Malurus cyaneus samueli
ACAGAGGGAATCTGTAGAGAGCGAGGATTTGCTCAGGACCCCCTGAATGCCAGCTCTGCCTCTGGCAGCCAGACATCAGATCGAGTTACACGTCTAAATGCAAACCGGAGTGTCCCGCTTTGAGCACATTCGATGATCTGATACATAATCCCAAAAGAGAACTAATAAGAACCATAGGAAGCCGCTTTCCCCGCGCAGCTCCGTGGAGCCAAACCCTTGATCCATTTGCTTTCATCCCAAGCAGAGGAATTTTTCATCTCCCGCTTTATGATCTCTTTTCATGACAATAGGTTGGGGCTGGGCACAGGGGCTGTGTGTTCTCCTCATAATGAGAACAATCAGAGCCGAGCAGTTATTAATCACCCAGTCATACGATCCATTAAAACAAATTCTTATTAACCACAAGACATATGTTTTTCTCCTGAACTTCACAGATAATGCCTGGAAGCAGATGGAAGAGCTGCTCTTACAAATTAAATTTGATGGGGCTTTTAAAAATAAATTATGTCTGACAGGCCTCTCCCCCTTTAATTAAGCTGCAATGTAACTTTGAGAATGTACTTGTGTGTTACAGGTATTGCTGCGTGTCTGGGTTCTACCTCTTCTTTCCCTGCTGATTGTTTCAGAGACCATGAGCTCAGTCCTCAGAGGCCAGGAAGCACCACGACTGTGGCAGCAGGGAAACCTCTGGTGAGCCACTGCAGCTGCTCTGGACTGTCTGACTTCCAGCCAAATGTCCCAAGTACTGCCTGCAGACCCAATGAGGATATGTTCCTCCATCCAAGTGTCCCTGTATTTCTCCATGGGGGATTCAGGGTGACTGTTGGGCACCAGGAGCACTGGAGAATGTCCCCAGCCATGCCCTGACCACTACAGCAATGCAGCTTCAAGGAATAACAACCTCCCCGGGGGATTAAGCTGCTCTCAGCCAACAGCCACACTCACAGAGGAATCATAAAAGCATTGGGTTGTTAATGTTGGTACAGGCCTTTCAGATCATCAATCCAGCCTGCAATCCAGCACCCCATTCCACTGATTGTGGAAATACCTCGTGGATTGTGGCATTACCTCGCGGATTGTGGCATTACCTCGTGGGTACACTGCAGCCTGGAGCTGAGGGGACCTGCTCTGCCTCACCCCGGGGTTCCTGAGCACCACGAGACATCAGAACTGACAAAAGGCTTTGATGGAAATTGCTAAACAGAAAGTTCTGTGGGAACATCCTGTTGTCCATAGAAGGTCACATCCATGGAAGTTGCCTTCCCAAAGCCCTACAAACTTCATGAGCTGCTTTTAAACAGCAGTGAAAAAGAGTTGAGTTTCACCCATGTCACACCAGGTCCTGAGGTTCTGAAAGCTGGGAAATAGTGACAACCTCACCAAACTGAGGGCTCTAAGCATTAGCTGTGGGATTTACGTGCCTAAACCAGTACCATGCCACATTTTAAAATTGCCAGAGAATCCCTCTCCTGGGGCCTAGAAGAGAGGGGGAGCATCTGTTCTGTGGATGTCCAAGAGCAAAGGCAGCTCCAGTTTGTTACACACACCCTGTGTAGGACATGGGGGCTAAACTGGCACTGGGGTGTGTCTTTAGACACCCCAGGACTGGCTGTGTCCAATCTCACAACCAATAAAATGTCCGTGGAAAGAGTCAGGGGCTGATTCATCCCTACAACACAAACTGCACTCGGGACTGTTCCTTCAGCAACATTGGCCACAAACCTAAACAACTGGCTTTAATGACAAATACTGAATTTGTGGTAGCTAAAAGCTTACGTAAAATAATTACCTTGCCCACATACTCTCACTAGGTGAACACAGCAGGAACTCAAACTAGTCTAAAATGTTTCTATAAAGATTCAAATCAATATTTTCAGTTTGATTTTTTTTTAAATACAGAATTTTCCCCATTTCCACCAAGCCCAACTCAGAAGGCAAGTTCATTTTCACATAGAAAGGCAAGGTAAAATACTTTTGAAGAGTGTGAATTTAGGAAGTAGATTCACTCACTGCGGGGAAACTTACAGTCAAAGCCAGGAGAAGAAAATGCCTCAGGAACAGTGAGTGATATATCAAAGGATTTTCATGCTACTTTCATATCCTCTTTTCATCCCCAGCCCTCACTAATCACTACAATTTCCATTACCTAAGAAATCTTTTCTGCCTTTAGAGAGTAGAACATGAATTGCTCAAGTATTTGGGAGGGCTATTTATAGAACGTACTAAAATTAGTCAGGGCAGGTTTAAATGCAAGGAATCCACCCCTCCTTTAACCCCAGCAGAGCACACATATGCACAGTTAACCTCGAGTAATGCTGTTTAATCAGGGGAGTTATTTGAACAGGTTTGTTCAATATGCCTGGAAGTATTTAAGGTGTGTACACAGGCATTTCTCAAGAGTGCTAAACCAGAGCTGGAACAGACAGTTATTGCAATGAAAGCTGCTTTCCCTCACTCCCAGAAGCTCTGGACATATTCCCTCTGTCAGCCCAGACAGCAGATACACATTAAAATTTGATGGAGAACTCTTCCCCTCTGATTCTCCATTTATAAGAATCATCTTTATTATGTGGATGTGGAGTGTTTCTCCAGTGGAATGGCAACATTGTGAAGAGGGGGACCAACTCCTGACTCCCACTGGGGCTTGTTTGACATTCAAGACCTGGATTCCAGCTCAGGTGGATGAGGATTTCTGAGTGCTCAGGAAAAGGATGGCATGAGCTACCACAGATAAACAGAGGATTTAGGGCTCCAGCAGTCACCCCCAAATCTTCCCTCAAGGATTTGTGGGCACAAAGACACAGCAGATTTATTAGAAGTTCCTCAGCTTCGTAAAGATCCTCTTAATTTCAATCTGAAGCTTTCAACTTGTCTGTGGTTTGAGCCTACCTGGAGCAGCTGTCCCTGTCCCAAAGAGCATCCCCAAAATGGTTCACCAAACCACTGTCCAGGCAATCAGAAGCTGGCCTGAAGGCAGAGCAGCACATAAAAACCAGTGGGAAAGCACAGCAAGATTCTGCCCAGGTGACAGGGAATGCTCCACGAGTCCCTCTCCTCCTGGAAGAATGATCCAGCAGCGAGGAACCATCACATCACTATATATAGAGCAAAATGGCCCCAAATGGATATCGTCATTCTGAGCAGGGACTTCATTTATCACTGAAGAACCACTTTAGTATCGAGGCAGAAAGGCACTAATCACTCTCCAAGTACTTTATGCCTATTTAATAAGAAACCGTCTTGCCCTGCTTTATGGCAGTTCTTAGATTTCTTTTTTCCTTTCTGCATTTTGGACAAGGCCTTTCCTAACTAGACTCCCAGTCCAGACGCAAAATGAAATCTATCCAAGGGGTAAGTAATTGTCATATAAAGGTCAAGAAGAGAGTAATTATCTAATTTTTGTTATTTAAAATAGAGGTGACAACTTAGCACTGGCAGACAGATTCCTTCCCCATTAACTTTCAAGGCCAGGTTGGTGGAGCTCTGAGCACCCTGGTCTGGGGAAGGTGTCCTTGCCCAGGGCAGGGGGTGGAATGAGATGAGCTTTAGGGTCCCTTTCAACCCAAACCATTCCAGGATTGCATAGTTCTGTGAAATATTACTGTTTTGAGGCAAAGCATCTCTTATCCTGTTCACACTGCAATGGGCAATGGAGAACGTTTCTGATCTGCTGATGAGCCGAAATCTCCTCTGCAGTGTGTAGGAGATGGATAGCACAACAAAAACATGATCAGCCACTCAATGGACCCCAGGGGCCTCAGAAGCTGCACTGTCCTACACAGCTGGGTAAATTCCTGATTCTTTTTATTACCCTCCACAGCTACAGCACTTCATCACGAGGTTTTAATGAATTTTCACTGGGCCTGAACAGCAAAATCACGGCTGGTTTCCACGTTCCTCATGCCAGACTCCAGATCTCCCGGTTACAGCACACATTGTAAGTGGAAGCCATGGCACAATTCAGGCTGTTATATTCCAAGACAGGAGGGTTTTGCTGTCAGTGGATACAGATGTCATTTCCCAGAGATATTGGCTGGATCCAAAATTCCCTGCGCCTTCACATCCTCTTCTTAAGCCAAAACTTGTTGAGGGGAAGGAGCTCACACAATTTTGCTCAGTTGTTAAGAAACAACCACTTGTCCGACTCAATTAAGGGCATGAAGCAGAAATGGGATTTTTGCAGCCCCACCTGAGCAGAGGCAGAGCATATGGGATGCTGCAAGGACCCAACCTGTTGTGTGAACACCTCCTGGCCCACAGAACCAACAACTGCATCAAGGCTTTGTCCCATTGCTGTGGGTCAGCACAGCGGAGAAACCCATCTCCAGGCTCCGCCAGTCTTTCTCCAGCCTTTTGGAATGTCAGCAGGCAGCCAGACAAAAACCTTGTCCATGTGATGGCAGCCACGAGGGAAATACAAGAAAATGTTCTTGTGATTGAAGCAGGATGGAGAAGCTGTGAGTGGCTTGGGGATGATGGACAAGCAGGTCTGGGGGGTTCCTGGAGCACAGCAAGGTCCCAAAGCATCAGAACCTGGTGAGAGAAGCTCTTTAAGCCAGGTATGAACCTGCATGGAAGGAGGAGAGGTCACATCTCCACCCCAAATCAGCACCAGCCCTCAGCCCCTCAGCCCAGCAGTGGTTTTGATCCACAACACTGTCACCTCAAACCCCTGCCACTGCCAGGACACACACATTGAGTTTATAGCTTGAAAAAACACTGAGTTTGAGAAAATGGTAGGCAGTTTATGGACAAAGTGCATAAGGGATCTCTGAGCTCCATACACGGTAGCAATCCCTACATCTGCCTCCCATGAGGCTTGATGGGAGTCAAGAAATAAGACATTCATGCTATTTTTATGAGATGGGGTGACCTTGTCACACACAACTCCAAACAAACTACATAACAGCATTTGTTAGATGGAGCCCAGAGCCCCTCTAAACTGATCCCAATTTGATTTACATCCACAAGCAGTGAAATGCACAGCCAAGGTAGATCTGCCCAGGCACAGGTCCTGCTGCCAAGCTCAACCCAAGCCAGGCCCTGCAAAGGTTTGATTAACACCAGACAAAGTGCCAGGCAAGCCTAGTGGAGCTGTAATCCAAATCGAGCTTTCACACTCACGCTAACCAAACCTGGGAGGTCTGGCTTGAGTTTCCACACCCAAACCTCTTTATCAGGAGCACTTTGAACACTGCCAGGAGCTCCTGCAGTCCTGGCGGTGCTCACAGGGATATCTGCTCCTGACTCTGTGGCTCTTGCTTTCCTCCTGCCCTCTCCCTGCAGGCTTGCCTGTCCCTGGAGAGCCTTCCATGAGCACGTTCTCATGGCACACACAGACGTGTCAAACAGATAAAGAGCAGCAGGCAGCTCCTTTTTGATCACCCAAAGCACTTCCATGGGGAATCGCTGCTGCTGCTGCTCCCAAAGGCTGAAGGGGAATGTCAGACACATCCTGTAACGTGCCCTCCTCGCTCACCAGGAGCACCCTGGATACCCTGGAGTATCCAACAAACCCTGAGACATATCATCTGCCCCTTCCTCAAACACAGCCCCGCATACCAGGCCCTGCTGGCACAGCAGTCCTGGAAAGCAAATCCTGGGAGCCACAGCAAGGCTTGCCCACCCAGCAGAACCTGCTCTACCCCAGCTCAGAGAGGCCTTGGGCAATTTTTTACACAGAACTGTAGAATACTTGCAGATTTTAAGGCCAGAAAGGAGCACTGTGTTCTGTCACCCCACAAATCCATGCTGGAAAGCAATTTCTGCCCCCGGTGTTATTCCCACCACAGATGCAAATGTGCTGAGCCACCAGCCAGGCTGATAAAGTGAGATTAGGAAAGAAATGCACTATGCAGGAGTATTTTCCCTCTGATTTCACAGCAGAGACAGGATCAGCCTCCTGCTCTCTGTCAAGGCAGGCAGGATCAGCCCCAGGAGCACCCAATTCCCAGTGGATCTGTGAGCCCGTGTCACTGAGAGAACTCTGGCCCTGGCAGTGCTGCCCCGGGGCACTGCAGCTCCTGGGATAAGATGAGAACTTGGCACTTCATCTTCCAGTTTGCTTCTGAAGCCTCCCTCATTTGCACCACTTAGCCCCATTGCTGCCTTTGGGAGCATCAGAGCTCTTTTTTTTTAACCCATTTTTACATCTTTGTCTATGGCTTCTTTTAAGTTTCCAACTGGTGGGATCTTTCCTGCTCTTTGTTCAGATTACAATAATTTGTCATTTGTGTGCAGACGGTTTCTTAACTACTCCTGTGTTAGAAATAACCTTTGAAGGAATATTGGTTCTTTTATCTCCAGGGCCCTGCAAAGCTCAGAGCTATTGAATGGTGAGGCATTACGGATGCAAAGAAAGCCCCACAAGGCAACCCATTAAATGTGAGCTCTCTTGCTCTGGAAATAGAAGGGTTATACAGCACAATTGCTCCAACGCAGCCTGGGTTAGGAATAAAACCATACTTGAAAAAGGTTCATGGCACCACTGCTGTTTTATCATCTCTAGCCCTAATTTTGGAGGCTGCAAAAGCACTGTAACAGTTTTATTTTAATGACAATCCAGGCACATTCACTCATTGCTTTCCATTTTCTTTCTGGCAGCATAGTCATTCCCAGAGCTGCACTCTGCAAGGCCAGGCAGGAGCACAGCTGGGCTGGTCTAACTTTGGTTCCTGTGTAACACTGGGGAGGGAGAGAGAACATCCTAAAGCCACTTCAAATCCACTGGCACTGGGTAGTTGCTCCCAGGAGGCTCCAAAGAACTGTCTGGGAATTCTGGACCTGGGATTTTTATTTTTAACTTTTCAAGACTCCAGGTCCTGAGGGATGAGATTGCAGGGACATAATAGCAGCATTTAAAAGAGCAAACCACACATCCTGTGGAACTATGGTACCATGAGCCCTGGTGGTACTGCACGAGCACAGGACCTGCAGGACTACCAGGGAATCACAGGCTCAAGAGTCACCATGGATCCTGCTTTTGGTGGGGTTGCCAAATTAAAGGGGTTTTGGGGTTTTTTTTTACAAGATTATGGGCTGCTGGATAAGGCAACTCTGTTGAGTGTGTGCTTGGAGCCCTCCAAGGCTTTCAGCTTGTCTTCCTGGGATGGCTTTATCTAAAACCACGCACCATAGAGGAGCCGGCAGAGCACAAGTGACACCTCAAGCTGCTGACACATTTTGGATGTGGCTGTTACAGGGAGAGATTTGGGGTAAGGGGACATCCTAACTGACAGGTTCTCCTGGGGATCTGCTCCTAGGACCAAGTCATTCCCTCTTTTGGGAGATGCACAGATGGAAAATAAGAGTTATTCCCAAATCACTGCCTCATTAGCACACCTCTTATCAAGCTTTCAGTCACGGCTGCTTTTTCCATTGCAGGCACAAGTTTTCCTTGCAGGGCTGGGTCATTCTTCAAGCAGGATCCAGTGCTGGGGCACGCCTGGCTGCAGACACATACAGGGCAGACCTCAACCAGCACAGATAATTTCCCATTCAGCTGGGGTCCCTCTGCCATTTCTCCAGGAGAGTACAGGGAGTTCAGTCAAGCCAATTCTCCCTGCAGGTTTGAACCTTTCATCACTGATATCCTGTCAAGTAAGTTACACAAAAATCCTTCAGAATGGCAAAGGTGGACCTGAACCCACATGGATCAGGCTCTGGACTAGATCATGTCTGAAAAATCCTTTAAACTCTACTTTCTACTATTCTTTTGACACACAAATCTTAAGTGTACTTTTCAAGAAGATCCCAAACTCTTATTTTGTACACACAGAGCAAATAAAAGTACAAACATTTCTATAAATGCAGCACTGAACTGGCATTACCACACGTGCAGCATCTTTCTCTACAGCTGACAGAAGACATCACACTTTGAGCCCTAGCTCAGGCCTCTCTTAAATTTATCTCTGTAACCTGTCAGAGGTTTCCCGGATCCTCTGGACCAGCTTTCAGCCCCAAACACAGCCTCAGCAGGTGCAGCAGCCTCTTCCTCAGAGCAGCTGAAGGGCACAGCAGGGAGCTGTAATTCCCTGTTCTTGTCCTCCAGGGCACAGCCTGCTCTGCCCTGTCACTGCTGTGCTCTGGAGTTCTCCCTTGGATCACACACAGCATGAAAAGCACCTGTGGGCAGCAACAGGCTCAGCTCAGGGCCCAAATTCTATCATTAACACGAGGTTCAGTTCTCCCTTGCTGATGGACATGCCCTGACAGCACACTTTGCTTTTGAGGGAAATGTCAAAACCATTTCAGAGCTCCCAAGTACCCAGAGCAGCAGGTACCATGGGCACGAGAGCGGGGAGGAGCAGAAGACATCTCCTGCCACCACAGCACTCACTGAGGGCTGCTGGAAAGTCATATTTGTAACACAGAATGATCATTTCTTCCCAAACATCCCAGCACGGGATGAGGGCAAACCTGTTCTCTGGAGCAGTCTTGCTGCTTGCCACTCTGTCAAGCCCCGGGAAGATGGACTGCATTTGAAAGTCACTGGTCAGGGAAGGAAGAGGGTCAGAACACAAGGCCCATCTGCTGCCATCGTGGGACAGCAGCTGAACAAAGAGGGAGCAACCCCAGGACCGCCATGGAACTCCCTGTGGAACTGGAACCTTCCTCCCTCCAGCAGGGCAGAGCAGGGGGCAGGCAGCACCTGTGAGTCCCAGCAGGAGCAACAAGTCCCTGAATATGTGCCAAACATCCCAGCAAGGGCGTTTTCCCCTTGGTGTGCTCCCAGAGGTGCCTGCCCTGGGAGGCAGGAGCCACCCCTGAGCCCCACAGGAACGACACATCTCAAACCTGGCCAGGCCAAAAGGGATTCTGTGGTCTGAACACAGCCAGCCACAGCCAGGCTTCAGCAGCACTGAGGATAACCACGCAGGAATGCAGGCATTCCTGTCCCTGCATGCCTGAGGAATTATTGCTCAGAGCATTTGGAGCCAGCCTTTATGAAATAGTTGAGGCATGTAGTAAGAAGTGTAACAATTAAAATGTTGATGAATACCAGGTTAAATCCATGGTATTTGCTGGAAATTTGCCAGAAAAGGTGCAGATTGTCCCCAAAGAGCCACCTGCAGCAGGTCAGCTGAGAGCAGGGGGCTGGTGCCACCAAGCTGGGGTTCCAGGCCGTGTCCCTCCCTGTCCCCCTGCAGTTACTCCCCACCCTCACTGGAACCTGGGTGACTTTACCAGAGAGACCCTCTCACCTGTGCCCTTCTCCAGAAGCTGAGGCCCAGGGGATTTTTTGATCCTTCAGGGCACACACAGCCTCAGGGATAAATCAGAGCCCCTTCACCATCGGATTTAGCAGGAACCTCAGGACTTCCATCATGATTTCCCCATCTACTACAAATTGGCATTAAGAGGCCAACCCAGTGCTGGTATCTCTTTGCCCCCTCCCCACTGTCCTGTGGGCTCCATCTCCCCTCTCCCCATCTCTGAGTCACCCTCAGCTTCTGATTTTTAACTGCTTTTGCTCTCTGAAGAGTCCTCAGAGCTCAATCAACCCATTTGCCACAACTCTTTCCAGAAAAAAAACCAGCCAAGCTGCTGCCCTAGGACAGGGCTGGCCTATGCCTCTTTCCCTAGCACAGCAAGGATGGAGGGGCAGGGGAGGCATATCCTAAAAATGCAAACACCCCATAGAGACAAAGCCCCAAACAGGAGAGGTATCTGATATGCCCCAGATTCCAGTGGAGACCAAGCCGTAAGATCAGATTCGAAACACCCCAACAGGAAAAGCCCTAAAAGGTACCAAAAATAAAATTCATCTCCTCAGCACCAGTTTATCCCTACAGATTACTTCAACTGTGCCTCAGTGCTTCCTGGTGGAGTCTTGGACTTCAGGATGCCACCACAGACCACGAGGAAGGGGAATCTCTCACCTCTGCAAGAGCATCTGTCAGAGTCCAGAGCCTCTCCAGAGGCATCAGCTGCTCCCATCCACCACCCTTCATCTCCAAGGCTGGATAAGCTTTGCCAGCATGGAAACTCCTGACAAAGCATTGCCAGTACTGAGCAGTTTGGGAGACACTGGGATTCTCCCCAGGCTGAAGCCCTGGTGCAAACAGGCAGTGGGGGGGTTCCTTGGCAGCCCAGGCTGGTTGGTACAATGGGCTGATTTGCAGCAGAGGATTAAAAAAGAGGGGGGGAAAAAAAAGGTAAAGCTGCTAAAGATTTCCCTTATCTCCACCAGCATTTCACACATTGGGGCTCCCCAGCATCCCTCATTATCACAGCCTGGGTTACAAATAATGGCTCGAGATCACTATATTACCCCACCCCCACCTAATGCAGCTTTTAATACACAGACTTTTTTTTTTTTTTTTCATTTTACACTATTTGCCACAACAGCATTGCCATGAAAAAATTGAATCTGACACCTCACTTTTTATTCCAATTCAAGCTAAAGATTGACTTACGTTTTAAAATAAAACTTGCTGATATTTAAGGACAGTTTGATTGCCTACCCAGTCACTGGGGCAATATGAACCAGCTTTCTGCAGCAAGCAGAAGCTCGTAAATGGAATTGCAATCATAGGAAAGCAGGAAATTTAAAATTTGGTGGTAGAGATTTTCCTTTGAGCTACAGAAACCTCTGCACACAGTATTACACAGCAAGCACCAACCCAGAGGAACTTTAGCCCACATTTCCCTGGGAGCCACTCTTACCCAGCCAGGTGTTCAGCACAAGGGTAAAGGAACACCTTGGGACAGCACCACCCCCAACTCCCCCAGCACTCGTGCAAGAAAAAACTTCAGAGTAAAATAACCCACCAGAAAAGCCCTCTAGACCATCCTGCTTTGCTCATGGATTTCCACCTCCCTCCCAGGCAAATCCCAACACAGCCACCCCCAGTCCAGTGCTCTGCCTTCTGCAGGAGCCCCCACAGATCTTTTCAGCAGCTTTCTGCCAGTGTTACCATAACAGCCCTCCCTGCATCCCCAAATCCCCACACCTATCTCCCTGCAGCCCCTCACCAGCAGCCAAGCTGCTCCCTTGGAGAGGCTGCAGCCCCTCTTCCACACCCTGGTGCGGCCAAGGAATGTTCCATGTTGGGACATGCCAGATATCAACACCATGAGCATGCAGACACCTTCTGCTGGTTTCCCTGGACAGGTGGGAGTGCAGCACTGGTTCAGGCAGTGTTACAGAGCCTGTCCTCATGCAAACTCCATTTCCCACTCCTTTTTTTTCTTGCTGTGTTTGCTACCCAAAGATGTAGCAACCCATGTTTAGTTTTGCGTGTCTTTCTACTTAGTGAAGTAAAGATTAATTTCATTTTTATGTTTTTCATCTGGCTCTTCAGCCCTAGAAACTTCCAGCTGAGCCCAGTGTGGCCACTATGTTCCACTCTCCTCTGGGCCAGGGCTGCTGGATCCATCTCCATGGGAGGCTGCTCTGATCTGCCAGGAACAGGCCCAGCACTACAACAGGCTTCAGCTGCATGGTGGAGATTCAAAGCCTGGATAGAGAGAAACCCCAGGGATTTCTATCCACAGGTTCATTTCAGGCCACCTATAGCCCTTAATGATGTTCCCTGGAGGAGTCCATGCACGGAACAAAATGTGGGAGTGAAATTACATAATGAGCATCTCCCTTCAGCCCAGGAGGAGCAGTCAGAACACTCCAGTGTTGCTATTTTCCCCCTCATTACAGAGTTGGAGGGAAAAAAAGCAGTGCTGGAGCTCTTGAACGCAGTGGGTCTCCTTTGCAGGGCTTTTTGCAGCCTCGGCGCTCGGCAGAGCAGCGTTACAGTCCAAATGAAGTAATCCTTTGACAAAGTGCAGTCATTTATTTGAAAAGTGTAGTCTCGCCATTAAAATGCAAATGAAATGAGCGCTAATACATTAACTGGGGATGGGAGTTGAAATGGCTTATGACAAGTGTGCTTTCATGTGGAATGGAGCTGCATGATAACAGTTGTGTGTAAAGGGAAGTCATGTTCAGATGTACATGCTTGTTTATTGAAGATATTAATGAAGGGCAGTGATTAAAGATTATTATTATTTCCTCATCTTGTCTTTCTTTTGTCCCTCCCTGGTTCAAGTCTCCTGCTGAGAGGACCCTCCAGAGGGGAATCTGATCAAAAGTCACCTTTGATGACTGATCTGAGTCCCCACTAAAGGCGACAGGAAAGAGAAATGTATTTAATGCTCTGCTTTGAAGAGGAGCACAAGGTTCCCCCCAGTGGATACCCCATGGAGAGCAGCTGGTGCGAGAGCTGATTCGGAAAAAAAACATGGAAAACTGAGCTTTTCCATCCATTCCAGGGATACACCTGGGGAACAGGGCCAGTGTTAGGATGACTCTGGGTCTTCTCTGTGGGGAGAAACCAGCCCTGGGATGCAGGGAGAGTCCCAGGGCCAGATGGAGCAGAGCAGCCTTATTGCCACTGTCCATGAGAATGAGCTGCTGCAGAGAGTGAACCTGCAATGGGACACTGGGACAGCTCGGGCACAGCCTGAGGTCCAGGCTTTTGGCTCCCAGGGGAACAGGCAGGGCTGGGGCCATGTGGCAGGGCCTGTTTGTCCCCTCTCACAGGGCATGAGCTGTGTCACAGCATGTGACAGCTCCACAGCTGGAAATTCACCTGAGCTCTGAGCATGTGGCAGCCACAGGCAAACACAGGGACATCCTGAGCTCCTCCCTCCTGCACCCAGCTCTGCCCTGGGGATCATCCCCAGCATCAATCCCAGCCCATCCATCCCCGGGGACAAACACCACCCAGCCCATCAGGATGTGTTCACTGAGTTACCCTCTTCCAGGTTGGATTCCTTTCCACTCGGCAGCAATTCCTTGTTTTTCCTCTGTGCCACAGCCCTTCTGCACCACCCAACCATCCATCTTTAGGATTCTGAGTGAGGCACCCACAGGCAGGGGCTTGGCTCCCATCATGGTCAGTGCAGGGAGGCAGGACCTTAAGAGGGTCAGGGAGCCCATTTAGGGTCTGTCCCCTGCAGAGGGTCTGTGTGCAGAGGAGCCCTAAGCAATCACAGGCTCTGCTTGGGCACCTAAACCTCCCAAAACACCAGGCATAACCTCAGCCCCAGCCCAGATGTTTTCCCAGCAGTTTTGAGCTCAGGATGGGGTGGCAAAGCCTGATTTTTGTGGGAAGGGCTCCAGCTTGAGCCCCTGTTTGTGAGCCCAGAGGGAACCACAGGGATGACATTGGGAATAAACCCAGCATTCCCTTGCCTCAGGCTGGCACTATTAGCACATAAAGCCATTTCCAGAGCAGAACTGCTTCAGCTTCACTTCTCATCCGTATGCAAAGCCCTGTTAATCCCATGGCACACTGAGACACTTGCGTGCATCTTTCCTGATTTCTGCCCTCACTCAGCATTTCCCAGCACAGGAGGTGCTGCTTGCTGGGCTCTGCTGCTGTGCCCCTTCCCACCCTGCAGCTGCTGTGGCTCCCCAGCGGGATGGCCACATTGCCCACGGATGTTCACAGGCAGCAGCAGGGCACGGGGCAGCAGCAGGGAGAGCACACCAAAGCTGCAGAGTTACAGCTCCAGCTGGGAAATGGTCAGGGCAGAGGCTGCTGCTTGCTCTGTGTCTGTTTGAGGCTGAGTCTGGGTCCAGGGAGGGCTCTCGTCAGTAGTGGAATATAAACATCCAGCACCAGTCTCACCAAGATCATATCAAGCACCAGGACTTCTTCTATTTCAGCCAACAAGAGTGAATTTCATCAGCCTGATCCTCATTATGGCAAAATCAAGAGCTGGAGCTGCACTGAACAGCCAATGCCTTGTGCTGTTTTCCTCCTCCTTCTTGCCGAAAGGAAAAGGAAAGCAAAGATCTTTGTGGAGTGTTGGCTTTCCTTCACCAGGTGCTATTCACACTCACCAGAAGTCTTTTTTCCAGCAGAGCTGGGCTGTGAAAACAGAGAGGCTCAGCCTACTGGATTCCATAGCCTTGGGATGACATAATTTACTGGCATTGTGTGAGATCCTCAGCACATCCTGTCCATGCCAGGGGTCCACAGACATCCCCTGAGGGGTCTGCAGCTACCTCAGCGTGCCCACTCCTGGACAGAAACAGCCTAAAATCCAGATGCTTTGTGTAAAGAGCATTTCAGAGCCATGATCACAGGAAGGGCAGAGGTTTGGGGCCCTCATTATCCTGCCAGGGATGGACACCAGGGACAACCTGAGGCTTTTCCTTTCCCCAGCCACTTCACTGCCACAGCCCCACCAGCTCTTCAAGCATGTGGCCATGGAGCTTTTGCATTCATCTCATCCCATTGCCCTGCTTAGCACTTTCCAGAGGCAGAGTGAGCGGGGAAAACACTCTGTGTCCTTCCTTTGTCTGACACAAGCTGTGGGCAGAGTACTGCAAAATTTGCCTTTCTACAGTCATGAGGACAGGTGCTTGCCAGCATCTGAAACAACTGTGTGACACTTTGAAATTAAATCCTCCTGCTATTGCCACCCCTTCCCCATCTCCTGTGTTTATACACACACAGGTTTGTTTTTGTAGGATTGCTCGTAAGTGCTCTGGCTTTGTCTCCATTACACAAAAAGTTTTTCCCATCAAAACAACTAATTGAAGTTCATTCTCTTGTTGTGAGATCATTGTCTAGACAAAGAATTATAGATTTTGCCTAGATATACCTAGGGAAGAAAAAGCCAGCCAGTCCCTTTTAGGTAACACTATCTTATCACAGTTTGCAGTGTACACGGAGGTGGATATCTGCAGTAATTATCTCTGTAAAAACATCTCTCCTTTCACAGTGAAGACATAACATGAGATACACATGCTTGATCTGCCTGCATTTCATTGTTATTATAAAGTTGTCATCGACTCCATGGACGTTCTGTTGGTGCTGTACTGCTGTGAGCCACGACAAGGCTGCCAAAAATTATTTGCAGTTCTCAATTTGCATAAAGAAATTCAAACGTATTCCAGCAGCACTGGGAAATGTTCCGTTCCTTTTCACAAACATTCACGGGAAGGAAATGCTGTTTGCAAGGACACTCTTGGGAATGAGAGTCACACCAGGAGGGGATACTTTGGGAGATTGCTCCACACTTGAGTGGGTGCTGAGAGCAGTTAGAGCCTCAGTCGAAAGGAGGGAGGGAACTCCACAAAACAGACTGCTCCCAGTGACCCCATCCATCACTAACCACCCTGTGCTGGTTAAACTGGGCATGAGCCTTCCATGCTTCAGGAATGCTCAGTGACCCAGCCTAGGCCAGGCTGCAGTGATTCTGCCATCAGCATTGAACTTGTTCCTCCCATGGATCACCCTGGCATTTCCCAATGCATGGATTGAGGTTTCATTTTACTCCCTGTGTTGTATTTGAGTGGTTTCTGCTGGGCAGACACTCGGGGCTTTTCAGGGCAGGTACAGCTGATGTTGCAAAGTGAGGCAGATCCCTTTGGCAAGATGAGCAAAATTGTTATTCTGCAAACTGTGCTTTAGTTTTGGATTCCTTCGGCCTCATCCATCTGATCCAATGTGGGATAGTGGGAGGTGTCCCTGCCTATGGCAGGGGCTTGGAATCAGCTGATGGTTCAGATCCCTCCCAACCCAAGCCATCCTCCAGTTCTGTGATCTGCACTGGAGCCCTTGACATTGCCAGACCCATCCAGGGAGTGAAGGAACTTTAAATTCCAACACCTTTGCCACTGAACAACTGGATGATCCTGGATGCATCATTTAACTGCTTGCTGACTCAGATTCACAAGTGCAGGCACATCAATTACATGGAATCACAGAATCAACGAGGTTGGAAAAGCCCTCCAAGATCATGGAGTCCAAGCTGTGCCCAATGCCCACCCTGTCCCCAGCCCAGAGCACTGAGTGTCACCTCCAGGCCTTCCTTGCACACCTCCAGGGATGTGAATTCCACCGCTTCTCTGGGCAGCCCCTTCCAAACCTAACCATCCTTTCCATGGAGAAATTACTCCTGATTTCCAACCTGAGCCTCCCCTGACACAGCTTGAGGCCGTTTCCTCTTGTCCTGTCATGGTTACCTGTGAGAAAAGGCTGAATCCCTCCTGCCAGGTAGAACACACTGCTCTGGAGTATTCCAAGGCATTTTCAGATGAAGTACTTTATCATCTCTGTACAAAATTACTAGAAACCAGTAATATATTTGTTATGATTGCAGTGACAGCAATCCCCATACAGCAGCTGGTCACGGCACTTTCATTTATTTCTGCCTCCTTTTGTTTTCAAATCCACACAAGACCATGACACCTGATCCATGCTAAAAATTAATCCTATATCCTATTTGCAGAAGATCATTTCCCCAAAGCCTCCACACATCCTTACATGGCCAGAAAAGTATCTCTGTGAAGCTTCAATCAGCAGATGCATTACGAGGTGCAGGAAGCAGAGAAAGCCTGGCAAAGCAGGGCAGGAGAGATCAGACCATCCCAGGGCAGTTCTCACTCACTGCAGCAGCCGGCCCTGGAGCAGTTAAATCTCTTGGCTCTAATCTCCAGCCAGAAATACCTGGAGATCATCTCACATTTTCCCTGGAATGCACATCCTGCTTTTGCTGAATGAGGGCATCTTGCTGTCAGACCAGCCTGGACCAACTGGGTGATTTCATGTTTTGTGAGTGCTCCAGGCACCACAAAGTGTAACAATTACCAGTAACTGCACTGGTGTGCCCAGTTCCAACAGTGCCATGGAGGCAATGGTGCCTCTCTGAAGCACAAGACCTTTGCCAACAGCAGCAGGTGCTGCGAGAATGGCATTTTCATGCAGAGATGTAGAGTTTCCTAAAGTCCAAGAAGCCCCATTTTTTTCCTCAAAAAAAACAATTGGAAGTTTCTACAATTGGAAGTGACAGTGCCTGTGTGGGAAGCAGCAAAAGGTAGAAAGGGAGGAAAATAGCAAAAATGTGCATTTCCTCACAAAAAAAAATTGATTTTGCAAACAGGACATTTTCCTTCAGGTAATTATTCCAGTGGAAAAAATCTTCACTAGCTGTAGTACTCACCACAGGTCTGGCACTTAATGATAGGGCTTATGGCAGCAATCACTTGTAACAGCGCAGCAATGCTGTCAGGGGGAATTTTTATTACACTTCGTTGTATCATGAATTGCAGAGGAGAAATATAATGTCCTTTGAGCTCGAGCCCAGTGCAGAAAATGAGATCGCCCAGTTGGGATCAAGGTACAGCGATATAAAACCAGAAGAGCTCTCATTTTGCAAAAGCATAAAACTCCAGCAAAGCAGCGAAGATTTCTCCTGGTGTAGGACAGAGCAGAGCCCCGCCCTGCTCGGAGCAGCCCCCGCTGTGCCTTTCACAAAATGAGTTTTTCTTACCTTCCCCACCTGTCTGAAAACACTCCTTTTGGGCTTCTCCACATGAAAAGTATCCACATCCTGTGATACCCAATATATACAAACAGCCCTGCCTTGGCACTGAAATCTCAGCAGAGCCTCCCCGGGTCACAGGAGGGGCCCGCTCTTCATGTGCTGTCACTGGTCGTGTTGAGATGCTGAAGCCAAAAACCAGCCAGAAACCTTGTGGGAACTGGCTGCCCCCTCGCCAGTGCTTCCCCTCCAGGGCTTTGGAAAGCTCCCGGCTGGAGGTGTTGGGAGAGACACAAGGGGACTGACAGCCCTGCACAGTTGTTCCAGCTGCTGGAACACAGTCGGTAACCTTAGAAATGAGAGAAAACAAACCTGGGAGTCCCACAGAGCTGCTTTCAAGGTTCCCATTCATCCCAGAGCAGAAAACTCACAAAACACACTTTAAAAAGCTCAGCCCCTGTTCCCTCTCCCCCCAGCCCCATCTGTGCAAACTGAGCCCTTTTGGGGCCGGATCCAGTGGGAATCTTGGCCCAGCCAAGCTCCGGCTCCTCTCCGCAGCCCTGCAAGGGGCTTGGCCAGCGGGAGGGGGTGCTGAGCCCCCAGGATCAGGCCCTGCCAAAACACGGGGGGCAGAAGGGGTAGCACTGGCAACAGGGACACAAAAGTCAATTGTTCCCCAGCAATCCGGAGAGAGGGAGGGAGCCCTGAAGTCCCTCCAAGCCACTTGATTTATGGCTTGCAATAATATGTGTTGGAGCCCTGCAACCCAGAGTGCTGTGCGGGTGACCTGGAAAAATAAGTCTATTAACCCTAATCAATCTCCCATTATCCACCCTCGTCCACAATTTAGCCAGCAAAGGAGTCACCAAGGCCTCTCAACTGGGTTTGAACTAATCCCATTGTCTTTCCTAATCAGGGGTCATGAAAGAGGAGCGGCTTCTTCAGCGCAGCATTATCACTCAGTGTTTAGGGAAAAGAACTGGGGGGAACAAGGCTCTTCTCTTTCATCTTTTAATGAGAAAAAGGAGAATTGTTTTCCTTCTGAATCGCAGGGACTAAGCAAAGCCCCGGGCCTGGTGGGGATGTGCGGCTGGTGGGTATCAGTTCCCAGGGTCCGCAGGGAGTGCTGGGCACAGCGGTAGGAAAACTGCTCTGCCAAAACTTCCTGCTGCAATTAGCAAAAGCATGTCTGCAGATTAAGTGCTTTATTAGGGAAGCTAATTATGAAGTTCATCGGAGCTGGGGTGCAGCTTGGCTTGACCGTGGCACCCCGAGGAAAGGGGAGTGGGGACAAAGGGACCTGGCGTGTCACTTGTACAGACTCAGGGTGATGGATTCAACAGAAAACGTCACTTGAATCCGGACCAGGAAAACCGGGAATACAAAGCTTCTTTCTGACTGAGGTCTTTTCTTCCCATCCCTTCCCCCACTAGGCTTTAAAACAGATTTAAAAAAAAAAAAAAAAATTGGAAGTCCTATCAAACTGGCAATGCCCAAAATAGCAGTAAATCAGGAAACCCTGCCATGCTCCCTGTCAGTCTCCTACAGCAGGGTAGGACTCAGCAATCAAAATATGCTCTGTGGTGAAACATCCGCTAAATTAGTCCAGCAGCAAGCTAATTTTCTTTAGCTCTTTTATGTTAATCAAAAAGGAAAAGAGAAAGTAGGGACATTATCTTGCTAGAAATGAAAACAATCCTTGCAAAATTCCCCCCCTTTGGCATGAATTAGAGCAGAAACAAACACACCACAGGGCTCCAGCAGATCTTCCAGGATTAATTACTAAACTCACAGCAGCTCAACATTTTCTTAGAAAATTTAATTTTTCAAAGCCCTCTCGAGTGCACACAAACCCCTCACAGTGTCCCTATGCCAAAGGATGAAAACTCCCATCTTTTTGCCATGTTCCTCCTTTGAGGGCACATAAAAAGCCTCAAGTGGCCTTGAAGCAGGGCATGGAAAACTTCCTAAATCCCACCTATGTCAGATGAAGGCATCTCCATGAAACTAAACAGAGGCAGAGCCAACCCCACAGGGACAAGGGACATCCAACAAGCTTCACTGGCCCCCAGGATCACAGCAAGAGCCTCCAGTCTGCCTTTGCCTTAACCTCAGCTCTGAGACAGAAGCAGACTTCCCCCAAAGCCAGGATAAATGGTGCCCAGCCAGAGCATCCTTCGTGCTCCAGCACACAGGGGGATGGCCTTCACCACAGCTCTGGACAAACATGAATTACAAAATAGTTTAAGAGAAGGAAGCCTCATCTACACCCAAATACCAGTATGCAGCAAAGAGCTTGATGTGTGAAGGCTCCCAAATGGAAAGAAGGTGGGACAGGCACAGCAATACTTGGGAATGCTCTTTCTCTGCTCAAAAGGAACAACCTCACCACCCTGGACTTCAGGAGAACAGACTTTAGCCTCTTCAGGAGCCTACTCAGTAGAATCCCATGGGATAAAGCCCTGGGGGCAGAGGGGCCCAAGAATGCTGGCTGATATTCAAGGGTCAGCTCCTCCAAACTCAGGAGTGACACATGCTGACAAGAGATGCCAAAAATGCCAGGAGGCCTCCATGGATGGATAACGTGCTGCTGAGCAAGCTCAGAGGAAAAAAGCTTTCAGAAGGTGGCAGTGAGGACAGAAAGCTTGGGAGCAATACAGGGGAAGGTAGGGATATGGCCCAGTTAGAACTGAGTCTGGCTGGGAATGTAAAAGAGAACAGGAAGGGTTTCTGTACATTCCCTGGAAGTGTTCAAGGCCATGCTGGATGAGGTTCTGGGCAATCTGGTCTAGTGCAAGGTGGCCCTGCCCATGGTGAGGGGTGGAAGAAGATGGGGTTTAAGGTCTCTTCCAATCCAAACTAGTGCTGAAGCATCTCCAGTTTGATCTGTGCATTTAGTGACAGCCCCCCAGGCAGCCAGGCAGCATCAGGAATTGCACTTGTCAAAGGAGCTGCAGGGGCAGGGGCTCCCTGGAGGGACAGGAAATATCAGGTCCAGCCCAGATCAGCCCTGACCCACCCCCAGAGCCTGGGAGTGCTTCAGGTACTTGCACAGACCCCCTTTGCAGTGTGCAGGTGGGAGGCATGGAGAAATCCACCTGTGTATACACCATGAGCTGCAGGTACACCTCACAGAGAGGGAAAAAGCACTGACAGCTTCGTTAGAAGGAGACTTGAAGATCCTGGGTGATATGGGTTTACCCAATCTATGACTGAGTAAGGCATAGATTTATTTAATGAGTTAAGACCCTGCCATGTTATTTACAGGATGCCTTTGGAGATAGAGCTGTAACTCATGGGCTGCCATGGGAAATTCTCCGCACTGAGGCCTTGAGGAGAAAGCTTCACTTTTTTATGGTGTCCATTGGGGAGGGAAATTAATGCTAAGCAGGCAGTGATAATTTGCTGCTTTATAGGACTGAATTATCGCCCTGTCAGCACTGAGATGAAAACCCTGAGCCATGAACAAATACACCTTTGCACCTGAAGCTGGTTGGATCAGCTACCATGAGCTCCCATCGCTTCACGGCAGCTCTGTTGTTCCAGTAATTAATTCTGAAGCCTCCTGGATTTCACCTTGTCCTTTGAGTTGTTGCGCATGCCTTAATTTGGCACTACAGTATTCCATGCTCCTTCTCCAGGCTCATAAATCACACTCAAACCCTTCCTGAAAATAGAAAGGGGATCTGTTCTCCTCTCCATGCGCAGGCACAACTTCCCCAAATTAATGGGGCACGTGCATGAGAGAGGTGGCTAAACCCCATGGACCACGAAGTCATTGGCATGGAAAAATAATTGCAAGAGAAACAGCTGTCTGGAAAGCAGGAACACCATGACTTTGGATCAAATATACTGTGCTGTATTATGAAATAGCTTTATTTAGCACTATCTGGTCTGCATTTGCTGGAGGGCAGAGTCCAGGCCTGTGATCAACCTTTCCTTGCTCCATTTCTTACTGTCCCTTTTCCCCACTGCATTCACTGATGTGGGGAAAGGCAGGGATTTTTCTCTAATTTCTCCCAGATGTTGAAGAAAGGTCTTTTGTCCTGTAACCACCCTGGGGCAGAGGGATGTGGAATGAGAGATGAGGTGGTTGTGGGCCTCAGTCTTCCGCTTCCTCAGGCTGGGCACTCCCTACTGATGAAATTGAGGTTGCCAGAGGACTTCTGGATTCCCGGCCTGAGAAGGTGTGGATTTATCCCAGGAGCAAAGGACATCCCTCTTTCCTCCAGAAAAACCCACATGTCCAGGTGCAATCCTGCCAGCATTTGGGATTTCTCAGCTGTCTGCATTGGGCTGGGGTTGCCAGGCCAGGTAAATTCCAAGGCCAGGAATCAGCCAATCACACCTTCAACAGCAAAACATTCCCTGCCTTTTCTTTAAACAGTCAAGGAATACAAGTTGCTCTGCTTGTTTTCCAGGACAAGGGGAGCTGGGACATCTCTCTGTCACTTCAACACCCTGCAAAGTGAACCTCTCTGACAGAGCTGTGCAGAACTGATCAAACACTTTCTGGTGACCTGAAGTGCACCTTTTTCCCATTCCCAGAACACTCCTTCATTCAAAGTGCAAAGTTTCCTACATTGGGGCAGTTGCAACAAGCAGACAGTGTTGAATTTTCTAACTGCAGGTGCTTCACTCAACACAACTTTGGCTCAGACATCTCTGGCATGTCTACAGCAAAAAAAAATAGCCTTAAAAAGTTTATTTTACTGAGTTATTTTTCATGTTTCAAGGTCTGAATGCTATGTGCCCATTTGGAATTGGAGGCTTTTTCAAGCTCCTGGAAATCCTTGTTTGTGTGAAGAAAAGCCATCTCTCACCCAACCCTAACAACAGTAAGGGGGATTCCAAATTGATTGTGGAATTGGTGGAATGGATGCCCACTGCCCGTGATCAGGGAACAAACACACTTCATTCATCAATATTTGCACACCCCCCAGTGTCCCTGGATTCATGCAGCTCTGGATGGGTCATGGGTAATTATTTGTATAAAAGGAACCAGTGGGACAATGTTGTTTAGCCCTGAAGTCATTGAAAGATGTCAGCGAGCTTGGCTTGGAGGGCGGTGGAGAGGGAGTGTGAAAGCCGATTATCTAGCTTGGATTCTCCCTTGAGTCATTTCCATCGTTCCCATTTAGCTTTTATTTGTTCTCTAAGAAGCCTGATTATAAATCAGAACCAGGCTGCCTTCAAACACTTTTTTCAGGCAGCCTGCACCGACAGGACCCAGCTCAGCCGTTTATCTACAGGGCTGGTGCCCACAATATCCTGTGCCATGCGCAATCCTTTTCTCCATACTGTGCTTCCAAAGGCTCTTGCTTTAGTTGGATTACTGTAAGAACAGGCATCTCCTCGCAAAAACCCATCTACAAAACCAGGCATTGCCCAGAACAATCCCTTCTATCAGTGCTAATCCACCCTCTGCCCTATCCCTATGGAAAAGCAAACAGCCATAAAAAGCAGGCACATTTTCAATGCTGGAAACACCAATTGCCAGCACAATATCCCGTTATTCCTTTCTGCAGGTTTTAGTCTCACTCAGTAATTACTGCACTAAGTGCAGCACCCAGGCACATGGAGCTACGCAGGGAGGCATTCCAGTAACATCTTGGCCCTGATGCAGTCTCTGGTGAGTTTTCTAAGAATTTCAACAGGGATAGTATTTATCATTATCCCTATTTCACTGCAGTACAAAGGAGCTATGGTGCTTTCACAGCTGCATCTGTGAGGCTGAAGGAAAACCCAGCTGGGTCTCAGAGATGCAAGAAAAGTTGGATAAAGCCATGCCATCCCTCCACCTTGGCTTTTCTGCCCATTATTCATTCCAGCAGACAGATCTCTGTGCACCACAAGATCAAGGGATTCCTCTGTGTCCCAGCAGAAATTCCAAGAACAAGGGAAAAGCAGTTGCTGCTCCAGCCTTACATCCCACCCCCAGCACATTCTTTTTCTCTTTCAGATCACCACTCCCTCTGGAAAAAACAAAGCAGCACCCAGGAAAACAAGGAGTTTGGAGGGGATTTTCCCAACAGCAAATGCCACATCCATCCATCCCAAAGACAAGAGCTACTCCAGTGCTCCACATCCCACGTTCCTCTGGCCTAAAGCTGAGTCAGGCCTTTCATACAGAATCATGGAATTAAGGTTGGAAGATATCTCCAAGATCAAGGTCCAACCTTCCCACTTGTCAATAAAAGTCACCATAAGGTGCCACATCCACTCATTTTTTGCACTGTGCTTTCTGTGGGCTGTCTGAGCACCAGCGTGGCTGTAATTCAGCACCACAGTCCTTAAACTACTCTGTTTTGCTGAAGGATTTGGAAAGCATTACCATTGCCAGCGGTCACAGCATCTAGCAGATCCTTCACACATCGTCAGGATGGAGACACCAGGGTACAGCCACAAGAAAGGCTTCCAGAACCTCACCCTGTGTACCCCAGATGATCCTACTCCAACCTTCAAGGACATGGCACTTCTTCAAATTTCTGGGCAAATCCTTTCTTGGAGGAGCAGAGCTGCCCTGAGAGGCAGCGTTTGCTCTGTGTTAGTGAAACAGCTGCCATTGAGTGCAGATCGCCTGGAAATGCTCTGGAATCAGGGTAACAACAGCCCAGAGTGTTGCTGCAACAGAATAATTCATCTCCAAGACATTTTTCCTTGTCAGAGTAAATGTAATTATGGATGTGATGGAAAGGAACAGCTCCACAAATGTAGGAGCCAGTTAAACCTGGCTTGTGTCCCCATGGAGGCACTTCCCTGTGAAATTCTGGGGTTGATAAAGACTGAGTCTCTGCTGGTTTTCTCCTGGCAGGGCCATTGCTGGTGTGGCTATTTGCTCCCTGCTTATTCTCACTCAGCAAAGGCGCCCATCCCTGGATTCCTCACCTCTCCAGTGTACATTATAAGGGAGTTTACCATGGCCAATGACTTCTGAAAATTCTGTGGGAAAGGATAATTCCTTCTGCCTGAAATCCCTGGGGTGCTGCCACGTTCCCACCTCCAACCCTCTCCCATCCCCCCAATCAAAATAGAAATAAAAAAGGAAAACATAGGAAAGGCAGTGTGGCAGATGAGTCTGCCTGCCCTTAAGACATGTGAGTACAGAAGATATTTTACTGTCTTTTTCCAACTGAGGCCCAGGACTTGGCTAAAACACAGAAAAACTTGCTGGAAACCAAGCAGAAAGGGCTCCTGTCCAACAGGGCAGACTCTGGAGCGGGGCTGTCCAAGTGCTTGGGCAGGGATGTCTCCGTTCTGAATGACCACAGCAACACTTCTGGCTCCACACACAGCCAGGGCCACAGGCAGGGTCACTGCTCCTGCACCTGACATGGTGATCAAGGCAGGAAATCAAGAGTTTCCTTCTCCAGGCACCACTGGCCACCATTTATGAATCAATGTGTCCAAAACCCCCCCAAACTGGCCCCAGTCTTCAGCTGGTGTAAATCAGTGTAAATCATGGAGCAGCACTGCCTACCTGGCTGCTCATTTTAATTACCAGGGTGGCACTTCACTAGCAGCAATGAACAGCATTTATGATTAGGTCTTTCTGGCTTCTGAATCCATCAACATCACCATGCATACATGGATTTTAGGCAGAGATAAATAGGCCAAAACTTCTCTGCCAGCTGCCTGATTGGCATTATTTCTCTATTAAATAATGATGTGTTTTAGGAAGGGACCCTCTGTACAGCATTACAGTGATTACCACGTCCAGATCCTTTGGGATGTAAGGACTCAGCAAAGATTCAATTAGAGCACCTCTGTGAGCCTGGGAATACTTCCTGCTGATCTGCCATAGACCACTCTAATTGTCTTGTTTGTGCCAAAAAATGCACGAGTTCTGCTCATTAACACAGCAATTGCACCTTCCACCTTCCTAAGGGAGAAAGCAGAGGGAACAGAGACATCCCAACCAATTGCATTCACCCTGGAGCATTGGAGTTTGGCAGCTTCTCCGGTGGCTCAGTGAGCACCTGAGCCGAAGCACAAGGAAGAAAATGAAAATTCTTCTGGAGACATCAAGGGATTGACACAAGGTCCCAAGGCAGCCCCACATTAACCTGGTTGTGCATGAGCTGTCAGGGGCTGGGAGCTGGAAGGGCTCCATTTGGTCCTTCCTTTTTCTGCACCTTGGGACTCTTTCCTTTCCAAAGCAAACTCACGTTGACAGAACTATCCAGAGGCTCTCGGCATTTTCCTGACAGCCATAAAGCCCAGAATACCTCACAGGCCCCTGAGGACCTGGAATAAGATCCATAATTTTCGGAAGTGCCTGGCAGCATCAAAGCTAAATAAGCAATAAAGTTCCTGCTAAAAAAAGCCACTAAAAACTAAGATTCACCAAGAAAAGCCCAAATTAATTGCAATCTAATGATAATAAAAGATTGATTTGCCACATTTCCCTGTGGCATCCATCTGCAGAGCTCTTGCACACGTGTCTCACTGGACAGAGCTGCTGCTTCGACCTCGCAGGAGCACAGGCAGACTTTTGAATTAAAGATCTGACCTATCACAAAAGATTTGTTTTCTGTTTTGACAGTCAAAAATGAGAAAAAAAAAACATTACCCAAATTTAATGAAAACTAGGTCAGAAAATGTTTCAGGCAAATGCTTATTTTGCTTATTAGTGTTCTACTTCCAGTCATCATTTACAATAGGGGAAAGAAGGAGAGGGAAAAAACCTAAAGCCTAAATCCTACTCAGTTTCCAGGGGAAATAAAATAGTTTCCTAATCAGAACTTTCCCTCATAATGTTTCAGGCACTTTACAACCAATCAACACTGGAATCAGGGCCTAACTTCTCAGATCACCCCAACAGCCTCTGTAAACATTCCTGATTCATGATGTTCCCACTTCTAAACTCCAAGATTGGAGTTTTATCAGCTTTCTTCCCTGAGAGGAAATGCCTGTCCTCCCGTGCTGGGCTGGAGGGTCAGGGGCACCACTCGGTGACCACAGCCAGGGGAAGCCTCGAAACACAGCTTAAGGGAAAAGAATAAATGTCATGAAGAGTCAATGGCTCCTCCAGAGCCTGGGACACCAAACCCCTGACCCTCCGGGGAATCTTTCAAAGCCTCGGGCCAGGATCTGAATGCCATCCCTGGGAGTCTCCTCAGGGGTAACAGGGACCCCTCTCCAGCTCATTCAAGGGTGACTCTGGTGGTAAAGACCAGCCTGGTGATGCCCAGAGCTGCAAGGTGTGTGCCCAGCAGCTCCCGGGTGTGGCTGTGTCCAGCTGCTCCCCCACAGAATGAGGACAAACCAAAGGGTCTTGTGCTTCCTTCTTTCCTAAAAATGTCTGTATTCACCTACAAACAAATGAAATCAGGGTCTGCCAGGGCTGCTGATAGACCCTGACCCCAGAGGTTTAGGTCTTTGGCAGTTTTAAGGAAGTTCTATGGTCACGTTTAGGTTCCTGAATGCCCTTTCAAAGTAAAGACAACTGGGAGGAGCTTTCCAAGGCAGGTGGTCCTTGTAGCCCCTGGTCACTGCTGAAAAGCCATGGGATTTGGGCACAGGAATGCAGCCTGCAGGGACCTGCTTTAAAGCTTTCCTGTCACCTCTGGCCTCACTGAGAAATTGGCAGGATTTGGTACCTTTTGCTCAGAGCTCTCTGAACACCAGCAATGCTTAGTGCCCTCAGAGAGCTTTGGAGAGACAGATGAGGAAAACCTCGAGGCTGTTTCCAAGTTAGACTCTTGCAGATCCCAAAGGGCTTCTGTTTGCATCACTGGCCTCCCAAAGCTGTGTGCAGCTCCTTAAACCACTTTCTAATGAAAGAACATGGGAGGAGGTTCTTCCTTTCTCATCTCCTGTCAGCTCTGGGGACAGACTGGGTTTGTCCTCCTGCCCTGCAAGCGGAGAACTACCAACTGTCACATCTCATTTCAGAAGCCATTGGTTACCTCTGTGGGCTGGAACACACAGGAAGAAGAAGGAAGTTCAGTAAGAGGTCTGAAAGTAAAGAATAATTTATAATATAATGGAGATAGAAAAAAAAAAATCCAATTGATTTAAAACCAGATGAGCTGCGAAGGGGAAATATTAACTGGTAAAACAGGGAATATGTGAGGGCTGAGAGTGAGGGGAAGACATGCCTGCCTAATATTGGAAGTGATTGAAATGAAACAAGAAGGCAGCAGAGGCTGAGAGAGAAAAACATCTCTCTGAGCTGGGCCCTTTAAAACCAGTTGCAATTGAAGTGGAAGAATAAAGCACAGCAGCTGAGGGCTGGGATAAGATTGATTTAAGACAAGATACAATTTAAAGGCAAGGAAGAAGTGGAAGCAGAGGCTGCAATGAAATCAATTTACACCAAGATGCGATTTAAACTGATGAACTCGGAATGGGAAAACTGGAGCTGAGGGAGCAGGGGGAGGGAAAGGGGGATGGAGAAAAGCAAATTCAGGAGAGATGTGTTTTAAATCTGCATTGAAGGGAATCAGTGAGTTTGGGGCTGGTTTTGCTAGAGGACAAAGGGCTGATCCCAAAAACCTGCACAGAGGCAAAATTTGGTATGTGGCAGACAAGGAGAAGCCTGCAAGGTCTCTCTGCCCCCATGTCCTTGGATAGACACAAAAGGACCGTGTTTAAGTAATCCCAGGCAGCATGGGTGCTGTCTAAAATGTTCCTTATCCTAAACCGTGACTATCATTGAATCCTAATTCAGGACCCCAAATACCTCGAGTATGTGATGGGTGAACCTGGGCAAGCAACCAACAGAGCTGGCACTCAAGGAGTCCAGCACAGAACAGGGAAGGTCACAGCTTTCCCCAAGATAATTCCCACAATCAGAGCGTTGACAGGACCTTGCTGAACAGGACTCAGCTGAACACATTGGCCAAGACCCAGTTTTGGCTCCCTTATGAACCAAGGAATGTTCATCTGCTACAAAGGGATTGACTTTGGCCACTAATTTTTACTCCCTGTTGTCATTTCCATGCCAGAGTTCGTCCACACAGAGGGAAGCACTAAAAAGACTGAATTCAACCAGGATTTAGTGGCTTTTCAGGGAAGCTGAAGAGATCCACAGGTATTTTCCAGGCTGCTGCATATACCTGGGTGTTCTCTTTCTTCAGGCTGCCAGGTGCTTTTCAGGAGCTGTGGGACCTGCCTGCCCCAGCAATTCCCACCTCTGGACCATCCCCACCTCACTGGGAGGGCCCAGAAGCTCCTGGTGCTTTCTGGGCAACCCAGGTAGAACTTCAGAGAGTGGGTCTGGAATACACAAAACTTCTCCTGCTTGATCCCAGGTGAGAGCACAGCCTGGGACTTCCTTTGGGTGAGAGAGGCTGGGTGCTGTGGGCTCGTGACTGATGAGTGATGTCCCCAAACTCCTAGGGTGGGTAGAAAGCCATCAAGGGAGAGGCAGCTTGTGACTGCAGCAGACTCCTGCACTGTTTGCATCCAGATACATTCACAAATAGCAGGGCATTGTAGAGGGAACAGCAGGCAGGATTAAAGCCGTGGATTTGCTTAAAAATTCAAAGCAGCCTCTTGCACCACAATAAATCAGAAAAGTGCCAGTGGAATTGCATTGGTGCAGGGATGGGAAAGGAGCTGGACGCAGTCACTGATGTGGGGCAGCAAAAGGTGCCCAGCATGAGCTGGCTGGAAACGCAGGGGGTACAGCAAGGAGAGATCCTCGTCCTGCCCTTCCCATAGCACTTCCCAGGGCTTCCCACCTGAAAATAGCAGCCAAAAGGCCTGAGCCTCCTCTTACTCACCCAGGGGTAAATCAGGAGCATCTCCATCTTCAAGTCAATGAAGGAGGACACTTAGAAATTGGGCTGTGCCTCCCCTTTCTTGCCAGGTTGTTCCTGGATTAGACCTTTCCTCTCCTGCTCCCATAACAAGTGGAAAGAGAAGCAATACATGGTTGCACATTTATCTTCCATGGTTAGTTTTTTTTCTTTTCATAAATAAACTCCAGAGTTTTCCTTTCTAGTGACCACTGATCTGGTTGAAGGCTGTTATTTTTGGTTTTGACAGGGTCTGTACCAGCTCCACAGTGGCAAAGGGGGAACTCTGCATGACAGAGCAATGCCAGAGCTTTCCAAGGCCCCTCTGTGGAGCATGGCTGCAAAGCAGGAAGCAGCGTGGGTGTGTAACGTACAAGAGATGCCCTACAAATAAAACAGGGATTGCCTGGAGGAAGAACAGGCAACAACAAAGGTTGCACAGAACAAAGTGGCTGCAGAACACGATGTGCTAAACCTGAAACGCTGCAGAGAAGGGACTGGATATGGAAAAAAAGTAAAGACAAAGAAGCTTAATCCCCTCGGGAGGGGAGATGTTTACACTGCTAAGTCATTTATGGAAAAAGAAAATTTTATTTTAAGTCAAGGCAGGAATAATTACTGGTCCATCTAAATGCTCCATGGGCAATCTGGCTGCAGTTCAGGAAGAGCAGCGGATGCTGAGTGTTATTCTTGTCAAGGTACAAATTTATTCCCTTGCCACGCATTCCAGCCAACAACTCTGGGATTGAAGGAAGGGTTTGGTGGCAGTGGGGACACACTGATCTTTCCATAGGGAGGCAAACATTCAAACAAGCACTGCATGCTATAAAGTTTATCCCTGAGTTTCCAGAAGTTTTTGCACTCTGGTAATAGGAATCAGAGAAACACAGAATCACTGTATGATTTGGGTTGGAAAGAACCCTAAAAATCATCCAGTTCTACCCCCTGCCATGGCAGGGACACCTCCCACTGTCCCAGGTCACTCCCAGCCCCAATGTCCAGCCTGGCCTTGGACACTGCCAGGGATCCAGGGGCAGCCACAGCTGCTCTGGGCACCCTGTGCCAGGGCCTGCCCACCCTCCCAGGGAACAATTCCTTCCCTGCATCCCATCTATCCCTATCAGTTTAAATCCATTATTCCTTCCCCTCATCCTGTCACTCCATGCCCTTGTCTCTCTATTTTCCTTGGTGACCGCTGAGGGCAGTGAAAGGCTGAGGCAGCATCCCTCACCTCCACATTGTTTATTGTGATTTGATTTTGTCAGAGACCAGGCAGCTTGGAGGCAAACACAAAATATGGGGTGAGCATCCATGTCATTGCTGCAGAGGGACAGCAGAGCCACCCCACTGGCTCCAGGAGCAGCTCTGAGGGCTGATGCTGAGTTCCAACCCTGAGCAAGACATCCTGGATTCAGGGGATGGAGCACAGGTCCCACAGCACCTGGGGAAGGGGAGCTCTTGCAGGAAAACCCAGCTATGGACAAAGACATAGGACGTGTGAGGGGTCAAGTGAGGAGCAAGGCAAACAAATCAGGAGAGAAAATCTGGATAGCTCAGAAGAGCTACAAGAGGGAGGTTGTCATGTCACCTTGATATTTAGGGACCTTCTTGAGATGCCTCAGTTGGAGCCTGATGCCCAGAATTGCTTTTATAGTCAGCTGAAAGTCACCAAACGTGACCTTCCCTGCAATGTCCTGCTGAGGAGTGGGAGCACAGTTGGACACACCCCACGTGTCCATGGCAATCTGGGGGGCTCCTGGGGACCCCTGACTACTGCAGGAGGGCTGGAACAGGAGGACTTTTACCATCCCTTCCAACTCAAACCTATGATCATGACCAACTTAAACACGATCCTATGATCCTGTGACTCCCAGAGTCCTGGCAGGTGAGGTGAATGGAAACAAAACCCTAGACAGTGCAAGTGCCATTTCTTTGGTGTTGAATTGTCACCTGAGAAACAAAGCCTGTTCCCATCCACATCACACAACTCAGGTCTTTAAGGAGCAGCAAACATTCGCTGGAGAAGGCAGCAAGGCAGGTCCTGGAGCAGCGCAAGAGATTGGTTTGTGACCTCGACCTTGCCAAGCCTCCAGAGGCCACAGAAAGGACACCCAGGAAGCTTCTCCCGCACCTCACCAGCTCCCAAAGGGTGGAAAAGAGATTTGCTCTAACAAGGTCTTGTGCCTGAGGCTCCCAAAGCAGCCATTTGAGGCGTTTTCAGGGAGCACTGCAGGTAAATCAGGAGTTTGCACAGGGTTCAGCAGCCAGGCCTGGGACAGGCTCCCAGGGCCATAAATACCCCGGGCCAAGCTCCAGTAAATCTCTCACCAACCCCTGCAGTCGCCACTCAGTCTAACAGGCAAGATTAAACACAACAGTACAGAGAGCTCAGCTCTCCATGATCCCCACAGGAGGAGGAGTTCAGCCCTCTGTGCTTCCCAGAGGATTCCCTGTGTCCAGATTCTCCGGATCTCTGGAGCATGGGGTGAATGGTGTCAGCAAAGCTCTGCTGGCTCCCAGCACAGCCCTGCACCCCAGGACTGCTCCCATGGGTGTTGGGGACATCTCTGTGCCCCTCCTGCACCACCCGGGTGTGGTGGGACATTGGCACCATTGCACAGGTCATGGGCTCTGGATGGACCTGGGGGAGCTTTACATCAGTACCACCCCCACCCCAGCAGCTCAACAATATTGAAAAAAAAGACACAATTTTTTAGTACTTTCAAAATAAAGCATTTGGTTTTTTTTCAGTCCAACAGCTTTTTGTGGCCACATCTACTCTTGTTGACTGGCAAATGTAACAGTGACCTTCAAATCTCTCTATTTCATAACAAGTCCCCAGCCAGGCACATTCAAAATCAGTCAAACACCAAGCACTCAATGCTAAAGGTGAATCCTTCAAATTCTTGTAAAAAAATAGAAAGCAAAGGAATCATCTTGCTCAGCAGGAAGCAAGGATCAGCTCTCTCCTCTCCAGCAGGTTTAACCAACTGTTCTCTCCCTCTTGCCAGCCAAACCACCACCCTCTCCAGGGCTCCCTACAGTAGGATCTCCTCCCAGAGGTTTGCCCAGGTGAACAGAGCAGGGTAAAGAACCCAAAACCGGCAGATGTTGATAACCTGCACCCAATGATCCCAAGCCCCATCCTGGTGTTACAGCCACGATGAGGAGAGTGCCCATTGTCTGCAAGAAATGCTGGCAGCTGACCAGAGCAGGAGAATTCAGGTGTTCCCCTTCTTCCCTGGTAATCAGCAGATCAAACATTTTAACCCAGACCACAGGGAAGGGACAAACGCCCCAGGAACATCTGGAAATGGGGGAACTCCAGCTTTGTGCTGCCCTCCCTGGCTTTGTGAGGGAACCTGTCTAATATGGGGACCTTGCCATTAACTGGGCTTGGGGGTTACTGTGTTCCCTCAAGCCCATCCCATTCTCTTTTGAGGACTTGCCTCAAGCATTCACCCTGCTTTCAAGGCATTTTAAACTCACCCTAAAATGAGCACTTTTGTGGAGACCAGTCACAAAACACAGGTCTAATGTGTGAATAAACTCCCTCTGTCCCTCCACAGAGATCCAACGTAGTTGCTCACAAGATTTCTGTCCCCAAGTGAGCATCAGAAATGTGTGGAGGACTGCCTGTCCCTCGTGTCCCTTCTCTCAGCCCTTCAATGCAAAGCACTTTTCTTGTCCTGTGTCGTTAGCTTGATTTTGAACAGGCTGAGTACGAAAGAAAACCAGACTTTTCCAGTATTTTTAAGCCCCATTTGGTCTGATTAAAGAAGTCTTTAAAAAATGAGAAAGGAGGGGGAAAGCAATAACTTTTTAAAACTTGTCCTGAATGCAAAGGAAAATGGAGTGCAGTGTATGAGTAATTCAGGATTAATTGTAGAATTACGTTATTCATGCAATGCTGGTTATGGGGAAGAATAAGCACTTTTGAAGTCATTAAAGAAAATCCCAGTAAAATATGACTTAGCTGATGTGTGCAGTCTCACAGGTCCTGAAGGGAGTGCGTGTGGCAGAAATGTCCAATTTATAGTTCTGAGTCTGTGGAGAAACACGGAGTCCAAAGCCACCTCTCTTTGTAGATCCAGGGAGGGGGGAATGTTTATCTGCAGGATATTATGGCTGACCTAAGACAGGAAAACACGGCTATTCAGGAAAGCACACGGGGCACATCATTAATTTAAAGTCATTGAGACTGAACCGAGGCTTCAGACCACAAGCAGTTCCTTTCTTCTCTGGTAATGGTTTATTTGCCTGGCTGATGTGTGAATTCAGGCCCAGTTTTTTACACAGAAGTGATGCAAACGTGTCTGGAAGTCTCCTTGCTACAAGCACGACTGTGAGAGCAGCTTCACTGCACTGCCACAACTTTTCTGCTGGACCTTCTGCCTGCAAAACCAGGGCGGGTTTCTCAGGCAGGTCACATCCTTTTAGCAGTGGGGAAGGGGATTCTGACCTGCAGTGAAGCTGGAAAGCAGCTGGACTGTGTACAGGGCAGATTTCAGCACAGGCAAGAGGAGCCTGGGGAGGGGATGAAGGGAAATATTCCCGGTAGGATCCCTGGGAAAGGCAGGATGTGCAGAGCTGGGCAAGGGCAGGGTGATGCTTCTGCAAGCCTGGAGCCTTTTCCAAAGGCACCAACTGCCTCAGTAGGAGCAACAGTTCCCTACCCCAGCCTCACCTACTCCTTCTGTTGAAAATGATACAAAGTTTTAATTTTTTATATGCCTGTTGTCAGGAGTTTTGTTTACCTTTGCCCTGGGGGAAGGGAGTTGAAGATTCTTTTTGGAGGACTGTTTCACCCTCCAGGCCTGATGGGCTTCACATCTCAACAGACTGGGAGTTGCACAGAACATACATAGAAGATAATGAGCATTAATGAACATTAACGAATATAAATTCTTAACTTCACCCCTGCCATGGTCTGAGAAGCCTGGTCTGGGAAAAGAGAGATAACACAACCAAGAATGAGAACCCAATTAACATTGAAGGCAAAGAGATCAATGACCAAGAGGAAACGAAATACTAAGAACTGTGTAACTTGGGAACAATGAACATTGAGCCAATGAATTTCTCTGGGTTTTGACTGTATAAGTATGTGAAAAATCTAATAAAGATCATGTGTGATGGAATGATTTTCACTGCACAACCCAGGCAATGTGTGGATGAAATTATTTCTGTTGTACATCCTGGCCAGAATAAAGTAATGCCTTAATGCTTTAACACTAAAAAATGTTATTGGAAATTTTTTTTCCCGCAGTTTCAGTGACACCTCCACCTCCCTTTTCAAGTGGCAACAGGTCCTTGTCCAGCTTTCTGGGGAAAAGGTCTGGGTTTGGCTATTCTCCTCCTATTTCTCCCTACATTTGTCACCTGTGTTTTTTCCTCCCAATAGTTCCCAACACGAAGTTGTTGCCATATAAATAAATAGAAAAAGAAAACGTGAGATAGAAAAAGACAGTGTTCACAGTGCTATTAAATATAAATTTTGTATAATCCTAACCCCAGAATGAAACCAGGAATGTTTATCCAACATGTTCCCAGTGCAGCAATTGTGCAAACAGGATTCTGAAATCAAACCAGTGGCTGCAGATGCAGCTTCACGTGTTTGGCAGAAGGTGGGAGGTGGCCAGAGGGGCTGTGGGAACTCCTGGAACTCAGCCTCTGAATCGATGGGCTCTGGCAGAGGGTGGGAGAGCAGCCAGACCTGCAGCCTCAGAACATGGGGGCAGTGCAGGGCGGAGGCAAATTTCCCTGTCAGTCTCCTTTCAGTCCCGACGTATCCTCACAAATGTGAGCACATTGAAAATGCATTATGTCATGGGATGGGATGGCTTTAACCACACCAACTGATCCCTCTGCAAGGTTTAATGCCTGTGAGAGTGCTGCCACATGGCTGGGCAGGGTGGGGCTGGGGCAATGCAATGGAATTCAGTAAAGGGAAATAAAGGCCAAATAACAGGAGCAAATTCCTTGCAAGTGAGATTTCCTGTTTCCAGAACACATCCAGGCTGGAGAACTAAACAAGGACAGCTGAACTGCAGGGAGGGCATTTCAGAGTGTGCCCATCCCATCCCATCCCATCCCATCCCATCCCATCCCATCCCATCCCAGCATCCATAGCTCCACATGTGCAAGGGCCTGATATGGAAAGTCCCTGCACAGGCCTGGGACTGGCTGAGCACAGTGTTGGAAAAGCTCGTCCCAATTTAGCTCTGTCATGACCCTCATTTCTTTACTGATGTCTGTCTTGAGTCCCATGGGGTTCCTGCCTGCAGTCCAGAGACTGAGAGAACTTGGGGGTTTTCTCCATGAAAGCAGAGCATTCAACAGAACCTTTTGCAGCTCATGGTGGTGCTGGGGAGGACTGTGGAAGTTGAAATGGAAAATAACTTGAAAGGAGGTGCAGGAATCCCAGCACACCAGTTATGGGGCCTCACTCCTCTTTGACAGTACTTTTAGGGCCATCTGTTGTGAGAGCCACCCAAATCCTGCAGTCTGGATCCCCATCCTCCCCCAGGGCTGTAGAGAAGGTGTTTAGAGCCGGTGGGTCCAAGCCCCAGGATTCAGCAAGAGCAAAGCTCAAAGGTCAGAAGCTGAGCAGGCTGCTGTGCCCAGGCAGCCACACTGGCTATGTGGGCAACTTGTGGTCCAACTCATTGTCCACTGGCCTCTGCTGTATCCCCCAGGGACTGCCCCACATTTCCCTGCATTCCCTTCTCTCAAACCCCACCACCACTGCAGGCAAAACTTACGGGGGAGGTTGAAATGCCAGGAGCATTTGTGCCCTTCCTCTGACTTCCGAGCCTTTTCTGCCAAAGCTGGTTTGTGCTTTCCCAGGTGCACAAAATCCCAATTTCCATTTGGGATTGTCTCCTGGAGCCAATTTTAACAATTACAGGCATTTTTACAAGACTGCCACAGTACAGACATGAATTGTGGCAGCATCTGGAGAGGAAATCTGTGCCAGCAGAGATGGGATGGGCAGAGGTGTCCTGGGGGTTAGAGAGGGAGGCTGGAGCAGAACATGCAAAGGCTGTGCAGGGTTTTTAGGGGTGGGAATGTTGCCTCCAGGCCCGGACAGTGCTGAGTGGTTTCATCACCTGCTAAGCCCTTCCCAAAGCCCGGCTGTGTATTTTAATGAGCGTTCCAGTTGTAGGATAGCTCTGTAAACCACTGGCAGCTGCCCAGGGAGTGACTGCCTGGGAACCCTGATCCCTGATTGTGGGATCACTCACCTGGATCACTCACCTGGGTATCTGCCACTGCTCCTCCACGTGTCATCAAAGGACAATTCCCTCATTCATTCACTCCCAGCAAACTCCATTAACCTCTGACAGGAGCCACAAGGGTTCTGGAGCTCAGAGATGCCCCATGAGTCTCTCCATGACACCAGCTAATTATCTCCTCATTAACAACAACATTAGCATTCCATTTGACATATACAAGATAATTTGTTAATTGCACTTTAATTACAAAGTTATTAAGAGCTCAGAGGCATTCAACAGAAGATTGCAATTACCACAAGCTGCAAAATTGCTCCCAGCAATTTGGAGATGTTATCGGAAACTGATTCCCTGCGTTCAGCCGAAGATGGAAAAGAGACAGGAGATTTATGGGCTCATATCACAAATTCCTTCTGCTCCCTCTGAAGATGCTTTCACTTGTACCCTGGGAAGCACCAGGAGCTGCCATGCTGAGATACTCCAAAATGTCACTGCTTTCTCTGGCTTGTGTTTCCAGAAGCTCCAGTCCTGGGTAGAGGGGGAGCGACGGAGGGACAGAGGAGGCACCCAGGGGTTGAGTGGGCTCAGTGGCTCCCACAAAGCCTTTGGCACCTCAGGGATCAGCTCTGCACCCCGACACAGCCCTGCAGTGCTGCCTCTGCACTACAGCCCCCTGAAAGGTTCTGCTCCTCTAGGGAGCTGAATCCTGCCCGCACACAGCATCGGTGACTCCCGCAGCAGAATCACAGTATTTAAGATGCAAAGGACCTTTAAGATCATGGCATTCAACCTTTAACCCAGCACTGCCATTTCCACCACTAAAGCAGAGCTCCTGGCTCAGGGAAAGTTCTGCTGGTTACGTGTCCCCATGGGTCGTGTCCAGGCACTCTTGCCCTGGAGTGGAAGTGGGACTGAGGATGTCCCACCAGGCAGCTCCCCATGACTGAGAAGGTTCTGTGGAGACCTCAGAGCACCTTCCAGGACCTGCAGAGGCTGCAATGAAGCCAGACAGGGGCACTTCAACAGGAACTGGAGTAACAGGACAAGAGAGAACGGGCTCCGTTGAAAGAGGGGAAATTTGGGTTGGATATATGGAAGGAATTGTTTCCTGTGAGGGTGGGGAGGCCCTGGCACAGGGTGCCCAGAGCAGCTGTGGCTGCCCCTGGATCCCTGGCAGTGCCCAAGGCCAGGCTGGACATTGGGGCTGGGAGTGACCTGGGACAGTGGGAGGTGTCCCTGCCATGGCAGGGGTAGAACAAGATGGGCTTTAAGGTCCCTTCCAGCCCAAACCATTCTGGAACTCTCTAATATATGTTACAGCCACTTCCTAACAGCCAGACCAAAACTCAGCCAAGTGTGGTAGGAAATCCAGCAGTCCCAGAGGTGATTCCTAAGGAAAAATATCTTGAAAATTATATTTCTCACATCCTATTCATCTCTTACACCTCTTGGATGCCCTGATTTGCTCTGTCAGAGCAGGAGTGAGCTGTGGGGGATGAGTGCCAGCCAAGCAGCGCTCCCGCCCTGGGCTTGGAGCTGCAGAAATTCCCAGAGCAGCAGCACAGCAGCCTCTGGAACACAGCAGTGAGATAAGATTTAATGTCAGAATGATTCAAACTGAAATGCTCCAGTTGGAGTTTCCAAGCAGCAAATCAAGATGTGTCAACAAGAGTCAAAGCCCTAAATTAATCGTGCTCAAATGGGACAATTAAAAAGCGATTCCTCCAGTTTGTGCCATGGTTAGAGAGGAATAAAGCAAATTAGAACCACAACTTATCTCCTAAGCAAAAGTCTAAATAAGAAAAAGTTCTTTTACTCATTTCAGTGAAGCTACAGCTCCTCAGATTCCTGATGCTGAAGGACTGGGCAGAGCAGAGGGAAAACTTCCCAGAAGAGAGGGCTCTATTAATTTTCTTTGCATTTCACTATGCTAAAGGAATCTTATACCAACTAATACACA
>CM019230.1:10178138-10207782 GCA_009741485.1 Malurus cyaneus samueli
CTAAAGGAATCTTATACCAACTAATACACAGTTATCAAAACTGGAAATAATATGGGAGAAATTTTAATAATAATAATAATCTCTACTTTGAAAAAGAGCTAATTCCAGCAGAAAAGTGCCTTTAATGAATTTAAAACTATTCTTGCACTCATTAAATATTCTGTCCAAAGGAGAGGAAAATCCTTCTGAAATGATGTTTCAAAGATCCTCTAGATCTCCTTGGGCAGGTGTCTTTGATTTTGTGGGAAAGTGGGGGGGGAGGGGTGAGGAAATTTAAGGAGACAGAGTCCAGAAGTGTTCCTGGATCTTGGTTCTCAACCATTATTTCTGAGGACACTGTTCCTGTGCCATGGGCTGCTCTTCCTGCAGGAAATCTGCATGGCAAGGGAAGGGAATGGGATTAGACTGGAACATTTTGGTTGACAGGGACTTACAATGACCATCTAGTCCAACTGCCTGGCCACTTTCATTCCAAATGGAAAAGAAAGGACACTGAAGAAAAGTCAAGATAGTAGGGGAAGAAAGGGGTTGTTCAGGATAAGAGGTCACCAAAGGTGAGGACTGTATGGAACTGCTGGGAGACAACAGGGAATTCCTGGGAACACCTGGGAAAAGAGGTCCATGCAAATCCCTTCTCCCCTTCTTCCACTCACCAGACACCTGCCATGCCATGGGAAGGGGTCCCATGTATGTGGGGTCCCTGGGATGGAGCTTGGCACTAAGCATGCCTGGGTGGGGCAGAAGATAATGGCACAGTGGACAAAGGATGGGTGCCAAGGTGTGAAGAGGATAAAGCCTGAGGACACAAGAAGGAAAAGGCAGGAGGAAGGGCTGAGATCAGAGGTACACAGGGAGGCCTGGTTTGTGACAAGTCTTGAGGCTCCACATCCTGAGAACATTAATTTTGTTAATTAGGGCATTCGGTAGGAAATTTGGAACAGGTTTTTATGTTGGTATCTCTGCAAGACCTGGGGCTCCTCCAGCCTGTCTATCCCTGGTGTCTTTCTGCACTGCCCAAAGGTTTTGCTCTCACACCTTTCCTTGGATTTTTCAGAGGGCAAACAGAGCTGTCAGACACCAGGACTCTGCTCCCACTTCATATTAAATAGGAATATTCAGTGCCCCAGACTTCCCGTGTATTGGCTGGCAAAAACAGTGCCAGTGGGTAATCATTTGGCAGCACCTCCAAGGGCAGCATTTAAGGCTCCAGAAATACAAAAATAACCCAAACAAAAACAAAACTCAACACCCTTAAACTGTGTTCACGGGGGATTTAAATACAACCTCAGCTGCCTGAGGTACACAAGCTGTTCTTGGGAAAAAAGGTGTGGGCTTGAGTAAACCTCAGAGAGTCAGGGTTTGAAGCAATGGGCCATCAGCTGGAGACCATAAAAACTTTCAGTTCAAGGCAATTTCAAACCAGACTCACTTGAGCCAATGGAAATGTTCATCCTGATGATATTTTGAGGGCTTTTATGTCAAAGCACAAATCTTTCAGGCTTCTGACAGCTGAAAAATGAAACATGCCAACCAGTCAAAGGGAAAACACTGCAAACCCCATTAGTTTTGACCATGCAGCTAATTCTCTTCTATTTGAATTGCCAAAAAACTGCTTGAAATGTTTAACTTGTCAGCTGCCAAACCTCAGAAATATTTGGTCTCTAATACTTAGATGAATCTGAACAAATTTTATTTACAATTTATCAAATTTTCCCCCCAGAAATTGTCTTCATCTCATCTATTCTGAATTAAGCTGGGCTGCCTGCGTCTGCTTAAGACTGTAAAGACTTTAATGTTTATTAGAAGAATCTCTAATATGTTACAGCCACTTCCTAACAGCCAGACCAAAACTCAGCCAAGTGTGGTAGGAAATCCAGGTCCCAGAGGTGATTCCTAAGGAAAAATATCTTGAAAATATGTATTTCCACATCCTATTCATCTCTTACACCTCTTGGATGCCTGATTGCTCTGTCAGAGCAGAGTGAGCTGTGGGGGATGAGTGCCAGCCAAGCAGCGCTCCCGCCTGGGCTTGGAGCTGCAGAAATTCCCAGAGCAGGAGCACAGAGCCTCTGGAACACAGCAGTGAGATAAGATTTAATGTCAGAATGATCAAACTGAAATGCTCCAGTTGGAGTTTCCAAGCAGCAAATCAAGATGTGTCAACAAGAGTCAAAGCCCTAAATTAATCGTGCTCAAATGGGACAATTAAAAAGGATTCCTCCAGTTTGTGCCAGGTTAGAGAGGAATAAAGCAAATTAGAACCACAACTTATCTCCTAAGCAAAAGTCTAAATAAGAAAAAGTTCTTTTACTCATTTCAGTGAAGCTACAGCTCCTCAGATTCCTGATGCTGAAAGGACTGGGCAGAGCAGAGGGAAAACTTCCCAGAAGAGAGGCTCTATTAATTTTCTTTGCATTTCACTATGCTAAAGGAATCTTATACCAACTAATACACATTATCAAAACTGGAAATAATATGGAGAAATTTTAATAATAATAATAATCTCTACTTTGAAAAGAGCTAATTCCAGCAGAAAAGTGCCTTTAATGAATTTTAAACTATTCTTGCACTCATTAAATATCTGTCCAAAGGAGAGGAAAATCCTTCTGAAATGATGTTTCAAAGAATCCTCTAGATCTCCTTGGGCAGGTGTTCTTTGATTTGTGGGAAGGTGGGGGGGGAGGGGTGAGAAATTAAGGAGACAGAGTCCAAAGTGTTCCTGGATCTTGGTTCTCAACCATTATTGCTGAGGACACTGTTCCTGTGCCATGGGCTGCTCTTCCTGCAGGAAATCTGCATGGCAAGGGAAGGAATGGATTATTTTACTGTGATATAATTTTAGTTACGGCTTATATGACTACTTCCTAAACTCCTTTTAACCTTTCATATGTCTTATTTCCTTCATTATTTTTCTTTGCGTATCTTATAGTTTTCCCACTTTTTCTATCTTTAACTATGATATATTTCTGTCTACTTTATATCTTTTTAGTTCACTTTTTTTTTCTTTTTATTATATTTTTTATAATTAAACTGGCTGCCCCTGGATCCCTGGCAGTGCCCAAGGCCAGGCTGGACATTGGGGCTGGGAGTGACCTGGGACAGTGGGAGGTGTCCCTGCCATGGCAGGGCGTTAGAACTGGACCAGCTTTGAGGTCCTTTCCAGCCCAAACCATTCCCTGATCCTATGAAAAATTCTTTTCAAGTTTATCAAGGCCCACTGAATCCCCACGACTGGTTCCTCTGAGGTGGAAAACCAAGGCTGTTTCCTCCATGCTGGCGCTGCCCAGCAGAGCCCAGCTGTGATCCTGCCCCAGGATCCTGCCTGGAGGGGGGAACAGGGTCACATTGGGCTGATGAGACCCTCAGGCCCAGCACTGGGAGTGCACTTGTGTGAAAATGGAGAGGATTAGTTGCTGTGTCCTGCCAAGAGCTCCAGCCCTGGTAGCAGCAGGAGCCTGTCCTGCTCCTGTCCCGTTCCTTGCTCCAGCCTCTCCAGCAGGATCAGGCAATGGCTCAACCCCAAGAGCTGCTGCTTGGCCAGCATGAGCTGATTCCTGGGCTGGAAGACATTGGGAGCTCGCCCCAGCTCCCTCCCCGAGCTCACGGAGGAATGTGGGGGAAAGCCAAGGACTTGTCAGGCTCTCTCCCACCGCAGGTTTGCCAGAGCTCCATAAAAATGTCATTGTCTCTCAGCTGCTGGTGATTATATCCTGCTTTCCTGGGGCTGCTGTAATATGTGTGTGTGGATATAAGGGGGAATATCATTTCTGCCCAGGCCTGGCGTCCCCCTGGCCTTTTTCAAACAATCACAGGCTAAATATAAAGAGACAGAAGCCGTTACTTGGCTCTTTAACCCATGCCAAGGAAAATGAATAATTAAGAGTATATTGCTTGCAATGAATTTCTACAGATGCTTTTAAGTTAGGACCCACTGAGATCATTTTTGAAATTCATCATTTCCCCTTCATCTTTCATATGGAGTTCATACTCCAACCTAATATGTAATAGCAGCTACTGTTCAGATCTGAGTTTAAGGGAAGGCAGGCTTTGGGTTTCAATTACGAGCCAGGAAAGAGCCTGGGCATAAAGGAATGAGGCTGTTAATGTACTCTGTCTGTGTTTTACCTGCCTGCAACTCCCCAGCCCGTCAGGCAGCAAACAGCACTGGGGATCTCTGCTGCAAGCTGCCAGAAATGTGTCCTGAAGAGAGAACAGATGGAAGCGCCCTCGGAAAAGTTCCTTACCCTGACACTGCTCTCAAAGGTGCTGGGGAGCAGCTGCTCCCAAGAGAGCACCCAGAGGCTGTGAGTTTAACTGATTGTTTTTTCTTTTTCTTTTTTTTGGGGGCAGGGGGAGAATCTCGAAGGAATTTCAGTAAGGTTTTTTAAACAACTGATAGATAACTCTCTTCTGAAGCCCAGACAAGGTTAGAGCTGGCAGCAAACCTGTCTGGCCACAGAGGGAGAGCAGCCCTGTGCCTTCCCTGCTGTAAGATCAAGTTGTGGCACACCAGTGTAGCAGCCTGGAAAGGAGTTTGATGGCTGGGGAGCCACAGGGGACCTTGTTTAGAAAAGGGTTACAGTCTTTGGGGCCACCCACTTGGAACCAACACAGAATTAATTTCTCAAGGGGAAAAAATGGTGCTGTGTATTAAGCAAAAATCTCCCATCCTCTGCACCTTCCACTAATTGCATGGCCAGAGGAGGATTTGGGGGCAGCTGTCTGGTGTGGGGAGCTCTGTGAAGAGAAACAACGATGACAGCAAAGGCCCAGCTTTGGGATGCTCCATTTACTGAGCTCATTCACCAGAGAAGGGACTCAATCACAAAACCTCGGGAGAAGGCTCTGAAACCAAAGACAAAGATGCAGCAAGGTTTAGTGGCTGCCCACCAAAACTTGAAACTGTCCAGAAAAAAAGGTACAAATTCGGGAATCTTGGCTGAAGAAGTGCAAATTCGGAACCCTTGGCTGTCCCTACACGTGTTCAGTCCCACAAGAGCACCTCAACAGACAGGATTTGTGGGAATCTCAGACCTGAATTATGCAGGAGGTCAGGCTGGGCCATCCCTGGGGGCTGCTCTACCTTTGCACAGTGGTTTTGTGAGAAAGGCCCCCAATTAAGTTTATCCCAAATGTGAGAAACCAACTGTGATGTCCCTAATCAGTGACAAACCCAGGAGGCAAACACGCAGGAGTCAGAGGCAACAGAGAGCCAGGAGCTGCACCCCTGTGCAGCTGCTCCACAGTAATGAAATGCAGGAGCTCTGGAGCATTTGGGAAGGAAGGGCCTTTCAGCTCCCTGCACACCTTCTCCAAGCCACACATGTCCCCAGGCTACTGACAGTGTGGAAAAACACTGCAGGAAGTGCAAAAATGAGAGAAAAGTTCCTTTTCTCAGTCAGTTCAGCAGCAGCCTGTTGACTGTGGGACTGTTCCAAGCAGGACACTGCTGTAATTCCCAGTCCTTTGAGGAATTTCCCTGGGCAATTCCCCTGCAATGCAGAAGGTACAGGGAAAGAGCCAGTGTTAGAAGAAGCTACAGAAAGCTGTGAAGTTACAGTGGATTTGCAAAATGTCAGTACAAGATCTGAGCTACCACATTTCCATGGGACCACAAAATCCCTCCAAAGTTTTCTCTTTGAAGTCTTCCACAAGGTTAATCACGAGACTATTCTGCTACTGGATTTGGCCTTCCAAATGGACTCAGCTTATAGAAACGTGGGAGAAAATAAAAAATTACAGCAGGCCTTCCAAAACAGCAATAAAACTGTGCCAAATTCCATTTGTTTTCAGTTGAAGAAACATTTGTGGAGCACCATAAGTGACCACCAGCCATCTCCCACTCACGGCTGCTTTTTGGCACCTCCCTTACAGCAGCCATATATTTAATGGATCTGTGAGTCCAGCAGGACTCATGAATCAAAGGTTACTCATGAATCAATGTCTTGCTGGAAAACACAAATCCATTAAACCCCAAATGATTTGTCTAAAACATCTCCCCTCTGAACGAGCTATCAGGGAGGTTCATTTCCTTCCTTCTGTTCAGCTCCATCTTCCTTTCATCTCCATCAGCCCTGGGAAGTGATTGAGCTGGAGTGATGCTTCCCAGCTACTGACTGGGTACACCTAACCTAACATTGTTATTTAGGAGGAGAGATTTAGTTTAGATTTTAGGAAGGAATTGTTCCCTGGGAGGGTGGGCAGGCCCTGGCACAGGGTGCCCAGAGCAGCTGTGGCTGCCCCTGGATCCCTGGCAGTGCCCAAGGCCAGGCTGGACATTGGGGCTGGGAGTGACCTGGGACAGTGGGAGGGGTCCCTGCCCATGGCAGGGGGTTGGGCTTTAAGGTCCTTTCCAAACCAAACCACTCTGGGATTCTCTGATTCTGATTTTGCCATGATCCCAAAGAGAACCTGTCGTGCCAGAGGCACCCTGAAGAAACAGAGGTGTCCTGCTCACACTGGTAAGAGCAGGGGACTGAAAGGGACATCTGGCTTTGAGACCAGCTTAGTGCTGTTTAAAGTGCTCATCTCCCTGTGGCTCAGTGTTTCCTGATGAAAACGAAATTGAAAACAGGGAGAACATCAGCCAAATTCTCCTGCAGCCTGAACTGCATCAAAGATCCTTGCTCTTCCCACCCTACAAACATCCAAGGGATTGCCTGTGCCCAGGAGGGATGAGCAGACTGGCACAGCCTCCCAGAAAGCTGTGCTTAGCACAGAGAATTAACCTTCTCCTCATTCTGGAGAGAGACAGAGGATCCTGTGGATCTTGTCCTTCCCCAGCATCAGGACATCAGTAGGGAAACACAGCTAACACAAACCCTTTGCTGATCAGAGAATCCCAAATCCCCTGAGCACAGCACAGTCAGGGTTAAACCGCACACTGCTCAACTCCAACTGTTGCAAATGTTTTTCCCCTTTTTTTCTTCCACCCTGAAGTGACTTCATAAAAAATAAGGTCTTAAACTGAAATTACTCTTCAGAGAAAGGAATTTCCACTGGGCACGCTGGGCACACAGGAGCAGCATTTGCAGGCACTGCATGGCTCCCATCCCAGAGGTGTCAGCCACACGCCCAGCACCAAGGCAATTTTACATTTCTGTTTGAATATTCCTACAAGTGCCACTCCTGAGTTGATTTAACACCACGGCTGTGGTGTCTAACAGCTCTCCAGTGATTAATAACAGCCATTTGTTCAAAGCTAACAGCCCCAGTGTGACAGTAACAGATAAATTAGCAACATTAAAAATATGCTAAGGAAAACATTTATGTACTGGCTCAGTGTAGTGTGGGATGGTAACACACATCAGTTGTGCCAATAACAAGCTCTTAATGAGGAGGGCTGGATGTTTAAGCCATTTTTGCCCTGTTCTCCCATAATCATTCTGACATGGTTCATATTTAGCCTGATGAGATGGGCCAGTTCCTCTGGACATGAATGTTTTTATGTGCTCAGGCAGGAATATTGCAAGCAGATGGTGGGAGGAGCGAGAAGATGGAACATTGTTCCCTCTCCATTCGCTTTGTCACAGAGCAGCCAATGTGCCAAGTAATATCTGGGTATAAATTACAGGGCTGTTTCCCAAATTACATGCCCAGTTTTAGATGTCATGCAAAACATTTTAATAATGCCAATTAAAATTCTTCTGTTCAACAGGTCCCAAGAAGCTCCTCTTGCCTACCAGGAATCACAGCAACACATTCCTGTCCCCAGGGGTGAGCAGGGGAGCTGAGCTCTCCCCCAGGTCACAGCCCTCTCCCACCGTTTTCCAGCCTGGAGAAAAGCTGTTGAACTGAAGGTTTGATGGAAGCCTGATGCTGAGCTGAGTCATGTCTTCAGAGCTACCTGACACATCTCCACTTGTTCCAGGTGGAAATAATCCCAGGGCATCACGGCACCCATCTCATATAAAACTGCCAACCCAGCTGCAAAGTGTACCCTTGCATTTTGCTCTTATTTTGTCATGATAAAAACCAGCAGCGTGTGGGGTCTTGTTCAGCTGTTGAGGTAAAAAGTCCTTTTGCTGAAATTCCACATTGCAGTGCCAAGCCCCCACAGAAATCTGCCTGTTACTAGGATGGATTGTCTTTTATTCCTTTTGTTCCCACCACTGATATTCAGGAACAGGCCATGAGACAGAGCCATCAACAGCTTCATTGTGCAAATAATTCCCAGCAGGTGAAAGATGCTGTTGCTTGGCTCAGGCCTGGTGCAATCAGAAATCAGTGCGATATTCCTCAGCAAATCTTGCAAGGCAAGCGGAAAACTTGAAATTTAGGCCTAGGCAGTGGAAAAACTTGAACACAGGCCAAGCCCCGTTCCCAGCTCAGCACAAACAGGGCCCAGCCCTGCGAGCACTGCTCCTCTGCAGTCTGAGCAGAGTCTTGTTGGGCTGTGCTGCTGGGTCAGGGCTCTCTGCACAGGGGCTCCCAGTGGCTCCCAGTCAGTGTGTGCAAACGGGATGTGGAGCCTGTGCTGACAGATACATGAGCTCATTGTTTCAGGCAAGTTGTTTTACAGAGCTCAGCCTCCCCTCCACAGAGATGCTCAGCAACTCCTCATCTCTCCTGTCAAGAGTAATGGGCCAGTGTGATTAGAGCTGTTTCATTGCACCTCAACGCGGCATCCAAGCTGTGTCTTGCTCTGAGTTGTTTGTTTAAACACTCCCCTGTTCCATTGGGAAATGTTTTTTGAAAGAAAACTAAATGGTTTTCAGCCATAAGCTTCCCATTTTGTGGATAACTACTTCCTTAGTTAAAAAAAAAATTACTTTAGGGGAAAAATTCCCATTCCTATGTTTTACCTTGGATGTTCTCCACGGGTCTGTGCTGTTTTTGCAAGGGGAGGGTTCAGGGTGGGCTGAGAAGAGCCCATCCCGAGCTCATCTGGGTGGGACAGAGCCACCTGCTCCCTCCCCATGCCGGGAGTGAGCTCATGGGACAACCATTCCTCTGGAGCATGACCTCATGGCTTAACAGCTCCTTGGCTCCAGCTTGTGGGAAAATGTGAGTGTTTCCCTCTGCTCCTGCTTTGAAAAATCACAGTTCTGCCTTCCTCAGGAAACAAAACCACCTTGGTGAACAGGGAGACAAAGGCTTTCACTTGGGTTTGCTGGCATTTATAGGGGAAATTCCTAACCCAAGCCCTCATTTTCCCACCTGGTCTCAATAGAAGCTTCAGCAGCAGGACTTTGTAGCCTTGCCCTGCATAACACCTGAGGTGTGGCTGGTTGTCAGTGCCTGTTCTGCAGACACATGGACATGTCACTTGAGGCTCATTCTGGAGTTCCTGATATGGAATCTGGGGTGTGCTACCTCACAGACACCTCTGGGGCAGTAGGGCAATGTCAGTGAATCACCTGGGGCAGTGCTTGCACCCTTTTTAGTCACTCTCTCACACAAGCAGGAGAATCAGAAGTGAAAGGGTCTGATTTGAGGCAGAAAATGGCATGGAAATATAATTCCCTGAGGAGAGAGGACAGGTCCAGTAACACAAACACAAATGCCAGCGCTGTAGGGCTGAACAGCCTCAGCCTCACGAGCACAGTGGGACAGTTTTCCTTCCCGATTCCATGACTCCACATCTCTTTAATCAGCGGTTCTGCAGCCTGCTTTCCATCTCAGGCTCTGCCCAGACACAGCCCGGCGTGCCCGGACTCTGCAGTGCAGCAGGGGTTTGCCATTCCCCCATCCCAGCTCTGCCATTCCGGCCCTCCCCAGCACTGAGCAGGGGCCCTGTGATTCAGCAGCTCTGTGCTGTCATCCAGAGCCGCCGTCTGCTCCCACATTTCACCCCACCCCGGGCTCTGTGCCTGCAGGAGAAATGTGTCGAGGGTTTTTGGTTGAAAGCTCCCCCTCAGCAGTGTGGCCCTGCAGGTCTGGAGCTGCCAGGAGCTCTGACACATCTCCCCAAATGCTTTCACGGATTAACGCAGACACAGAGTGTGGGATGAGGCTGCTTGTCTGCCCTGGCAGATTTGTGGGAAGGGCAGCTGTGATCAAAAGGATTTGGAGGAGGTGAGGCAGCAAACAGAGAACCTTGTCCAGATTTAGTGGGCATAGGGAACTGTGCTGAAACTTGGCAGTGTGCTCTGCTTTGAAGGCAGCATTTATGGCTTGGTCCCAAATAAGCAGGGGCAGATGCAGCTCTGGAGGCAGATGGTGCAAGGACTCAGCCCTAAATCACCCACTGCTGTTGCTGACCGTGGGTTTAGCTGACCAGTGATGTGAAGGGTCCCTGGAAGCCACCACAGGCAGGGGCTCAGGTGACAATCTCACCTGCCTCTCACAGCCTGCTCCTGCTCTGCCTTTATTTTGGCTCTGGCCAGAAGCTGTGACCGACCATGCTCCTGCTCAAAAGAGAATTCCAGATTTCATTCATTCAAGCCAAGTCTCAACCTGGCCAAGAAAGCACAGAGAAAAGCAGATCAGACTGATCAATCACTTGGATTGGCTTTCACATTTCTTACAGGCATCAAAAGCCTTAATAAATATCAACTGCAGGAGTTTTCTGACATTGCTGGAGAAGTTTTCCAGGTTTCTGGTGGAGCAGAAGTTAACTGGAACCCAGTGCAGAGTCTGGAGCCCCACAGCAGAGGAATGGAGACGGTCACAGGGATGTGAACCACAGTCAAGTGTGCACAAACCACCCAGAGACTTGTGGTGTGCAGGAAAGAGATGAAAGGGAAGAAGTAAAAAGGCTGGAAAAAGCAGCCCAGAAAATTGCTTGGTGGCATTGGAAGACAATGAACCCCCAACTGCACTGTTCAGACCTAAGTTAACTCTTCATTGCAAACGAGATGGAGACAAAATTCTCGTGCCTTCAGGAGCAGCCTGTCCTTGAATCAGAGCCCCTCAGCAGTGTCCTCCAGCCCCTGTGAGCAGCACCTTTCAGTCCCTCTGGAAGCAGCTGAACCCAAGCCCAGGCTCAAAGCAGATCTCTGTGTGTGGGGTTAGAGGGGTTTTAGGCCAGTCAGTCCAGGCTGAAGCACATTGCCCAAAATACAAGGGAGATCTGAGGATGTGTGGGGCTGCCAGAGCTCAAACACACACGGGGACCAGGGCTGTGCCCAGCAAAGCTGGGCTGGAGGAGCCTCTGATGCAGCGTTCCCAGTCCTCTCCTGCTGCTCCACACACAGGTTTTGGACACGGCTGAGCAGCAAGTGCCCAGGTATTTCCTGGAGCATTATTAGGCAGGAAATCTGCCTCTCTGAGTGGAGCTGCTCAAGTTGCAGACCTTTGCCCCGACGGTGTGAACATTGCACGTTCCCCCTTTGGCTGTCGCTCCAGCCCCGCGTGTGAATCGGCACAAGATGCTTATTCTGGCTTCTTTCAGACCACGACTCATTTGCAAGACCCCAACTGTCATCACATTTATTTTTCTTTCTCCTGCTTCCCTGGGCCTGGTGTGCTGGGCAGGGCTGGTATTTGGGCCCCTGGGACCCCAGATGTGCCACGGGATGACGCAGAAGTGTCAATATTTTCCCTTAGAACGGATGTGGTTTTTTGCCATCGCCAGCTTTTTTTTTTTTTGCCATTTGCCATCACAGTCAAGGTTGTTTGAGGGCTTGGGAGAGAAGAAAAGCACTGATGAAAACAAAGGAGGGAAGAAATGCTCGAATGCAGTGGTCAGGAGGAGACGACTTGGGTTTAACAGGGCTGATAATGACACAGAAATGGAGCTGATGAAAACTGGCTCCCCTGACTTCACTGCTGATAAATCTCTGGGCTTCACTGGGAGTGGCTCAGGCAGCAAACCTGACAGAGGCACGTTCCTTACAGCTGCATTTGAAAGGCATTGCTTCCACAAGGTCTGTGGGGATGGGGCTACATCCTGCCCCACCAGGTTCCTGTGCTGAGCTGGGAGCCCCTGACACCCTACAGGGAATCAGCACTGAGCCAGAGGTGTTACCTTGGAGTGAGGAGAGAAGGTGGGAGGCTCGGGGCTGATTTCAGTTCAGGTAACCTCAGTAAACTCAAACTTTATAAAGAAGGTGATTTCCTGTCCCAGGACTGACGGATGGGCCGGAATACAGGCAGAGAAAGCCAGTCCTGAAAATCCCTCAGGGTCACAGTCACACCACCCATCCTGTCTGTGGTGAGCCCAGTCTGGCCCAGCCAAGGCAAGGCACAGCTGGGATGGTCCTGTGGGGATGCACTGGGCCTCATCCTGCCCAGAGAATTGATACCATTCTGAGAGAATCACAGAATCATGGAATGGGTTGGGTTGGGAGGGACCTTAAAGATCAGGAGAGCTTCCATTAGACCAGACTGCACCAAGCCCTGTCCTACCCAGCCCCTGGGTACTTCCAGGGATGAGACAAGAGGGGACAGAGCCCAGGAAGAAGGGCACACTTCCCCTCCCAGGCCACTCAGTCATACAAGATCTTCCCCATGTATCAGTTTCCCCTATGGAAAGTGAGGACAGTAACACCCACCAGTTTCTAGCAGATGCCACCAAGCACTGTGTGATAGTCCTGTGTTTTTATGGTTTGTAAGTGTTGGCATGTGCTGGTCCAAACTGCAGGAAAGCAGCTTCGTTGTAATTAATGAATGCAAAGCCTTGTGATCAGGAATAGCTTTGACAGAGCTGTGTAAGATGTGTATCCTCTGGAGAGAGGAATTGATGTCCATGGGATACAGCCCTGCTGATCTTCCAGGAGCCCTCAGCTGGGTGAGGCATCTCAGAGTGAGCCATGGGATGTTTTCAATCTCCAGCACTCCCTGCATTTTCAACTGAGAACCCTCTGTATAACTTCTTTTGATGTATTTATTATAGAAGCTCTTTTAGAACCTCTGACCATCTGGGTTTCATACATTGTGTCACACCGGGAAGAGAAACTGGGGCTCTGCATCCTCCTTGTAGCCCAGTTCCAGGACACAGCAACACCACAGGCAGGAAAGATTCCTGAGTGGGAATAGTCATTAAATAAAAAGGAGAGAAATGCAAGCCTGAAAATGGAGAAACAGCAATCTACCAAAAATATCACTAATAAAGTGAACAAATACACTGAACTGACTCTTCCACATGGAAAGCCCAGGCCATGTGGAGTGCTTTGCCTGCTGGCCATGGATGGAAGATGTTGTGGATTGCTCTGTGCCATTGAGGAGAGTGGGGCAGCCTGAACCACCCCGGGACACTGAAGGAAGGCTTGTGCCCAGAGCCAGCTGCTTTTAACGAATGTTTGTAATTTCTCATTCATTGTTGCACTCTGCCATTCCTCCCTGCACTGGCAGACTCGGATGTCTATGGGAATGGACCAAACTTCATTCACTTCACACATGAACTCTGGAAGAAATTTCCCCTTCCCAAGCAGAGGCTTGAAAAATATATATTCCAATAAGAAATAAACCCAACATTCTTTCTGGGTACGAAAAGCTGTGTTGAGCTCCCAGCTGCAGCCAGGAGCCAGTGACCCAATTCTGTTTTCCTATGGATGCATCTCTCCCTTGGCTGGGTTTGCAGCTGGATTAGGAGAAGGTTTCTGTCATCTCTGCCCATGCCCATAAAATTCCTCTCCTGTTCCCTGTCCAAGTCTCATTGCAGGACACATGGGCTGTGACACATGGGGACAGAGTGATTGCAGCAAACCTGAGGCTCGCTAAACTCTGCAGGGTTTGGGTCTGTTCCTTCAGCGGGAGCCAAGCTCCCACATGGGGTCATTACTTGGTTATTGGGATATTTTAGCTCCCTGTAAATTCAGGTGAAATCAGGTATGAGAAAGGCCCAAGAACAGACAGAAAGACACATTCCTCAACCAGGTACCCTGTCCCTTTCTCAGAAAGATTCAAAACTTGACTTTCTCCTGATCTAGGGAGAAATACGTGCAGGAAGGTTTCAGGTCACACAAACAAACTCTGCCAGGCATAAGCATCCCTGGATCCCTGCTGGGGCTGCAAGGGGAGCTCCCCTGATTCCCAGAGTCAGCAGAACTTTCCAGCATTGTGGTGAAAGTTCTTTATCTGCACACAGCATTGCCCAGAACAGAGATTGGTTCAAAGCCCTTCATTTCCCCCAAATGATGAGAACAAACCATATGGGGCAGAAAAGGCACCTGGGGCCCATCCTGCCCTGTGTGCAGCATCCCAGTTCTCACACTCAGGGAGGGAGTCCACAGCCCTGCCTGCCCTGGACAGCCCTCAGCTCCCACTCAGCACCAGCATGGGGATTTGCCATGCTGAAAGGTCTCTGTGCCTCAGTCCCTGCATGGGAAGAACCCTCAAAGCTGGGCTGCTGCCCTGGCTACAGAAGGGAACAAACAGCCCTTATGTGAGCAGCTGGGGATGGGGAGCAGAAGGACCCTTCCCAGACCAGAGTTAATGTCTGCTGTCAGCAAGAATCCACACAGCATTCCCAACACCACCTCTCAATGGATTTTTTTCTCTGCCACATTATTTTGCTTGAGTCTAGTTTCATCTTCAGGACCAAAGAAAAGGCAGCAGGAAAAACAAAGCTTCCCCTTTGAATTAGTGGCTCATGCCTGATTCACCCAAAAATTTATTGGAATCCTGTAATTTTCATCATAAAACTGCAAGGAGGCAAGTGGGAAGGACTTGGGGATGTAGCTCCTCAAGCATTTGAACCCAATACTTCATCTCACTTCCACGAGAATGAAAGAAACCATTGACCATTGAATGGTTCCCCTTTATAATCAATTCAGAACTGGGCTTTGAATATTCATTTGTTAGTTCTGCTCCCCACACTTCTCTTGCTTGAGTGGAAATGCACAGAGCAGATTTCTGTGCTGAACCTTCCCAAGGCACCTTCTGAAACTCTGCAAACAGGAGGCAGCAGCAGATGGAAAATACCTGCTCCAGGCTGTTCTTCCTTGTCTCAGCCCAGGACTGACTGGGTGCAACCCATTCCTGGCCAAAAAGAAGAGAATCCCCCAGTGACAGTTGCTTTGATTCCCAGTTACTCATCCAAACACCCCTTCCCATGGACTCAGGCTGGAACACATCCCCAGAGTTTCTTTCTTTGTGTGGCAAGAAAAAACATCAATTTTTAACTTATGCAAATGAGGAACAAGATCCTTGTATAAAATAAACAGACAACCCATTTTTCACCTGTAATTGTTTCTTTGCCACATTAATAAAAATATGGTGCGTATTATGGTTAATGAATATGTAAATGATATATGATTAATAGCACATTTGGAGAGACATGGGAAGATTCATTTACCTTCTGTAATTTCTCTGTGCTTGCCATCCTGTGTTCCATGTCTGCCCAGGGTGCCAAGACCCTGGCACAGGGTACCCAGAGAAGCTGTGGCTGTCCCTGGATCGCTGGCAGTATCCAAGGGGTGACAGGCAGGTGACAGAACCAACCCTCTCTGCAGTCCCTGGGCTTGCTGTGGTGCCCCCAGCTCAGGGACAGAAGAACATGCCCACAGTCCCAGGGGGAGAGCAGGGGGAAGACTCAAGATTTCAGATCCAAACCCTCTACTCTGCAAGGAGCCCGTGCCTCTCTCCCACCCCTGTCCCAGCCCATCTGGCCCCCTTTGGCTCCAGTGACAGCAGGGAAGGGTCCCTATTCCAGCAGGTTCCTGCCCAAAGGCCATCGAAAGGTCCAATCCAATCACTGGAGATAAAGAACCGGAGATCCCTTGGGCTGTTCAGCCCAAGTGGTGGTGGGTGTCTGGTGATTCATTCCATGCCCAATACAGATGCCCCCAAAGAGCTGAAAAAACCAAACACTTTGAGCATGGTCTGGAGCCCAATATGGACAATATTCTTCCTGCTATTTTGTTGTTTCGTCAGGAGTTTTGTCTCAGGGACCCTATTTTGTCAAAGGGACCCATTTCAGAGAGAGGAGCTGGAAGGACATTGGGCACAGGGTGGGAAGCAAAAAAGGTAAATGTGCAGAGGTTCTCCTGGAACCTGACTGAAGGTTCTTAGAGACACAGCAAGGCTGACCAACAGCTTGTGGGGACAGTCCTTCCCAGCCAGCTCCAGCCCTGATGGAAGAGCTGCTGGAGACGGCAGATGCTTCTGTGTCTCTGGCAAAGGAAGCAAGTGCTACAAGCACAGGAGGAAGACAGGTTTTTGTCTGTCTGCTTTCAAGGGCTACTCCCTTTGAAGACAAAAATTAATTATAACCAGTAAGTGGAACTCTGCAGTGCAGCCTGGTTCAGCACAGTGCCACAGCTCCTCATCCACCAGAGCTTTCCTTGGAGAGCCGTGCTCCCGCAAGCCCTGGTGGGTTTGATTGGAGCCATCAGGAGTGGGGACTCTCCTGGGTAATTCTTGCAACCTGCTGAGCCGAGCAACCTGCAGGGTCATGGATCCAAGCAGACATCCCCTAATTCCTGGGTGAGCCCAGACAGGCAGAAACTCAGCAGCAGAGCTGGCTGTGCACTCCCTGTCCAAATGGAAATTTGGCTGAAGACATGTCACTGGAAATTACAATTTTTGCAGGAAAAAAACCCCGACAAAATTATGATCAATCATTTGTTCCAATTTTCATTAAAAGCAAGAATTTTCCTTAAAGTAAATGTTGGTTACAGAAAAGCAGCTCTTTGTTTTGTTTTCTGTAACCAAAACCAGAAGGTTGCTCTTTAAAATGTTTTTGAAAAGCAGCTGCTTCGGTCAGCAAAGGAAAAACAAAAGGAAACTGTTGCAACAACTAAAATAATTGTTTTCCTCAGAACTTCCAAGAATATAAAGGGAAGACATGACTCGATTGTAGTCCCATGGCTCTGCTGCAGATGCTGAGTGTTTGCTGCCTGCGGCATCGCAGCCCCTTCCTGCTCCGGGTGGGGGGAGCTCAGCAGGATGGGACAACAGCTCTGCAGGAGCAAAACCTTCCCCAGGCTTTCCAGGACCAAAGCCACACCAGGACAGTACCTGGACAATGCAGGAATTAACCTGGAGGTGTTTCCCAGCCCAGGCTGTTGGCATTGCTGCTGGGGCAGGGGGGACCCAGCTCTGGGGGCACAGCCGGGGGACACTCCTTGGGGAAGGGGCTCTGCCATGGCCACTGGCACCCCTTTGGAGCAGGAATTCATCTCCCCTACCTCCAGCACAGCTCTGTCTTCCCAAGTTTCTTTCCAAGGCTGATAGGGTTGACCAGATCATACCGAGAGACTTGTGTGTGGCTTACTTGGAGCATTTCAGCCACTAAGAAAAAAGAAAAGGAAAAAGGAAAAGGAGAAGGAAAGGGGAAGAGGGAAAAGGCAAAGGGAAAAGAGAAAGAGAGAAGGGAGAAGGGAAAAATTGAAGGGGAAAGGGAAAAATGGAAGGAAAAGGAAGAGAGAGAGGGAGAGAGAGGAGAGAGAGAGAGAGAGAGAGGAGAGGAGAGGAGAGGAGAGGAGAGGAGAGGAGGAGAGAGAGAAGGAGAGGAGAGAGGAGAGGGAGAGGAGAGAGGAGAGGAGAGAGAGAGAGAAGGAGAGGAGAGGAGAGGAGAGGAGAGGAGAGGAGAGGAGAGGAGAGGAGAGAGGAATCAAGATGTTTCTCTGCTTCTTAGGTTATTTATTGATTTTTCAATTTGGACAAACAAAGCGTCATTCAAAACCCAAACTCTTCCTCCTTAATGTGCCTTCACTGAATCAAGTTCTACAGCACTCAATTAGCACATAAATAATGAAAACATTTCCAGTGAAATGTTCTGTCCTAAGAACCTCTCAACGTGTGAAGTGTAGGGAATTAATTCATGCCCAGTTTTCTTAATGGACCTTGACCTTCGGCCTCGTGTCTGGCACAATGAAGTAGGAATTAATCCACCGTATTTCATGGGCTGTCAACTCACCCCATCCCCATGGAGCACAGCCCCCCAGAGGTCACCCAGATCTGTGGGGAGAGCAGCTGGGGATGGTGACAGCTTTGGAAAGGTTTAGGGTCGCCTGCATGGGGTGCCCCAAGGCTCCGGCAGCACCAGGCCAAGCTGTGACCACCTCCCCTGCACAGCCCTACGTTACTCACTCAACCCCAGGGAACACAGCTTTGGGATCCCCTTGCATGGGGAGGTTTCCATTTGCCTCCCTGCTTAGGCAGAGGCTTTCCTAATGCCTTTCCTAAGCCAGGGATCCATGCATGCGATGCACCCAGGCCAGCCCCACCAGGCAGGGTTCCACACTCCCAGAGGGCTGGGAGAGCAGTAGTGACCCCTCTGCTCTCCACCCCATGGCCAGGGTCCATGGCCAACATGGCAGGAGCAGAGCTCCTGATCCTTCAGTCCCTAGGAGTGGCCACCTTGGAGAACACTGTCCCATGGTCCTCTCCAGGCAGCAGGTTCATGCAGCCTCACTGGAGGGAGGTTTCAAAGGAAAAGATGCAAATTCTATTACCCAGCCCTCAAGGTCTCCTCCATTAAAAATCAGATTTGGGCTTGGAACATGTCTGTGCTCCTGCACTTTGAGATGAGCTTTAATTAAGAGGTAAAATTATTAAAGCTGCAAGTTATTATAGCCTGAGGACCCTGGCCCAGTGATATGAAGCAGATGGTCCGGGGGCAAGCAAAAGCCCTTTAATAAAGAAGCGTTTGCAATTCATGAGCATTAATTATGTCCACTTCTCTCATTTTAAAATGTTCTGCTTGTCAGCCCTGGTATTGTGTGCAGAGCAAGCATGATGAATTAGGCAAACCCCTTCTGGTTCAAGGCATATTCTTTGTGTTGTGAAAATTAAAAGTATTATCTCCCAGAAGATGGGGTGATTAGAATATTTAAGCACTTGGGGATCCCCACTGTCCCAGCTCCCCTGTTCAGGTTTTGGAGGGCACTGCTGGGATCCAGTCATCCCAGGAGGCAGCAGGGGAGGCATCACCCCAGCCCTGGGATGTTGACTGGGGGCATTGGGGTGCTCCAAACAGCTGCTTAACAGGACACCAGTGCCCCCCTGGGCAGTCACTTACCCTCCTGCTTCACCCCTGCACCACTGTTACCGTCTGTAGCAGCACTGAGCCCAGAAAACATAGGCTGAGGGAAAAGCCTGGTCCCAGGGCATTCCCTGCTCTGCTGCAGTTTGCACCAACGTGCTCCTCAGCTGACTGCCACGGCAGGGAAGTGCCACATCGTGGGACCTGCTGGCCAGATGTTATCCTGTCACCAGAACTGCAGCTGGAGCCACAGCATTTCAATGGCCCTGAGCCTCCTAAACCCAGCCCAGTCCCAGTGCCCTCCTGCCCTGCTCACCTGGGCAGTGTAACCACTCCAGGCTAAAGGCAGAGCGCTGGGGGCTCTGAGGAGAGGGCAGCATCCAGCACCCCAAAGCCGGGCTAGCCCTGGCTGAGGCCAGCTCTGCTTTTGGCAAGGACAGCCACAGCTTAAACATTGGTTGGTCTGGGGGCAGGACACACTCTGACACCTCCCAAAGCCACCTGAATGTCCCCATGCCAGCCCAGGTGCCCTGCACAGGAGAGGAGGGCAGTGCTGCAGGCAGTGCTGCCCTCAGGCCAGTCCCACTCCATCTGCAGCACAGCTTCCCGAGCTGGCTCATGCCAGATTTGGGCTTCTCACAAGAGGAGGAACTCTTGAATGTGTGCTCCTCGTGTGGGAGAGCAGCCCTGGCCGTGTCAACCCGTAGCTGCACTTTTGGGATGCAGCAGGTGGAGGAATCCTGCTGTCCTGGTGGGCTGCAGCTCGGGCTGAATCCTGGCACCTGGAGGCTCACCCCAGGCACTGAGAGACTGGCAGAGCTCGATCTGTTTGTCTCGGTGGGAACAGGAAGGTGGGGGAGTGGGTTGGGCAGACAAGCAGGATGCTCACCAAGAGCGCTGCCCACCCTCGTGAAGCTCAAAGCCATGGGACGAGGGACTGGTGACCCCGGCACACCAGGAAATCCTGCAGACCCATGGGAAGATGCCAGTCTGACTTATTCCTGTCATTTGCTTCCTCTCCTCGTGTCTTTTCCCTCTGAGCACTTGAAGAATTCCCTAAGACCACTTAAAACAACCAAGAATTCCTCCCACCACTCTCAGCAATTAAAAAATTCTTTTTGCTGCTCTGGTTCACAGCTAAAAAGCCTCTGCTTGTATTTCCTAGGTATAAACCCACATTTTCCATGCAGGGCAGTCTCACCCCCTGTCTGCTGTTGTAAGGCTGTGGGAAAGGGCTCAGGCTGCTCCAGGAGGGCTCCAGCTGACCCAGTGTGACCCGGGAGCGAGGGTCACCTGCCCTGCCATCATCTCTTCACACACTGCACACCTCGGTTAACCATGACACCCTTTGCTTTCACAGAGATTTATTGGCTCTTCCTCCTGGCCTGAATTAAACCCCATCATGGGACTGCTGGATTTTCCTAGGCATGAGTCAAAGAAGTCCAGGACTGGAGGAAATCTGTGCAAGTTCCCCACGGAGTCCCAGCAAGGGCTGAGCACCAGGCTCTGAGAGGACATGCATCTGCTCTTCCAGGCATTGCTCTTCAAATGGACCAATTGATCCAAAGCCCAGTCCCACACGCTGTGTTGGCCAGGCCAAGCAGCAGCCTGAGCTGGTCTGTGTTGAACAGAATCCCCAGCCTATAGTTACAAAGTTGCTGCTTTAAAGTAAAATTGCTCCTGCCTGTGAAGGGATAAAAAACCCCAAAAGCCTGGGTCTGGCTTCATTCAGCCAGCCCAGGGGAGGAAGAGGAGGAGGAGGAGGAAGAGGATGCTCTGGGTGTTTGTCCAGTGCAGGGATGGCTCGGTACAATGTCCCAGAGCCTGGCTCAGCTCCTGACACCTCTGTGCCCATCACGGTGCCGGGGCCATGGCCAGCTCAGCTCCTGACACCTCTGTGCCCATCACGGTGCCGGGGCCATGGCCAGCTCAGCTCCACTCGCAGGCACTCTGAGCGCAGGAGCTCCCGGGCCGGGCTGCTGCAGGGACCTACCGCCCTCTCCTGCACATTCCCGGCCAGCGGGGATTTACTGTGTTTGCCTCGCAGCTCCACGGGGGGTTATTTCTGCTTCACGATTTAATTCGGCCGTGATTTATTTATAGCCACGCTCATGAAATATGCAGCGCTGGTGAAGCTGTGCACACACGAGCGCTCCAAGGGACTGCAATCCTGGCCTGGGGCGCTGGGACAGACCCGCGGTGACACTGCCGGGCTGCAATCCTGGCTCGGTGACACTGCCGGGCTGCAATCCTGGCTCGGTGACACTGCCGGGCTGCAATCCTGGCCTGGGGCACCGGGACAGACCCACGGTGACACTGCCGGGCTGCAATCCTGGCCACGGTGACACTGCCGGGCTCTGGGGCACCGGGAACATCTCCCCAGCACGTTTGGCCAGGCAGCCCGTCAGTGTTCCAGCGCATTTCACGCTCCTGTTCCCATCCCTCCCTGCCGAATGCAGCCCTCCCTGCCAGGGGACACAGCTGATGCCACCAGCTGAGCTCCGGGCCCCTCGGACACCACGGCCACCGTATGAAGACGTTTCAGCACGGTGACAGCTGTCCCAGGGTCCCCAAGGTCTGCTCTGAGACCTCTCAGGAAGAGGAGCAGCTGACCCTGCTGTGGGTTAGTGAACCCCAAACGCTGTCGGGGCTCAGGGGGATCCAGGCAGGCCTGAGGGGCACCGGGGGAGCATCTGCTGCGAACTCCTGCCTGAGGAACGGGAGCTGGACCAGCCAGAGAGCCCCGGCACAGCCCAGCCCAGCCCCTGCTCCCAGCGGCCCCAGCAGGGACTGGCCCTGCAGCCACCCCTTAGTGGCCCTGGGCAAGCACCGGGCCGTGCCCAGCCAACACACAGGGCTGGGGGCTGGGGACTCATCCCAGACATGGGACAGGGCTGGGACTGTGACCCCACACTTGAGGCAGCGCTGTGACCCCACACCTCAGTCAGGGGCTGTGACCCCACACCCTGAGCAGGGCTGTGACCCCACACCTGGGACAGGGCTGTGACCCCACACCTCAGTCAGGGCTGTGACCCCACACCCTGAGCAGGGCTGTGACCCCACACCTGGGACAGGGCTGTGACCCCACACCTCAGTCAGGGCTGTGACCCCACACCTTGGACAGGGCTGTGACCCCACACCTCGGACAGGGCTGTGACCCCACACCTCGGACAGGGCTGTGACCCCACACCCCAGACAGGGCTGTGACCCCACACCTTGGGCTGGATGCTTTTGAAGAAACACCTGGAGCCCAGGTAGAGCTTCCCACAGTGATGGAGCCAGCACCTGGCACAGCACACCCAGGTCAAGTACCAAAACATTGGGAATCTTCAGGTGCTGTGGGATAAATTCAATATATTTCTGTGCCCAAGGCCAGGTTGGATGGGGCTGGGAGCAGCCTGGGACAGTGAGAGGTGTCCCTGCCATGGCAGGGGTGGCACTGGATGGGCTTTAGGGTCCTTTCAGCCCAAAGCACTCTGTGATTCTCTGACACTGTTACCCTTGGCAGGGAGGGTTTATTTGCATTTGCAAACATTTTCTTGCATCTATGTGGTATTTTGCATATTTAATTTCCATATTTGCAAGTCCATCCTGTGCTGCTTTCCCAGCATGACACAGGGGTCGAGGGAGCCTCAAATCCCCCTCACACCCCCAAAAACCCCACCATGACCTTTCCTGACCAATAATACCAGCACAGCTCCCCACTTCATGCCAAAGGCAGCCAGGCCCTCGAGTGCTGGGTTGGGTTGTGGAAAGCTCCACAATGAGGAGCTGTCACAGTGTCAGGGAGCTGAAAAATCCCCCCCTTTGGAGCTGCCCACCTTGCAGGGCTGTCACAGCACTGAGACACTGGAGAGCCCATCCTGGATCTGTCACAGAGCTGGGATACTGGAGAGCCCATCCTGGATCTGTCACAGCTCTGGGACACTGGAGAGCCCATCCTGGATCTGTCACAGCTCTGGGACACTGGAGAGCCCATCCTGGATCTGTCACAGAGCTGGGATACTGGAGAGCCCATCCTGGATCTGTCACAGCTCTGGGACACTGGAGAGCCTCATCCTGGATCTGTCACAGAGCTGGGAACTGGAGAGCCCATCCTGGATCTGTCACAGCTCTGGGACACTGGAGAGCCCATCCTGGATCTGTCACAGCTCTGGGACAATGGAAGCCCACCTCCGGATCTGTCACAGCTCTGGGACAATGGAAGCCCACCGGATCTGTCACAGCTCTGGGACACTGGAGAGCCCATCCTGGATCTGTCACAGAGCTGGGATACTGGAGAGCCCATCCTGGATCTGTCACAGCCTGGGACACTGGAGAGCCCATCCTGGATCTGTCACAGACTGGGATACTGGAGAGCCCATCCTGGATCTGTCACAGCTGGGAACTGGAGAGCCCATCCTGGATCTGTCACAGCTCTGGGACACTGGAGAGCCCATCCTGGATCTGTCACAGCTCTGGGACACTGGAGAGCCCATCCTGGATCTGTCACAGAGCTGGGATACTGGAGAGCCCATCCTGGATCTGTCACAGGCTGGGAACTGGAGAGCCCATCCTGGATCTGTCACAGAGCTGGGATACTGGAGAGCCCATCCTGGATCTGTCACAGCTACTGGGACACTGGAGAGCCCATCCTGGATCTGTCACAGCTCTGGGACACTGGAGAGCCCATCCTGGATCTGTCACAGCACTGGGACACTGGAGAGCCCATCCTGGATCTGTCACAGCACTGGGACACTGGAGAGCCCATCCTGGATCTGTCACAGCTCTGGGACACTGGAGAGCCCATCCTGGATCTGTCACAGCCTGGGACACTGGAGAGCCCATCCTGGATCTGTCACAGACTGGGACACTGGAGAGCCCATCCTGGATCTGTCACAGCTCCTGGGACACTCGATGGCGGCTGTCACAGCTCTGGGACACTGGAGAGCCCATCCTGGATCTGTCACAGCTCTGGGACACTGGAGAGCCCATCCTGGATCTGTCACAGCTCTGGGACAATGGAAGCCCACCCCGGATCTTTCCCAGTGCTGGGCTCAGGAGGCTCCTGCCCCACCTGCTCCTGGGCTGAGATGGGGTCAGGAGCAACTCCCCCTCCAGCAGCACGGCCAGGGCTCTGGGGCAGTGCTGGGATTGCCCCTGGGCTCGGGGGTCTCTCATTAAGGGGAAATAAGAGAGAAGAAAAAAGCAGAATTAGACACTGAACACAAGGAATGGGAGGTGGAAGGGAATTCATTATCCCAGCCTTCCTCAGCCTGTGGAACACTCCCCATCCCCTCGGAGTGGGGAATCCTGCCCTGCACAGGGCAGATGGGATCCCCCAAACCACCCCCAGGTGCTTCACGGTCAATTAGAGGCGAGTGGAGCGAGGGACAGGGGTTAAAGATTACGCCAAGGGCCAGGCCAGGGACACAGCGGGAGCTCCTCTGCTCATCTATATCATAGACACTAATTTGGTTTAATTTACTTCAAAGGCTTTCCTGGGGGCTGTGGCACATGCAGGGTTGGGATCTATTTCTCTCCAAAGGGGTTTGAAAGGGGGCAGGGGCCTTTCTCTTGAAAGCAGCTCAGGGACAGAGCTTTGGGGTTTGATTTTCCTTTTAAATTTTTTTTTTACAAGGGCTGCCTCCAAAGACAGATAAGAGGGAGCCCTGGGAAATGAAAGCTGAAAAAGTGGATATGAAAGGAAACATGACCAACAAAGACTGTAATGAAGCAGTTAAAGGACTTTAAAATAAAGCCTCTCCCCACCCAGAGCCTGCAGAGGAGCAATAAAACCATCCTGCAAAGTGCCAGCCGAAGATTCCCCCAGGAAAGCTCACCCTTGGGGTAAGCTAAATATATTGAATTATCCCCCGAGAAGCAAATAAACCGGAGACAACACGGAGCCTTTATCCTTTCATCAGCCCGGGGGAAGTGGCTGTTAATGCTGGGAGCTCCGGGAGGATGGGAAGCGGAGGAGAGCAGAGGATGGAGCCCAGAGTGCGCCCATGAGCCGCTCCCTCCTGGTTTGTGGATGAGCCTGGCAGGTCTGCTGCTCCCAGCCCAGCCCTGAGCACCTTCCCGCAGCCTTGGGCAGCCGCAGCTCCCCCTGCCCATCGCAGGGAGAGGGAAGGGAGAGCTCGTCCCTGCTGGACTCCACAGGGGCTCAGGGGGACGCACCCCAGCAGAGCTGGTCCCGTTCAGCCCCGGCACAGCCCATCCGTGGCTGAAGCAGGATGAGAGCCCTGCCCATCCCTGATGTCTCTGCAGCACCTGAGCCACCCCCCCGACCTCGGGCCAGGGACATCAGCACTGTCACAGCCTGGAATGACACAGCAGCTCCTGCCCGGGACCCTTGGCCCAGGAAACGCTCCATAAATCACTGCCCCAAGAGCCCTGTGCAGGGAGGCATCAATAATGCTGTTAAATCATTACAAGGGAAAAGCTGACCAGGGAGGGCTGGAGGTGAGAGCCTGAGGGCAGAGATGGGAGGATGAGGGTGGGAGAGGGATGGGGAAGGCTCAGGGATGGGGATGGATGTGCAAGGAAATGGTGCTGGATGCGGAAAGCAGGCTGAGACCACGCCAGCCAACTCCTGAAGGGATCTAAATATAATAAATACATTTAAAATACACTAAGTCCTATATTATATTCTATTATAGCATATATATAAACACTATACACTATCCAACACTGCACGATATTACTGTACTATGCTACTACACTAAAATATACTAAATATACTCAAAATACTCATTCCCTATCCAGATCCAAGCTCAAACCCATCCAGGGAAATTCAGCCCTTAAACCCCTGTGCTTGGGGGAGTTTGGCAGGGAAGATGTGGAGAGAGGGGCTTTGTTCAAAGCCCAGTCATAGAAACGGTGTTGTTATAACATTTAATTAATCCAATTACTAAGTAGTGATAAAACCTTCTCCATTCAGGTGTGAGCTGAGTCTCCTCTGATAGTCTTGCAAAGGGCTGAAGTGTCCAGCTTTGGACATCCAGGATGGGTTATCTGACACTATTTGAGTCAAATAAAAACATAAAAACAATGACAAAAAATTGCAACCTCGCAAAGTTCTTGCTGAATGGCAGCAACAAAATGACCATGGACGTGGCTGATCTTATTTAGTTAATAAAAACAGGCAAGGTAGAAAATGCAAAGAATGATTTGTGTCAGGGCTCTTTGATTTCCAGTGCCAGGGTCACTTACCTGTGCTGCTCCCTCCATGCAGCTCATGTAGGATAATTAATTGCATGTTGCCGACAAACTTTGTCACTGTGCTAATTGACCTAAGCTCGTCCTGAGGATGTCTGAGCTCTCTGCAAGAAATTGGCCGTGACAGTTACAAAGGAGTCACAGCTGCTGATGCCCCTCAGATGTTGTCCTTGTTCATTGGCAGATTCCAGCCAGGGGGGTGAGAAGGGACTGGGGCAACTTCAGGTGCCTTGGAGATGCTCCCAAGGAGCTGGGTCTCACTCCCACTGGGTTCATCTTCACTGGTCTGCACCAGAGCCCTCCCTGGCCGAGCCCTTGAAGAGCTGACTTGTTCCTTGGGACAGACTAAAGCCTCTGTCTGCTTGTCAGCCCCTGGGGGCTGCTTAAGGAAACCTTCCCAGCTTGAGTTAATGACCAGAGGACTCAAGCCAGAATTAACTGATCAGCTGGCACTTAGAGGTGGCTGGAGCAGCTGGATGTCCCAAATGCCAGCTCCTGCCATCCTGGGGTGTGCATGGACTGTGCTGGGGCAGAGGGGCTGCAGAACTTTGGGCACAGAAAGAGCAGCAGTGCCCTGGAGGGGGCCAGGGCTGCAGGTGCTGTGAGGGGACCTGGCTGGACCAGCCAAGGTGATCTGGGCAGCGCCCTGGTCAGGGGCAGCTGGGGGACACCCCAGTCATTCTCACCTGAATCTGCCGAGTGGCCAAGTCCAGCCCCCCTCCCCCGGCAACTGTGCTCAGGGCTGCAGGCAATCCCAGAATCCAGAATGGTTTGTGTTGGAAGGGACCTTAAAGCCCATCCCTGCCAGCACCCTCTGGGACAGAACCTTCTCCTGATTCTCCAGCCTAAACCTCCCCTGACCCAGCTCCATGCCAGTTTGGCAGTTTGGGGGAGAGGATGTCAACTCTGCTGCAAATCAGTGGCTGCTCCCCTTCAAACCGTTTACTAAAAGATCCAACCCCTCACCTTGTTTCTCCTTTGAAAAATAGTTTTGCTACATGCACTTGCAAAACTGCATCCGCAACACAAAGCAGCTCTGCAAGCCCAAGATGCTGGCCTGAAGTGATGCCATTGCTTGTTTACACTGTGAATGGTCCAAGAGCAGAGGCAAAACTGAAGCACTCAGTGTTTTCTGCCTTCGGAGATATTGATCCTAAGTGAGGAAGACAATCTTTAATTTCTCCACAGGAGGGAAAAACTCATCTGTGGTCCAACCTGCTCCTCAGAAGGGAAACATTTGTCCCTTGGCTGGGGACCAGGATGACCTCATCCCAAGGCTGCAGCTCACAGGGGCTCTGGTTCTGCCATCCCCTCCTTGGCTTTGAGCTCAGCAAATGAGCACACAGGAAAATAAATATATTGTGAGGATGGGGAGGCTCTGCACAGGGTGCCCAGAGCAGCTGTGGCTGCCCCTGGATCCCTGGCAGTGCCCAAGGCCAGGCTGGACACTGGGGCTGGGAGTGACCTGGGACAGTGGGAGGTGTCCCTGCCTGGCAGGGATGGGATGGGATGACTTTAAGGTCCCTTCCAGAGCAAACTATTTGTGACTCTGAAACATTCCCAGCAGTAAGACCTGACCGGAGCCCCAGCCAAGCAAGGTGCCAGGGTGGTCCCACTGCACCCAGGCTCTGCCCTGAGTGGCTGAGGGGATGCCACACAACTGCTGCTCCTTTCCCTGGGGCTGTGGCAAGGCTGAGGGCTCTGGGATGGGTCTGATGTCCATAGCTGCCCTCCAGGGATGGCCGTGCAGCAGCCATTGTGTCTCTGCCAGCACCAGTTGCTGCATGAACTCATCAGCCGGGTGTTCAATCACCGCACACTGAGGGAGGGGAAGCGCCAGAGACTGTGCCAGCCCTCAGGGCTGCTCACTCTGCACAATGTGCTGGTCCCTGGCCACTGCTGCTGCCACAGCCCCGGGCCTTTGGGACTGAGAGGCTTCTGCTCTTTGTGCCGAGCAGCAGAGCCAGACAGATCCCTGGGGCAGCTGATGCTGAGCAGAACCTTCCCAGGAGACTGGGAAGGGATAGCTGTGGTCCTGCCAGCTGCCACCTTTGGGATGCCTGTGGTGACCTTACTGTGGTATTACTGTACCTGCAGGGGCTTCAAGAAAGCTGGAGAAAAACTTTGGAAATGCAGTGATAGAATGAGGGGGAATGGCTTTGAACTAGAGCATAGGTTTAAACTGGATATTGGGAAGAAATTGTTCCCTGGGAGGGTGGGAGTCCTGGCACAGGGTCCAGAGCTGTGGCTGCCCCTGGATCCTGGCAGTGCCAAGCCAGTTGGATGGGGTTGGAGTAACTGGACAGTGGTGTCCCTGCCCATGGCAGGGTGGGGTGGGATGCTTTAATGTCCCTCCCCAACCCATATGATTCCATATTCCTGACAGTCGATGGTGATGCAAAGTCCTAAAAATGAGAAGAAGCAGAAAACTGATTTCGTATTTTCATTTTTCAAATAAAATAGCAAGCGAAAAAAAAAAAAAAGTAAACCCAAAAACCCAAAATTAAACAAAAACGCAACAGTGTCCGGAGTCCTCAGAGGCAGCCTGGGATCTGTGCTGGTGCCTGTTCCATTCATGGCCAGACTCGTTGCTGACAGAGGAATCACATCTCGCTCTGGTGCCAGAGCCCCACAGGCTCCGGGCAGAGCTGCTTCTGATCCTCTGTACCACGGAGGGGATAAAGGAATCTTGGTTACAAATGCTTTATTAAAAATAATAGTAAGAGCAAATCTAAGTACAAAAGCAGTTATAGCTCATTTATATTACACAAAATTATTTCTCATTTCTAGCTTGGTTGTTTACCTCAAGATCGTTAACTGAATTTCCAGTGACTAAGGTTAAATGGTTTAGCAGGGTAAGGAATGGTAAATAGATAGCACCATTTCATACATCTGGTATTGGATTTCAGGGACACACTGGGCTGGCTTCTTTCTCAGGGCAGTTTAGCTCCACAGCAAGGACAGAGCCCGTTCTGGGCCGGGAGCAGCAGTTCCCAGCGCTCGGCACACCCCAACCCCGGCACCCCGAGCGGAGGAGGGCGGCCCGGGCTGGAGCACAGCTTGACCTAAGTGATTTACCAGCCCAAATTCCCAGCGGGTGTGGTGGCAAGGCAGTAGGACTTAGGCACGTAAGTCATTTAGGCACTTGGGGCAATCAAAGCCTTTGCTCCAAAATCCTTCAAACCTTTTAGAAGCATCTCCCGGCAGATCTGTGCCCTTTGGATCACAGCATATGGCAGGAGCAGGGCCCAGCCCCCGGACTCTGACCCATGCCAGCCTAAAACCAGCCAGAGCCGGGGGTTCTGACGGTCAGCGCGGGTGGGATGGGCAAGGAGAGTTCAGCTCAAAGAGGATTTTGCGTGAGAGAAAAATCACTGCGCTCTTGTTACACTGTTAGGAGTGAGAGTTCCTTAGGCACTTGCTTTAGGCTTTAAAACAGCGCATGGTCAACAAAAGCAAACAAGACTATGTACATATATGTAAAAAGTGTTATAAATAGGTTTTTTAAACCATAGATACTATATACATCTTCAATTAACAAGGAACCCTTTGAGTGTTTCCTTTGGGGGTCAGTTGGGTTTGGTTTGGATGGGAGGGTTATTCCTTTTTTTTTTTTTTTTTGGTTTT
>CM019230.1:10210468-10283808 GCA_009741485.1 Malurus cyaneus samueli
ATCCCACCCCTGCCATGGCAGGGACCACTCCCACTGTCGCCAGGTCACTCCCAATGTCCAGCCTGGCCTTGGGGACACTGCCAGGATCCAGGGCAGCCACAGCTGCTCTTGGGGCACCCCTGTCAGTGGGAAGCCTATTCCAGTTGTCCTGTTACTCACTGGGCGCCTTGTGCCCCAGTCCCTCTCAGCTCTGCTGGAGCTTCCTTTAAGGCCCTGCAAGTGGCTCTGACTCTCCCTGAAGGCCCTTTTTCCCCAGGTGAGCACCCCCACGCCCTCCCAGCCTGGCTCCATACAGAGGGCTCCAGCCCTTGGGCACTCACGCCTCACTCGCTAGCAGCCCATGTCATCTCTTTCTGCAAGCTGGTTCCAACTTCCTGCGGGGCAGGGCTGGAGCAGCTCTGCAGTGGGGCCTCACCTGAGCACAGGAGCAGAGGGAGCCCTTTCCCCCAGGCTTGGCTGCTCCTGCCTGTGTTGGGGCTGAGCCGGGTCCTGCCCATAGCCCCTATCCCATTGTCGCATAGTCCATATTCCATCTCTGCATGTCATGAGCATATCCATGTATTATATCCAGTTCGCCATTTCACGATATTGCCCATATTCAGTTTCACAATCCTATTCGATCTCCGGTATAATTGCGTGTACAATTTCTTTTGTGTATTTATGTTGGTTCCTCCATGTCTAATCAATATCCCATGTTCACTGCCAATATCTCCGATGTATCCCATATCCCATAGACCATGGACTCCCATGTTCATGGTATCCCATGGAATATGTCCAAACAACTGTCCCATTATCCTGGTTGAACATATTAGTCCCACTTTGAATGGGACCCCTGGATTGATCTCAATGAATCCATCCACAGGTATCTACCGTATTTATTACATTTCCCATTCCCATATCCATGTCCTCCGGGCAGTCCCGGCTCTCCGCAGGGCTGGGCTCCGCCGCGCCCCCCGGCGGTCCCGGAGCGCTCCCGGTCCCGGTGCGGGGCTGCCCCGCCCGGTGCCGCGGGAGCCGCCGCAGCGGGGCTGGAGCGGCAGCTGTGCCCGGGCACACACCAGTTTTATTCCCACCGTAATTTTTCAATTTACAAGGCAGTAAATGAAAGAGGAAGACGAGATGTGCTCAGCGCATTTTCCAGGAGTATTTACTGCTGAGAACGCTGCAAAAGCCATTTAAACTATTGCTTTTATGACACAACAAACATTAAAGAAACTTCCCTAATATTTTTTACACCCCTCTGCCATTTCGTGCCGTGCTGCTGCTGTTGTGTTCGACTCGCTGCTTTATGGGCTGTTTGGATTTTAATTGGGCTGCAGCCCCAGGGAGCGCTGAAATTTGGAGACTCATTTAGCTGTGAGCGTGCTCACAGCTGATCAGGCAGAAAGGCTGGTCCTGCTTTAATGCCTCCTGTCACTCTGGGAGCTGCAAGGGCTGTGTGGGAGCACAGCACGTGAGGAGGGGGCTGTACCCCCAGTTTGGCAGCCGGTGGTCCCCACATCCCTTGTGGAGAGGGATTCCTGGGCTGGGTTTGAGGATGGATACCGTGGCCATCGGATCCAATGCAGGGCAAACTGAGCTCAGGCTTTTTCCCTGGCAGGGGAATGTTGAAAATTCCCCACACCTGGAGGTTTTTGGGTCTTGGTGAAACAAAGCCCAACCCAGCCTAAAGCTGGTGACAGTCCCACCCAAGCAAGAAATGGGAATAAAAACCTCTGGAGCATCTTGTGATTTCATTGTAAACTTTATCTCTTTAAGCCTTGAACTCAGCCATTCTCAGTGGGCAGTAAGTGATGCCTTTTACAGGCTGATATGGCCAGGGAGCTGCACCCCATCTCCCACCACCCAGCCACAGGGACAGCCCCTGTGCAGCCAGGCTGGGAGAGATTGGGGTGTTCACCTGGAGAAGGCTCTGGGAAGAGCTTCGAGCCCATTCCAGTGCCCGAAGGGGCTCCAGGAGAGCTGGAGAGGGACTGGGAAAAAGGCTTGGAGCGACAAGACAAGATGGAATAGCTTTGAGATGAAGAGGGTAGATTTAGACTGGATATTAGGGAGAAAATCCTTCCCTGTGAGGGTGGTGAGGCACAAGGTGCCCAGAGCAGCTGGCTGCCCCTGGATCCCTGGCAGTGCCCAAGGCAGGTGGACATTGGGGCTGGGAGTGACCTGGGACAGTGGGAGGTGTCCCTGCCGAAGGGTGGAAGGTGATGAGCTGTAATGACCCTGCCGACCCAAAGCACTCTGTGACCCCACGTTGCTCGGCCAGGCACGGGTCGCAGCCCGGGGCCATCCCGTGTCCCCGTTCTGGTCCCCGTGTCCCCGTGTCCCCTGTCCCCCCCGTGTCCCCTCCGTGTCCCTGTTCCCCTGTCCCTTTGTCCCTGTCCCCGTGTCCCGTCCCCCGTGTCCCCCGTGTCCCCTGTCCCCCGTGTCCCCTGTCCGTGTCCCCTTGTCCCCGTGTCCCCTTGTCCCCTTGTCCCCGTGTCCCCCGTGCCCCTTGTCCCCGTGTCCCCTTGTCCCCCGTGTCCCCTTGTCCTCCGTGTCCCCTTGTCCCCCGTGTCCCGTGTCCCCGTGTCCCCGTTGTCTCCCCGTGTCCCCGTGTCCCTTGTCCCCGTGTCCCCGTGTCCCCCGTGTCCCCCGTGTCCCCCGTGTCCCCGTGTCCCCCTGTCCCCTGTCCCCGTGTCCCCGTGTCCCCCGTGTCCCCCGTGTTCCCGTGTCCCGTTGTCCCCGTTGTCCCCCCGTGTCCCCGTGTCCCCGTGTCCCCCGTGTCCCCCGTGTCCCCGTGTCCCCGTGTCCCCCGGCCCCCGGTGTTCCCTGTCCCCGTGTCCCCGTGTCCCCCGTGTTCCCCCGTGTCCCCCGTGTTGTCCCGTGTCCCCGTGTCCCCGTGTCCCCCGTGTCCCCGTGTCCCCCGTGTTCCCGTGTCCCCGTGTCCCCATGTCCCCCGTGTCCCCGTGTCCCCCGTGTCCCCCTTTTCCCGTGCTTCCCGTGTCCCCGTGTCCCCGTGTCCCCGTGTCCCCGCCCCCCGTTCCCGGCCCTGCGGCTGCCCGTCCCCGTGTCCCTGTCCCCGTGTCCCGTGTCCCCCATGTCCCCCGTGTCCCGTGTCCCCGTTGTCCCTCTGTCCCCCTTGTCCCCCCGTGTCCCCGTGTCCCCGTGTCCCCATGTCCCCCCATGTCTCCCCATGTCCCCCGTGTCCCCGTGTCCCCGTGTCCCCCGTGTCCCGTGTCCCCGTGTCCCCGTGTCCCCATTCCCGTGTCCCCTCCGGTCCCCGTGTCCCTCCCGTCCCCGTGCCGTGTCCCCGTGTCCCCTGTCCCCATGTCCCCCTTGTCCCCGTGTCCCCCGTGTCCCCGTGTCCCGTGTCCCCGTGTCCGTTCCCCTTGTCCCCCATGTCCCCATGTCCCGTGTCCCCGTGTCCCCCGTGTCCCCCGTGTCCCCATGTCCCCAATCCCCGTGTCCCCATGTCCCCCGTGTCCCCATGTCCCCCTGTCCCCCATGTCCCCCATGTCCCCGTGTCCCCGGTGTCCCCGTGTCCCCCGTGCCCATGTCCTCGTCCCGTGTCCCCCGTGTCCCCATGTCCCCGTGTCCCCATGTCCCCGTGTCCCCAGCCTGGCGCAGGGCCCGGGAGGCCTCTCGGGGTCCCGCTCCCGCAGTTCCTCTCGCAACCACCCGAGGGCGCCCGCGCTCCGCGCTCGGGCCGGACTGAGCCCATCCCCACCCCCCGGCGGCTCGAGCGGCACCGAGGAGAACGGGCTTGGGAAACACGGCGGAAACAGGGCAAAAGAGGCGCTGGAGCCAAAGCAATCCTGGTGGAGAGTGTCAGCCAGCAGCTCCCATCCCCACCGAGCTGTGGGACGTGTTTGCAGCCACGGTGGAGTGCTAAGGAAAAAGGATTTGGTATCATCCAACCCACCTGGTTCAGCCAAAACAAGAGAGTTCCACAGAATTACAGAACATCCTGAGCTGGAATGGACTCACAGGATCATCCAGTCCAGCTCCAGTCCCTGCCCAGACCCCCGAACAATCCCCCCTGTCCATCCCTGGCAGCGCTGCCCAAACGCTCCTGGAGCTTGGCAGCCTCGGGGCCGGGACCATTCCCTGGGGAGCCTGGGCAGTGCCAGCACCCTCTGGGGACAGAACCTTCTCCTGATCTCCAGCCTAAACCTCCCCTGACCCAGCTCCATGCCAGTTTGGCAGTTTGGGGGAGAGGATGTCAACTCTGCTGCAAATCAGTGGCTGCTCCCCTTCAAACCGTTTACTAAAAGATCCAACCCCTCACCTTGTTTCTCCTTTGAAAAATAGTTTTGCTACATGCACTTGCAAAACTGCATCCGCAACACAAAGCAGCTCTGCAAGCCCAAGATGCTGGCCTGAAGTGATGCCACTTGCTTGTTTACACTGTGAATGGTCCAAGAGCAGAGGCAAAACTGAAGCACTCAGTGTTTTTCTGCCTTCGGAGATATTGATCCTAAGTGAGGAAGACAATCTTTAATTTCTCCACAGGAGGGAAAAACTCATCTGTGGTCCAACCTGCTCCTCAGAAGGGAAACATTTGTCCCTTGGCTGGGGACCAGGATGACCTCATCCCAAGGCTGCAGCTCACAGGGGCTCTGGTTCTGCCATCCCCTCCTTGGCTTTGAGCTCAGCAAATGAGCACACAGGAAAATAAATATATTGTGAGGATGGGGAGGCTCTGGCACAGGGTGCCCAGAGCAGCTGTGGCTGCCCTGGATCCCTGGCAGTGCCAAGGCCAGGCTGGACACTGGGCTGAGTGACCTGGGACAGTGGGAGGTGTCCCTGCCTGGCAGGGATGGGATGGGATGACCTTTAAGGTCCCTTCCAGAGCAAACTATTTGTGACTCTGAAACATTCCCAGCAGTAAGACCTGACCGGAGCCCCAGCCAAGCAAGGTGCCAGGGTGGTCCCACTGCACCCAGGCTCTGCCCTGAGTGGCTGAGGGGATGCCACACAACTGCTGCTCCTTTCCCTGGGGCTGTGGCAAGGCTGAGGGCTCTGGGATGGGTCTGATGTCCATAGCTGCCCTCCAGGGATGGCCGTGCAGCAGCCATTGTGTCTCTGCCAGCACCAGTTGCTGCATGAACTCATCAGCCCGGGTGTTCAATCACCGCACACTGAGGGAGGGGAAGCGCCAGAGACTGTGCCAGCCCTCAGGGCTGCTCACTCTGCACAATGTGCTGGTCCCTGGCCACTGCTGCTGCCACAGCCCCGGGCCTTTGGGACTGAGAGGCTTCTGCTCTTTGTGCCGAGCAGCAGAGCCAGACAGATCCCTGGGGCAGCTGATGCTGAGCAGAACCTTCCCAGGAGACTGGGAAGGGATAGCTGTGGTCCTGCCAGCTGCCACCTTTGGGATGCCTGTGGTGACCTTACTGTGGTATTACTGTACCTGCAGGGGCTTCAAGAAAGCTGGAGAAAAACTTTGGAAATGCAGTGATAGAATGAGGGGGAATGGCTTTGAACTGAGAGCATAGGTTTAAACTGGATATTGGGAAGAAATTGTTCCCTGGGAGGGTGGGGAAGTCCTGGCACAGGGTGCCCAGAGCAGCTGTGGCTGCCCCTGGATCCCTGGCAGTGCCCAAGGCCATGTTGGATGGGGTTTGGAGTAACTTGGGACAGTGGGAGGTGTCCCTGCCCATGGCAGGGGTTGGGTGGGATGGGCTTTAAGGCTCCTTCCAGCCCAACCCACTCCGCAATTCCATGATTCCATGGGATGGCTGTGCAAGCAGGCTGGGGGAGCAGAGTCCACCTTTAACCCCCGAAAATGCAGAAAAAGCAGAAGCACCTGAGTTACTCTGGCTTTTATTTCATTGCTTCTTAGTCCACACAGTTGTATAAAATCAGAAAAGCAAGCGGAAAAAAAAAAAAAAGTAGAAACCCAAAAACCCCAAAATTAAACAAAAACAGCAACAGTGTCCGGAGTCCTCAGAGGCAGCCTGGGATCTGTGCTGGTGCCTGTTCCATTCATGGCCAGACTCGTTGCTGACAGGGAGGGAAATCCCCCACCCCCATCTCCGGGGCCTCTTTTCGGTCGCGCGCCAAGGGAGCCCCCCCACAGGCTTCCGGGGCAAGGGAGCTTTGGCTTTATTTTTATGAATAAAAAATATACCATCCACACATCATTTAATATAATATATTTTAAAAAAAAAACAAAAAAAAAAAAAAAAAACAATAAAAAAAAAAAAAAAAAAAAAAAAAATATTTTTGCATTTTTGGTTAATTTTCTTTTCCGTTTTCTCGTCTATTCTCCCCCGCCTCCGTCTCCTCTGAGGACGTCATGAGTGCCCCTGTCACGCCAGGCCAGGTCCCGCGGCGTCACTCGCGCTTCCGTAGGATGACGTAGATGATGCCACTGGCCAGGGCCAGGGGGAAGGCCAGCCACGCCAGGATGTAGGCGAAGCCGTAGGAGGTGTTTTCCGAGGCTTGGTGCCAGTCCGTGTGCCTCACTGTGTAGATGGCAGCACCACTCATCACACACAGCCCTGAGGGAGAGCACAGGGAGTGTGTCAGCAGGGCCACGCATGGATTCCCTGCTGGGAACCCAGGGTCACACCGGATAGCACCCTGCACCAGCACGGAAACAGCTTTTGTTATTGCCCCCGTGGATCCTGCCTCCCAGAAAACTGGGAATCTCCTGCTCTGGGAATCTCCTGCTGTGGGCTCTGGGCTGGCTGGAGGTGGGCAGGGATGCCCCTGCCTTGCTCCCCAAGCAAAGCCAGAGGCTCTGGAGCATCACCTGGGCTAATCCCTCCCTCAGGCAGCCCCTGAACCTCCTGATCCTGAGGGATCAGGATTGCTCAGACCAATCCCACTCCCCTGGTGCCCTGTTGAAAACCCTGGCCTGAACCACCTCCCTGGGCTGCTGCAAGAGGTCATTCACAGACCTGGGCTTTCAAAGCAAGAAAGTCATCCAGGTAATAAAAGCCGCAAACACAGCTGGGCCTCAGGATGCTCTGGCTGGGCAGGGACTGTGCCTTGTGATCCCCCATCCTTCACAGCAGCACCAGGAGCTCAACTGTAAACCCCATTCCCAGCAAACCCTGTTCCTTAAAAACCCCACTCCCTGCAAACCCTGCTGTGGCATGGCTCATCCTCTTCCCTGGCTCCTGGCACCCCACGATCAGCCAGGGCCCCGGGGGTGTCTGGCCAGGCCCAGCCCCGGTGGGCAGTGTTTAAGCTTTGTTGCAAACCCCACCATCGGGGTGGGCACCGCTTAAGCTCACACAAAGCCACCTCTATTCCTGCCCCAAACAAGCTCTTTTAGTCAATCCCAGCAGTTCTATTATACAGTCATGGGGCTGTTGTTGGAGCAGAGTTCCAAATCCCCTGCCCAGACCTCAGGACCACCTACATTTCAGCACCGTGATATTTGAGCTGTAATTCCACTTGACACTGCTCCTTTTGTTTGGGGAAAGTGCACAAGTGGGAATTGGCTTCATTAAGGCGCCGCTGGAGCAGTTTCCATTCTTCGAGCACAGGAGCCAACTCCCACTGGCCAGCCCATGCACAGAGAGCAGAGCCATTGTCTGGGGGACGGGGCACGGGCGTGTGGCCACCCAGTCACCTACAGACGGCAGATACAGCGGCGATTGTCCGCAGGGGAATGCGGCCGGGAGGCGATGGCTGTGACTGCACTTGTGGGGCACCTGCCCTGCTCTGGGCCCGGAGAAGGCAGGGAAAGGAAGGGAGGGCCAGCTGCAGCCAGCTGCACTGCTGCAGGCAGCCATGCATCACCCCTGTGCAGCCCGGCTGGGAGAGCACGCTCCGCTCTGGCTCTGGCAGGTCAGGAGGGCAAACACTTCCTGACATCTGCTCCCAGGGATTGTTCCAGCTGGAGCTGCCCCAGCCCTGCAGAGCAACCAGGCTGTTACTCTGCAAGCTCCAGGGCAGCTCTCCAAGCCAGGTGTTTGCAGACAGCTGTGGGATGTGTGGCAGGCATAGCCCTCAAGGCTGAGCCCATGGGGCAGCAGCTCTCGGGTGGCAGGGATGGGAAAGAAGGGATAGAAGTGATGATGAGAGGAAGAGAAGGATGGAGAAGTTGGGTCAAACCCTGAGGGACCCAAACCAACATCTCTGCCATGCTGAGCTATGAGGAATTCCCCACGGTGTAATGGACCCACCAAGGATGGCAGGAAGCCTTTGAAGGCCTTTTGATGCCCTTGATCCCCTCAGGACAAATCCAGCCAGGCTTTGGGGGTGATTCCAAACTGTGTGAAAAGGTGTGTGGATAATCTGCCTGGCCACTGCACACAGACCCAAGCAGCCTCACACTTCCCTTCTTGCTCTTCCTTGCACTCGCTGCTGTCCTGGAGCTGAAGCTGCAGTGGGACCATCCTCTGCTCCCCTCGCTGGCTCCCAGGGCACCCCTGTCCTGCTGTGACCCCGACAGAGCCCAGCGCTCCTGCCCTGGCACCCGCCGGTTCAGACCCAGCCCTGCTCTTGCTCAGGCTCTGGAGAACCCTCAGCTTTTCCATGCCACAGGAGGTGCAGGGGTGGCTTGGGCAGAGCCTTCTCGTCCCTCCCAGGAGGAGGGAGGTCCTGCCTGGCTCTGCTCAGCTGGGTCAGCCCCGTCCCTGGCAGCCCTGCAGCCGGGCCTGGCGAGGCAGGGATGAATCCTGCTCAGCCTGAAGGCCACAGGAGTTTCCCTCCTTGGCTTCAGACACCAGTGGCTTCCTACCAAAAGCTGCAAGGACACCAGACCAGGCTCAGCTCCTGTCACCAGGGCTGGCCCTACCTCCAGCTGGGATCTCCTGGCAGCGCTGGCACAGCCATGTCCTCTTTCCTACCAAAAACCCTGAAATTTAGGGTCACAAAGATCAAAACTCCTCTTCCACTGCTGGCCAGGGACAACAGCAAAGATGGTCAGTAGTGCCCACCTCTGCATGGTCCACGTGGATCCAGACCTCTGCCTACAGGTCACCCTGGCCACGGATGGGATGAGGACACACTTTTTCTGTCCTTCACACTGACTGGGCATGGCTTTGACCCACAGCTCAAGCTCAACAAGGACTGTGTGTCTGTGGCCTGACCCTGGTCCCCTCAGGATGCCCAGCACGGCCCGGACAGGGCTACAATCCCCTTTTCTCCTCCTCTGCCAGCCAGGTTTGAGCAGCAATCACTCAGCACAGAGAAGCCTTCTGCTCCCAGCTCTATCAGAGCTCTCAGCAGGTCATTGCATTATTAATGCCCATTTCCCCTCCTTGGCTCCACAGCCCTCAGGGGTTTCCATACAATTCCTTTTCCAGAGATGGAGAATTGATCTGAACTCCCCACCTGCACTGCAGCCAAGCAGAGCCACTTATCATGGATTAATGCCAATAAAGGTTAGGTCTGGACTTCTCCAGGGCTTGGGAAGACCAGCTGCTTACAGGATGCCCAGAAACTTTGTTCCACTGATAAAGTGGCAGGACACCCACCTCGGGTGGCTTCTAGTTTAACATCTAAAGCTCTAGGAAAGAATCAATCTCCTTCCTGGACACTCTGTCCTAACGCAGCCAGGACCTCGAAGAACAATTCCATTTTTTTGCCTAAACACGTGAAAATCCTCTCCACTGGTTTCATATGTGTAAACATAAACAGTGGCTTTACAGCATCAATATCTGGGGAACTGCAATGAAGGACATGAACTGTGGCTGCTTTCCAGCACTGAGTTCTTTAAGAGTTAAAAATAGCAGCTGACAGTCCAAGCCAGAGCTCACCCTGCAGCTCCAGGACTCTGTGCTGGTGGGGAAAGCACCAGGCCCCCTCATTGCAAGTTTATAAATAATCACTGAGTCCTCTTTTGCCAAAACAGGATCATCAGGAGTTCCCCCACCCCACCAGCAGCTGTGGAAGCCTCACCCAGCCTGGTGCAGGTGGGCCCTGGAGCCAGCACAGCCACCCTGGGCACCAAACATCCCACCCCGAGCCAGGGGAACAGGCACAGCTCTGGTTCCAGCAGCCCCTGTGACCTGCCTGCCCCCAGCTCTGCCCCCAGCTCTGCCCCCAGCTCTGCCCCTGCCCCTCCAGAGTGCAAGGGAGAGGAGCCTGGATGCACAATGGAGACAGCCAGATCTCATCCCGGGCGGGTGAGGCCTCACCACCCCCAAATTATCCATCCTCCCCTCCCTTCAGGGAGCCAGGCTGGCAGCTCCACAGCCCTTCTGAGCTGCCCAGGAGCTGCTCATTGCCACCCCCTGCCCTGGCTGGCAGTCCTCAGCCCCCACTCACCGGCGAGGATCTGGAACACTCCGGTGATGTAGAACCTGCCGCCCTTGGTGAGCGTGAAGAGCTGGCAGAAGAACAGGAACAGGGACAGGACGCTGAAGATGACGGACAGGATCATCATGGCTTGGACAGACTGCAGCCATTCTGGGGACAGACAGACAGACAGACACCTCAGTGTGGGCACCACGGAGCCCCTGCTGCGCCCATGGCCATGGCACCAGCCCTGGGTCACCACCCCACCCTGGCCCCCACAGGCTTTGGGAGCAGCTGGGGGACACATTCAGTGCTGCTGCTGTCCCCAGCATGGGCACGGTGCTCCGGGAACCCAGGGGCTGTGTGGGTGCCCTGTGCAGGAGCAGCTGCTGGGATCAAACACAAACAGGCTGGCCCTGCCTCGGGAGCGTTTACCATGGAACAGAGCAGAGACATCAACCCCAGCCTGCAAAAGCCAGAGCGAGCCTCTCCCCCAGCCCCGGGGCAGCCCTGGCCGCTCAGCTGTGCTGCAAACACCGCAGCCATGTGCAACGAGCCCCAGCACACCGCACTGGCCGAGCTTCGTGGGCAAAGAAATACACAGGGAACAAAAACACCCTCTGCCCCTGTGGAGCTGAACCTTTTGGAAGAGCCTTCCCCAGCTGCCAAGCGCAGCTGCATCCCAGAGCAGAGCAGTTAAACCAGTCCCTGTGTGAGTCACTGTTCAGCTATTTCCAGGCTTAGTGGGTGTGTAACTCCCCACGTAAAAAAAATATAAATAAACAAGCAAAATGCAGCTCCATGCCATGAGCTGCCACAGCTTGACAGCAAGAGGCAGAGCTCACAAATACGTCTGCCTTCCCCTTTCCTTATAAAGTTTGAAAGTGAAATGTGGATTTTCAGCTTCCTTGAGAGGTTTTTGAGGAAGCAACACCAATTAATTCACCATGAAAGGCAGACAGGACTCAGTACAGGTAAACTGAGGCACAGACCACCCAGTGAGAGGCAGAATGATCATGGATAGGGCTGGGTCCTCAGATGGGATTAGGCAGCAATGAAACCTCAGACTCAGTCCCACGTTCCTGCCACAATTTTACTCCCACCAGTTTCAGTCCCCTGCCTGCAAGAATCAACTTCCTGCAGCAAATGGCTGAAACAGAGAAAAACTTCCAAATAAAGCTGCCCTTTAGCTCAGCCACCTCCAACCTCGGAGCAGCAAATGAGGCCATTGGGACTGTCCAGGGCACATCTGTCCCAGAGAAGTGACCACAGTTCCCCTCAAATCCCTGCGATTCCTCCTGCACTCGGGGAGGGCAGAGCGGGATTTGAAGGGAGAATGAGGCCCAGCCTCCAGCTGGGATGGCAGTGATGATCCAGGAGCACTCCCAGCAAATTCCTGCCTGCAGGGAACACCCTGTGCCCTCAGTCATGGCTGTGCTTTGACTCTGCACCGGGATTTCTACCTGTCTTTGCCTCTGGATGTTGGGGCGATGGAGCACACACAGCCGCTGCTGCCAGAGTTCTGGAGCCACCCCGAGCAGCCCCTGCCCTCAGAGCCAGCCCGCTCCTTCCCCTCCTGGCCTGGCTTCCCATCCAGAACTGCCCCCAGCACTAACGAGCTGCTGCCCTTCCCTCGCCCCAGTGCACCGAGCTCTCTGCACCAGTTGCTGCCATTCCTTAGGGAGGAGCAGCTATTGCTGCTTCCAGGAAATCCCAGTGTGGATTTCACACTGATGTACACACAAAATGTCCAGTGTATTTCCCCTGCCTCAGGCAGCCAGGCAGGGAAACCCTCCTACCTCACCCCACCCACCCCTTCAGCTCTGGCCATGATCCACCAGTGGGAAACAGGGCATGAGGCAGCTCCAGCACCACCAAAATCATCGTAAATCCTTGCTCAGATCATACCAGAGAAGTGGTTGAGGATGTGCAGTTGCTGAACTGCATCTCCTCCCATTCCTCAGCCCAGGCAGGGCTCCCATCGCAGATCTGGGAAGCTGAGCTTTCCTCTCACCCCTTCCCAAGCCCTGAAGCCGTGCCCAGCTCTGTGCACCAGCTGAGCCAAAGCCCAGCCCTGCAGTTTCACGCAGGACCCAGAGAGCCAAGTCTTTTGTGACTGCAAAGGCCCCGGGATGCGGCCTGAGAGGAGCCCTTTCTGCAGGGAGGTGGATGCTCCCAGGGCCGGTTATTTTAGGAGAAGCTGTCTAGACAGAAAGCTGAGCTGAGCTGCCCTTTAATTGCATCTGCCTCCCCTGCCTGGTTTTTGGTTCTGAATGCAAATGATTTACAGGGGCTTTGCAAAATCCCATTGTCATAAAGAGCCGTGTCAGAGGCAGAGAAATGCAGCGCTGAGGGGGGAGCCCGCCGTGGCCGCAGGGTTTCGGCAGCCAGCCTGGGAGCAGGGAATTCAGGAGATGATCCCACAGACCAGAGCCCTGAGCCCGCTGACATCCAGCCCCTCGCTGACTTTTGCTGGCCTCCTTTGTGAAAACAAAGGGCAGGATCCCAGCCCAGGACTCAGAGACCTGCAGCAGCGAGTTCCAGAACTCCATTAATGCCCAGCCAGCTGCCCACAGATCCCGGCTGTAATGGGACAGCTAATGGCCTTTATTACATTTCAAACCACCCCCACAACTGCAGATGGGGTTTCTTACTCCTCAGCCCCACATGCCTTTAACCCCTTTGCTGTTAGTATGTGTCCAGCCTGCAGGATTTCAAAAACCCAGCGAGTTTCCCAGAGGGAGGCCGGCCCGGAGCTGCAGCCTGGGCTGTCAGCACTGTTTACTGCCAGGCTGTTATTTGTGGTTTCCCCTGGGCAGCGAGCTGGTTATTCCATTTTCCCCCTGCATCTCTTCAGCTCTGTGTTTATATCTTTGTTCTTCAGGAGGAAGAAGGAAAGGAAGCAGCGTGGAAAGGACAGATAACACGGTGCACACCGCTTCCGGAGATGACCCGGCGGGAGCGGGCTTAGAGTCCTCTCAGGCACCACAAACAAAGCAAGAAGTTTTTGCAAAGCAAATTTGAATTTCCCCTTAAGTTCTGCAAGCCGTGTTATGCTCATAGCACTACTTATAACAGCACGGAAAAGATCTCAGCCGTGATACGATGAAGACTTCGTTTCAGTGCCCTAAAATCCAGCATGAAAGAGAGAAACCCAGAGCAGAAATAGGAACCCAGAGCAGAAATTGGAGTTGAATCTCCCAGAAAAGCAGCAGGCACCCCAACCCTGCTTACATGGAGGTGGAGTTTTTAAGCCCATAGGACCAACAAGGTAGGGAAAAACCTTGGCAAGGAGCAGAGGACAGACATTGCCTCCTCGGGGTTTAATTCACAGCTGCCACACCCTCTTTGTGCACTTGGAACAAAGTGCACGCTGAAGACACTTATTGGAGCACTCAACTTATCCACTGGTGTAAGACATCCCTAAATTGCTGCTGTGCATTAAAAACCCCGGAGTGCTGCAATCTGCAGCTGATGGGAACGTTCTGCAGATGGAGTTCTCCCTTTGCCAAGTGTGTACACTCTGTACATTTAAAAACCAACCACTTCTGGGGAAGAAAACATCCATTAAGGAGGTGACTGTAGCATATAATACAGATAAAGCTGGAGGAGGGGACATTCGTGACCAAAACCTGCTGCTGCCATGAAGACCCATGCTTTCTGAGCAGGGTTTTTCCAGAGTTTTTTCTCAGGTGTCAAGGCCTGCCCAAGAAGCTGAGCCCAGCTCACATCCTCACCTCTGAGGTGGCCAGGTCACATCAAAGTGCTGGGACTTGCAGTGGTTCTGATATTCAAACACCCTAAAGAGGGCTGAAAAAGGGTGGAGATGCAGAAATATCATCTCAGTTGCAGCACTCTCTGGGACTGCACTTCTGCCACAGGCCCCTCGGCAGCTGCCAGGGTCAGGAAAGCTCAGGGGTCTGTGGTGCTGCTCTGCATAGCCCAGCTCACCCCAGGGCCCCTGGCAGCCCCAGGGGACAGGGAGCACCTCTCCTGGTGGGGACAGCATCCTCACAGCATGTCCAGCTGAGCCACCACGCTGTCCCAGGGAAACCCAGCTCCACTGCAGCTTTCTCCCGCTGTGGCCCAGCTCTCTGACCAGCAGCACGTCAGACATTCCCCGGCTGGAGCTGCTCAAACCACGAGAAGCAGGTTCTGCACCCAACAGCTGCTCATTCCCAATCCTCCTGTGTCCACCCCCTAGGAAGGACCACAGGGTACTGGATGGAGGTATTCCTGCCAATCCCACCAGGAAAGGGGGATTTCAAAGAGCTCCCAAGGTGTCTGTGAGAGATGGGGATGAGCATGAAGGAAACCCTGGGGCTGCAGGGAGGCAGTGACTGAATGCAGCACTGCACGCCCTGCCCAAGAGCCCCTGCTCCTCTTCTGCAGCTCCTTCAGATGGAGATGAGCCCCTCAAACCCCAATCTTCTCTTTTCCTCTTGGCTCATCTCTCTTGCCTTCTTCTTGAAGGTCCATCCAAGAAGTCCATGAGACCAGGACATCCAGGGCTCTCCAGAGCTGCCACGCTCTGTCAGAGCTCACATCCCACACAGGCCGCTCCTGATGCAGCTGAGGCAGCAGAAAGCTGCTGGCACCATGAAAAACTCCTTCCAACAGCTCCACAAAGCCCAGGGCATCTCCTTCCCCAGACCTTTGGTGTGGTGGCTCTGACCTCCTCCTGGCCTCTGAAGAGGTGGCAGATCCATCATTCCACGGCCAGATCCTCCCAAGGACTCCAGCACCAGCCCCTGGGGGTTCCAGTCCAGGCACAGAGCAGGAGTGAGAGCAGTGGTGCCCTGGCCCACAGCCCTGGCCCAGGGTCACTCTGGGCCCACAGGGACATCCAAAAGCCTCAGCAAAGCCAAAAGAAGATGAAGGGTTTTCCAGCACCACACTCTGCAAGGGGCTTCCCCACCCTTTCTTCTGCTTTGACAGTTTGCCCGCTTTGCCTTCTTCCTCCCACTCCTCTATGGGCCAGAGCACAAATATGGCAGGGAAGGTTGTCTGACCCCACCTTTCACAGAAAAAATGGGGGCCAAAGACATCTGGAGCAGCTGAGAAAAAACCAGCAGCAGTTCCTGACCTCTCCTTATCAGATGCTGCTTGTAAGAAGAACCAGCAATGTTTAAAAAAATGGTTTTAAGCAGAGGAAATCCCTTTCCTACTGAAGGCAACAAAGTTACGGGACAAATTGATCTGAAATAGAAAATATTCTCTTGGAGTAGGAGATTTTTAGATGTTAAGGACAAATTCTTTACTCAGAGGGTGATGAGGCTCTGGCACAGGGTGCCCAGAGAAGCTGTGGCTGCCCCTGGATCCCTGGCAGTGCCCAAGGCCAGGCTGGACATTGGGGCTGGGAGTGACCTGGGACAGTGGGAGGTGTCCCTGCCATTGCAGGGGTGAGACTGGATGGGCTTTAAGGTTTTTTCCAACCCAAACCATTCTGGGACCCCATGAATGCCCCTCAGCTGATTTCAGAACAGCAAGGGATAAGTTACAGCCCCCAGATCCAGCAGAGAGGGTCTAATCCTGCCCAAGTCAAGCCAGTGTCACCCACTGTTAATGACATTAATGACAAAGTGGGTATCCTGGACCAACTAAAAGCTGCCTCTTTGTTACTCTGCTGTCAGCTGCAAAGGGCCTGAAAGACCAGAGATGTCCCCATATCCAGGTGTCTGTACATGGGGCCCATCAGCTGGATGGGACCGGGATGGAACCTCAAGTATAAAGGCTATGCATTATCTCACAAATGAGTTATCTGGTATTTCCTGCAGGGATTCCCTCTGACAGGTCCACATCCCAGAACAAGGCTCATTTCTCACCAGTTTGCAGCAGCAGTTCTGTGCCTGCAGACAGCCCCACACACAGCTAGAGGCCACACAGTCACTTCAGCCTCCAATAAAAAGCTGAAATCATTGTTTAAATCTTTGGATCAAAATATCTTTGAACTTCCAGCTTTCTGGAGTGACTGTTTTCTCATCTCCACCTCACCCTCCTGTGCTAGGAAGTGCCCCCTCACCTGCAACACCTTCTCCAAGCCCTGATGCTGTTGGTGCACTCTAAGACTTCCCAGTGAGCTGAAGGGGAATTTCTCCCCATCTCCTTTTGCTGAGATACTTTGCACTCACTGTCAATAATGGAATTAGACATGGAGAAATAATCTCCCTCAGTTCGAGGCTCCCATGACAATGAATAGCCTTGGAACATCATTTTCAGTCACAAAGAAGATTGCAGCAAGCTAAAGGCACCTCCAGCTCTCCATCCCACCTTCCCCATGGCATGTGAGTCCAGCACTGCTGGAAGAAAGAGCTGGAAAGAATAAAGGCAGCAAAGCCACTCTGGAGGAGCTGACAGATGAGAAGCAATGGGGTCAGATGTCTCTGGATTTTTAGAGGGGAGATGCAGCAGCACAATTCCTGCTGAGAGCAGTGGATGGCTCTGGGTACAGATGTTTCTGTCATGTTCCAGGGAGGAGCAGCTTTCCCACCTGCTCCAGCCCCAGGAAAATGCATTTCAAGCAGCAGCAGTGCTGCTTAGGGATGCACCCAGAGGCTCTGGAAGAGCTGGTGCCCAGAGGAGCCGGGCAGTGCCAGCCCCAGCAATGGGAGGGCCATCCCTGCCTGCCCAGGGGTCAGGGCAGACCCCTGCTCCGGGCAACCACCTGGCCTTGGCTTGTGGCCATCACAGCATCGGGGCCCAGGGCACTCAGTGAGCATGGATTGGCATTTCCTGAGGTTCTGGAGTTTCTTTTCCCTTTTAAGAAGCCCCAAATCGCCTGTGAACGAGCCAGGCAGGGGAAAGCCACAGAGCAGCACCAGGAGAAACTGTGAGAAGACACCAGGAGAAATGTCTGCTGCCATTACAGATGGATGGGGGATCTCCATAGATGGCCCCAGGCTCTCCCTGCTTTCAACACTCCCACCACAACCAGCAGTAGAACGCAGCAGAAAAAAGCCTCCTTGCCTGCATAAAAAATTCAGTTGCGGAAAGAAAAGGCCATTTTTGGAGGAAAAACTATTCCTGTCTGGAAATTCGGGATGGAATCTCCTTGGGAGCACTTGCTGGGCCAGGCCACGTGCCCTGAGCCGGCAGCGAGGTCGCACAGCCAGGGCTGGCACATGGCCCTGCCGACCCACAATCCTGGGATTCAGAGCTGAATTCCTGAGATAAGTCTTTTCCAGGAATGTCTGACAGCGCAAACGAAGCAAAGATTGCAACATTTTTTTCATAGTTCTTGGCCTCTTGAAGAAAAAAAAAGCATTATCTAACAGCAAATGCAAAAATCAAAGCAACAAGCAGGCAGTTGTCCACGGAGAAGGAGTGGGAATGTGCCCTGGGCTCCCTCCCTGCGCCGCTCCTGCAGAATGGCCCAGCCCTTGCATGCACCGAGGGCTCCAGCCCTGCCAAAAGCAGTTGGGGTGGTGGGAGCTCCATCTCCACCGAGGGGCCAAGTCCAGCCCATACCCAAAGTCTGTTGATGTCCTGGGAATCCTTGCTCAGGCAGTGAGCACCCAGCCCTGGGGCTGTTTGGCTGCCTGGTCCTTCCCCATGGGACAATCTGTAGGGTGAGGAGCACAGCCCAAAACCTGCCTCACTGTGAAACAAAAGCAAATCCTGCTGGCACCTGGCTTTAGAAGTTCAGCTTCTCAATGGGCATCCACTCAGAGGTCCCTCTGTGACAGGACAGGGGAGGCTCAGCTGGGACCAAGGGCCATCAGGGCACTCCCCAGAGTCCCTATCCATGATGAACACAGGTGATCCAGCACCATCTGATTCCCAAATTCCACTTACTGAGTCCCATTGCTTTTTGAAAAGAGAAGAAGGAATAATCACACTCCAGAGGCCACTGCGATGGCCAGAGCAAAAACTGCTTCTGTGTAAAGACTGAAAATTCTGCAGAAATTCCCAAGGCAAATTCCTTGCTCTTAGCCCAGAGCACTTTAGCATTCAAGGATTAACCTTGAGTTAGTACCATCTAGATTACAACCTTGGTTCAGTAGCATCCTTGGCAGAGGGAAATGAATTTTTATGGCTGTCTGGAGCCCATAACACAGCCTCGCTTCTGAGGGCTGTAACCAAGGCTGGCTTGTGGGATTTGTATGAGATTGTTCCTAATTTATAACATAAGCATATTCCCCGGAAAGGAGGATGAAGATGAGGCAGGAGACAAGTGTGAGCCTTGGAGGTGGTTCTGCTACAGCAGCCTGGCCCCGTGACCTCACTAGTGCTGCAAAGAGTGGCCAACAGCAGCTCCCTGGTAGCAGTGACAAGGGAGGGAGGGGAGCAGCAGGACCCACTGAAAAGGAGACCCTGTGGCATTTTTGTTCTGTTCTTACAGACCTTAAAAGCCTTGCGCAAGCCCAGGAAATATCCTTTGAACCTGTGTTCCTACAGCAGTGGTGGGCTCTGGATCCTGCACCCAGGGTCCCACAGGATGAAGACAGGTCCTCAGCTCCCACCCCTGCTCCCACCCCTGCCACAGGGTGGGTGGGGCACAAGCTTCTGTCCAAGCAAAACCCCTTCTCCTGATGTCAGAGCAGAGCCTTTGGATTAGTGAGAGCTCTCAGAGAGCTGTCTGAGCCTTGAGCACAACAAACTTCTACTCAAAGAGCAACTCACTGGGGCACTTAATCCTGGAATCCCAGAATGGTTTGGGTTGGAAGGGACCTTAAGGATCATCCCGTTCCACCCCACGTGCTATGGGCAGGGACCCCTTCCACCACATCAGGGCTATCAACCCAACTCAGCTGCTCGACAGCATTTTCAGCAGGGTCACCTTGACTACAGCCCCATAAACCCTGAACCTTGAAAAGGCTCCAGCAGCTCTGAGCAGGGCAATGGACACTCCCAACACACGGCAGGACTGGCAGGTGTGCAGGAAAATACCCAGCCACAGTTGGGACAGGCCCCCTCAGCACTGACAGCCCCAACAGAGCATCCTGGAAACAGCCAGAAAAAGCGCTGCAGGTTTGAAAAGCAAAAGATTTAGGGAGGCTTTAGAGCCCTCGGCTCTGGCACTCCTGGGAGCAATCGCTGCCTTTCATTGCAAAGCAGGGGCTCAGCACATTCGCAGCTCGCATGACTGGCCCTGAAGCGCGGCTGCCTACTCTGCATCTGCCGGCCCTGGCCAACTGCTGATGAGGGACGGGGCTCCAGAAGGCTCCTCGGGCGGGATGGGATCCAGTCGCTTCCCGGACACCACCAGGCGTCAGCAGAGACCAGCGCTGGAGCGCCGCTGCCAGCGAAAGCAGAGCCCGACACACGCAGGGACACACCGGGGGCGGCGAGGGACGGAGCATCGCCATCACCTCCCCACCGGGGATACTCGAGTGCTTTGCTTCCAAAGGCTGAGGATCCCCATCGGAAACTCCAAAAACCCTCTCACCCTCTCCCTTCACCGAGAGACCCTCTGGAAGCATTTAACGCTCTCGGTGTGACTGTCCCCCCTCACCAGACCTCGTGGTCTCGGTTTGCTGCTCCCCAGGCCCGCACAGCGTTTCCGGCACAGCGTGACTGTGTCCCAGTGACAGCGGGGTGACTCACAGCTGCTTTCACTGGCACTCACACTGTGACAATCTATTTCCACAGGAAAGCAAAAACCTGGCTAACAAAACAAATGCTGGCCACAGCACCACTGGCATTAGCTCTGTCTTCCAGGGAAACTGAGGCACTGGCTTGCCCAGCTCTCTGAACATGGATTTTGTGTTCCTGGTGCCACTGGTTATCCTGGAAACTGTGTGTCACAGTGTCTCAGCACGCCCCCCTCCCCTGCTGGCCTCAGCAAACAGCCCAGGGGTGATGACACCCCGTGTGACATCGGCCTTCACCCAGCTGGGTGCCAAGGAGCTGCTGAGCCCCGCCAGATGTGCAGGTGCCGCGGGATGAAGGGCCCGAAACCCAGCACATCCTCACAGCGACCCCCAGGGCCAGCGCTCTGCCCGAAATTCCAGCCCGTCCCAGCAGCAAAAAGGTGGCACAGATTTCCAGGGAGGGGACAGGTGTCCTCTGGAGACAGTGTCCTCAGGGCCCCGTGTGCACCTTCCAAACCCTTCACCAGCAGAGAGGGAGGTGAGCCCAGAACAGCCCCTGAGCTCTCCGCGGGGTGACAGCCCCAGCCACCCTGCTCCAGGGACCTCCTCGAGTTTGTACAGCCAAGTGGGAAAAGGGGCCAAGACCCCCGAAAGGGCTCGAGCTGTCCCTTCCAGCACAGCTGAGTGTGCCACCCTGCCCTGGTGCTGCCAGGAGCTTTCCCTCCGCCCAGGGCAGCCGAGCAGAGCGATGGGCAGTGGGTCTGGACTGAGGGGGTGGGGGCAGTCCCCTGGTGTTGGGCCAGCCCTGTGTCCCCACAGCAGGACCCAGCAGAGCCCTGCTCCGACAGAGCAGAGGCAGGGGAATGGGGTGGGGTGGGAGGAGAAGCTCCGGGGATGAAGGAAAATCCAAGACGAAGTCACAAATAACCCGCACAGACAAATCCCCCCAATTCCATCGGTCCCCGGAGGGAAACAGAAGCGGCCCCGAGCCCGGGGAGCACTCACCGTTGGAGGAGGATGCCAGGCACTGGAAGACAGCGCCGGAGGTGCAGTTCTGCCACAGGTCCGCCATGTGCCCGCCGTTCACCAGCCATTGCTGCGGGACAGACACGGTCAGTGAGGAGGGCCTGGGGAGGAGCAGCCACCCGTGTCCGTGTCCCCCCATTGCCACCCGTGTCCGTGTCCCCCCATTGCCACCCGTGTCCGTGTCCCCCCATTGCCACCCGTGTCCCCCCCTTCGGCACCGAGCATCTCAGTCCCCCGAGTCCCCGCCCGGCCAGGCGCTCCAGGGACAAGCTTTTCCTTAGAGAGGGCTTTGGAAAGTCAATCCTGACATTCGCTTTTAACTGCTTTCGCCCCAACGGCACAAAAACAGAAGCTCTTTATGCTATTTAAACACGGGGCAAGTCCCGCGGGGCCGAGCTTCCCTCCCCTGGTCGGCCTCGCCCGCTGCCTGGCCGGGATATTTGAATGCTTCCACGTGATTCCTAACGGCTAGGAAGATTTTTGAAACGTTTTCCACTACTATACCACCAAAAAAAAAAAAAAAAAAAAAAAAAAGAAACAAACGGGAAAGAAGCCCCTGGTGAAGCAAGCTTGGAAGTCAGCAGCTCCACAGAACAGCTGCCTTAAAGCCAACTCAAACCTCTCCCCAGGCAGCTGACGTGTTCGCTGGGCTGCAGCCCCAGGACAGTGCTGGGAAGCCTCACAGAGATTCAGCCTTGGAAGCTGGGTTAGGAAAAAAGAGGCTGTGCCTTCTTCCCAGCCCCAGAGGAGGTGAGCTGGGGAGCAGAAGTGCCCGTGCAGAGGCGTCAGTGCCCAGCCAGCCCCGTTTCAAGCGGCTTTGCTCAGACTGGCTGTTCTGGTCCGGTGCTGAAGCCCGTTAGCAGTTGGAGCTCATCTATGTAAGGGGAGAGCAGCACCACCCCAAAGGAGGGGATTTGGGGTGCTGCAAAGCTGCCCCTTGATGTGAACCAGCCCGGGGAGGATGAGGAGATGGCTTTCAACATCCTTGTGTCTGTTTACCGACGTGGATGCCCTGAGCACCCACACAGCACACAGCCAAGCACCCCCCAGGGTCACCTGACAGCACAAAGTCCCAAATCCCCCAATCCTCGTGTTAGTGAGACCAGCAACCAGCAAGTAAAGACTTCCAGCTAAAAGGCAGACTGTAAAATCAGCCACCAATAAAGATAACACCTTCTGCTCCTGCCACGGCCCTGCCCTGTGGGACCCCGGAGCCAGGGAAAATCCGTACTCACACTAACGATGGTGGAGACGAAGAGCAGCACCAGCACGGTGACGTGGAGCACGATGATCCCCAGCAGCAACAGCAGCATCTTGGCTGTGGTGGAGGGCAGAGCTGGAGCGGGACAGGGAGGATGCTGAGCGTGTGTGTTTGTCTGTCTGTCCGTCTGTCCGGGCCGGCCGGGGGCAGCAGGACACGCTCCGCTCCGCCCCGCCCGGCTCGGGGGATGCTGCCGGAACAGTGCCCGCCGCCCGGGTTCTCCGCCTCAGGCCCCGCCGATGGAGAGGGGTCCGAGCCCTCTGCCGCTCCCCGATATCCCCCGGAGGTCCCCGAGACCTTCCCCTGAGCCTGCTCTCCCTCTCCCACCGAGGGGGCTCCTCTCAGCCCCCTGCCCACGGACCCTCAAGGAGAGCGGCTCCCCGAGGAGGCTCCCCCAGCCCCTCTCCCCAGCGAATATGCTGCTCGCTCCCGCCCCGAAGGGCTCGATCTCGGCGCTTCGCACCCGAGGGGCTGCCCCGGCCCCACCCCGCAGGGAAAGAGGGGGGTCCTTTGCCCAGCCACCCGTGGGGCCACTAGGGAACTTTCCCGGGCTCACCCCGGGGAGAGGGTGGGGGGCAGGGGACATCAACTCCTGCCCCTTTCAGCCCAAGGGCTATCTCGGCCCCTCTTGTCCGGGGGTGCCCTCGGGCCATCTCCCCTCGGCACCCCCGAGAGAGACTCTCCTGCCCGCTCTCCCAGGGTTGGGTACGGGGCTTTCTTCAGCCCTCGGCTTCCCCGGCAGAAGCACTTCTGGACCCTCTCCCGAGTTAGGGGGGGCTTTCCCCAGCCCATCTCCTCCCTCAGGGAAGAGGGGAGGGGGCTGCCCTGACCCCTCTCTCCAGAGAACACCCGAAGCGGGGGGCTCCTCCCCTCCCTCTCGGCTGTGAACCCCCGGAGGGTCTCTCCAGCCCTTGTCCCCCTCGGTGTGGCCGCTCCCCCCGTGCGGACGAGCCGCTCCGTACTCACATCGCGGCGGAGCGGAGCGCGCTGGCGGCAGCGGAGCGGGAGCCGAGCGGAGCAGGCAGCGGCGCTGTCAAGTTTCCCCTTTAACAGGGCCACCGCCCCGTTTGCGTCTGCAGCACGGGGAGGGCTCCCGCCGCCCGCCGCCCGCCTATAAACGGGGCAGCGCCGGGCCGGGCCGGAGCCAGAACCCGCCAACGCCCCCCGGGGACGCGGCCGGGAGCCGCTCACGGACCCTCCGCCTTCCCCGGCACACGGCTCCCTGCCCCGGCCACCGCACGGCCGTTCCCGGCCGGCAGCGAGAACATTTGGGGTGGACGAGAGACGAGCACCCCCTTCTCCCGAGCCTCCGCTGCCCAGGCAGCTGTGGAGACGGGCGGGGAGAGGGGGCCGTGAGCCGCTCTCTGAGCAGCCCCCATGGGTGGGGAGTGTCCCGGAGCGTGGGCGCTGCGGCCCCGCGGTGTCCGAGCAGGACCGGCCGGGGATCGGAGAGGACAGAGCTTTCCAGATCGGGGCTCCCCTCATCCCGACCCAGGGCGTTTGCGCAGCCCTGGCCAGGATCCGAGGCACAGGATTTGGGAATGCGCATCTGGCTGAGCTGAAGGGATTCTAGCGCTTGGAGTCGATGTTTTTTAGCACTTGAAAGCCAAATTAGGTGGAACTGAGCAATTTCTCACTAAATGGAGGGTGAGATTTTCCACAGCTCTGGAGGACACTGAGAGAATTAGGGCTGTTCTGCCTGGAGCAGACCCTGGGGAGGGCTTAGAGCCCTATCCAATGCTTAAAGGGCTCCAAGAGAGGTGGAGAGGGACTTGAGATAAGAGATGGAGGAACAGGACACAGGGAATGGCTTCGCAGTGGCATAGGGCAAGGATGGATGGGATATTGGGAAGGAATCCTTCCCTGTGAGAGTGATAAGCCCTGGCACAGAGTGCCCAGAGCAGCTGTGGCTGCCCCTGGATCCCTGGCAGTGCCCAAGGCCAGGCTGGACATTGGGAGGTGTCCCTGCCGTGGAAGTGGGTGGCACTGGATGATCTTGAAGATTGTTTCCAATCCAAGCCATTCTGGATTCTGTGACTCAGGTGCTCGGGAAGGAAGGGGTGGCTGCACCGCAGCCTTCGCTCATTCCTCAGACACAGCCGATCTATTCAAACAACCCCCCCACACAGAGCCCACCCCCAGATCCCAAACAATCCTGCCAGGAGACCTCCACGCTGCTGGGAATCCTGAGCGTTAACACCAGTCCCCGTCACCTCTCCCCTCTCCACAGCTCCGGACTCGTCCCGCATTGTTGCACAGACGAGGGGATTCGGCATCCAGCCATCGGCGCTGTAAATCGTGGGAGAAGGGAGGTGGGGAAGCGTGCTTGGCTCCTCTCTGCTGGCAAGCACAGGCGTGTTCCCGCAGCACAGACTCCTCGCACTCACGGAAGGGGTCCCGGCTCAGGCATCGGCCGGCAAGTGGGAGTGGAGTCCAGAGCACCCGGGGGGGCCGGGGGAGAGGGGCCAGCGGCTGAAACGAGATTCCAAAGGATGCAATTTCCCCTCCCCTCCAAGAAATCCCGCCAATTCCTCTGCTGCTACCGCCGTTCTGCACCCTGTGACGCCTGTCACCCAGGACTGCAAACCCCAGAGGACTCAAACATCTGTGCCACCGTCAGAACATTCCTGCCTAATGAGGCTCGCTGGGGCTGTCCTGCCTCTGTGGGCCGGGTGCCTGAAGGAGCCCCCACGCTCGGGGCTGAGAGAGAAAGGTCTTGTCCCCCGGCTGCCATTCAGTCTCTGTTAGAGAGCATTCACTGATTCGGGTTTGCCGGTCAGATCTCGGCTGCTGCGTCTCTGGATAAAACATCCAACCTGTTCCCTGGAGCAGAGGGGGAAGGCACTGGGAGGTGTTGTGGGCACAGACAGCTCCCCAGCTCCTCCGGGAGTGTGCGACAGCAAACCCGCCTCAACTCCACTTCTGGAAAAGGTGCCAAAAGCAGTTTTACAAACATGGGAGAAATATCTGACACTCACACCAGGGAAGAGAGCAGTCTGTGGGTAACAAAGCCTGTCGCGGCTGAGAGACGTGGATTAGAAATGGTGGCGAAAGCCCAGAGAGAAGAGCACATCACTCCCCTGCTCCTCGGACACTTCTTTGGAAAGGTGCATTGTTCACACGGAGCAGGGCTTGGGTAAACGTCAGCTGAGCCCATGCAGTGAGAGCAGCGCTGGTGCCGGGGGCAAAGCTCCTCTCCATGCCTTCCATCAGCCGGAGATGCTGGATGGAGCCTGTCCAGGGAGGAGAGGAGGAGAGGAAGCGGGGATGGGCACAGCAGAGCCCTCGGGGTTTTGCTGGAGAGACAAGGTCACAGCCAAGCCGGGACGGACTGGAGGCTGCCCCGGTGCTGCCCCCGCTCAGGCTCCGGGCAAGGGGGGCTGGCAGAGCCACCCCCGCCTAAATCAAAGCAGGCGCCACAATAAATTGGAAAAATGTTTTGTGTACCAACAAGATTCGCCACAGGCTGTGCTGGGAATACCGGAAGATTGATGGGTTGTAAAAACTCTGGGTAAAAAATGTGGATTTCTCACTTTGAATCTATTCCATGGGGCTACTTGAAATACATTGTTTGAAAGTCTGGAATAAAGCGATGAGAGTACAGGAGGGAAGGTGGGGTTTCTATCACTTTCGGCACAGATGCTAATCTGACAAGGTAGGGATGGACTGAAAGGGACCTAAGGCTCATTTAACTGTGTGGCATCGACTGCACCAAAACATCAGGGCTCTCTGCTCATCCTTTTCCTCGGGACAGATCAGTGAAAGCCCTCTTAAAACAAACCTTTTCAAACGACACAAAAAGACAAGATTTCCTCTGTATGACTTTGTGAGGATGAACTTCTTTAACCCCACACTTTGCTCTCTCATCACAATTTTAGAGACTGGCTTCCTGTTCCCTACCCTGGTGATTAAGACCATTTAGTGAGGAGGGTTTGAAATACAAAGGGCAGGGGCCGAAATCTGCGCTGCCATCAGCAACCCCCTCCTGCTGTTCACTGGGGGCTGGGAAGGGAACTAGGCGGTGAAAATCCTGTTTTCCAACAAATGTACCAGAAGGACAGCAAAATATGGTTTGACGGCACTTTGTGGAGGATCTATAGTGTTCCCTCAAAGAGCAGATATATAAATATATAAATACATTTACACTGGTGGAATGGGTATTGGAAAAAAGATTTCAACCAGAAAAAAATGTAAGGGGAGATTTTATATTCAGCAAACTCCAGTAACAAAAGGTCCAATATATTTTGGAGGCATTGACTTACTTTCCCCGATTTGTTTTCCACCAATTCAAGAAGAATTTATAAAATATTTTAATAATGTCTGCACTTATGCCCCCAAACCAACTTCATCCAACTTTTTGCTTTCCAGTCCAAGCCAGTAGTCACCACTGATAGGGCCAGGCTGAAATCTCTGGAGAAAATCCCACTGACTTCAGGGAAACCAAAGTTCACCCACTGACCCCAAAACCCTCAAAAAACCAGCTGAGCTTCCCAGCTGGGACATGACTCTGAACACACTCAGATACTTTGTGAGCTGCTGGCTCATGCTCATCTTCTGACAGCACAGAACAGAACAGAACCTGCAGAGGACACAGGTCTAAACCAGCCACATTTGGAGCCACATTTTTCCCAGACTATTGAGTTTTATACTTCTGGCTCCAGCAGTGCCAGGTCTGGCCCCTTTTCCCATCCTCTTCCGGTGCCCCAGAGTGGCCATTGCTGCTCTGAGGGTGTGGATGCCCCGTGCCCCGCAGATCCCTGCTGAGGGACACAGCGGATGCTGCACAGGCTCCAAGAGCAACTGGAACAAGAGCATGTGAAACAAATCCGTTGGGGGATATTAAATCCAAGGACAGCCCTGTCAGCTCAGGAAGTCCTTGGGATACGAATTGCTGGAAGCTGGGAAAGTGGAGTGGGAGAATCTCACAGAGCTCTTGCCGCCTTCTGGTGCTTTTATCTCAGCATCTCCTGTTGGCTCTGGCAGAGGCTGCACCAGAGGCTGAGCTCTGGTCTGAGCCAGCACGAGCATTTCTGTGATCCTAAACTGCCCCAATTTTCCTTTAGCATTTTGCCAAAGTTTTCTCCCTTTTTTCCCATAATAGCAATGAATTCAGGGTTGTTTTTTTGCTGAGTGCTGATGCTGTTTGGGGAATTCTCTCTCCCTTGAGCACAATAATCTGCACTAGTTATGCAATACATTGTCAACATGGGTTTTGGAAAGCTTTGATTTCACCCAAATTCATATCAGACCCTTCCAGGACATTCAACGATTTTTCTTTTCTTAGACAACAAAACCTGCTTTCTGAGAAGCTTCTTGCTAGCCCTGTCTGGAATGTTCACCTAGGTCCTGGACTGACATGAAGCAACAGTGTCTTGGGTTTATTAATTAACAGTGTCCTGGGTTTATTAATTCATTTTCTTTCCTCCAGTCAGCAAACAATTAATTTACACACCCAGCTCTGCAGGACTGATGCAAATGGAATGATGCAAAAGGGTGGGAATATGGCTGTAAGATGCAGGGGATTTGCACAAAATAACTTTCTCAGCAACTTGGCTGATAGAGGCAGCAATAAACCAGCAATAAACAGCAATAAAAACAGACAGTCATTCCTCAGTGGAGAAAGGAGACATCCCATCAGTGCAGAAAGGTGGGTGACGGGCCTGGGCTGTGGTTTAGAAGTGATCTCTGAAAGGAAATAATTTAATGGCATGGCAGCAAAGACATCTCAGCCATCAGCAGGAGGAGGCAGGGCTGTTGTTTCATCTCCTGGAACACATCAAAGACTGCTCAAATCCCAAACCCAGACCTGCAGGGATTAAATGGAGCAGCTTCACTCAGCAGCAGCTCTGTCATGGAAAGCAAATCCATCCCTGCTCAGGAGACCCGGCCACGAGCCACTTGTTTATTGGAATTTCACTCAAACCCTTGCCCGGGAGACCCATTTGACAGGAGTTTGTGGCAGGGTGGGCTCCCCTCAGGGGAACCAGAAGACTCCCACTGAAGCATATGTGGGATTCCATGATCAAAATGTTTGAGGGGATATGGGGGTATCAGCTGCCAGAAGAAGTAACATTAATACCGTCAACTTACTGAAAACTGGCATGGAGAGAATGAAACCCAGAGAGACCTGGGAATTCTCTAGCATCTGGGAAATTGCTGTAGGAAAGTGAAAAGTATTCGTGACAGAAATTAGAGGAGCTGAAACTGGAATTCCTCTGGTCATGGCTCAAACAGAGGAGAGAAACTCTTTGGCACTGCTGTGGAAAGGAGCATCGAGAGGGCAGGACAGCAAGAGAAAATGGGCAATTGCAGCACCACATAAATGCTGGCAATTAGGAAAAATCCCTAAAGGAGCTGGACCAACGGGAAAGAGCAGTGTTTGGAGAGCTCTGAAAGCAAAACTGAAGAAGAGACTGATCCTGGTGTGCCCTCATTGTAAAACAGAGCCCAGATGTTTCTGACATGACTCAGACCCGAAGGTGGAAGTGCAACGACGGCAAAGCTGTCTCTAGTGCCAGGATTTGGCTCCGGGTACTCAAAAGCTGGAGCCTTTCAGGAAGGGGCTGTGGGTGTCTCTGCTGCCCCACACTCTGCTGGGGACAAACTCATGGGGCCCAAAAACTTGGCAGCTGTGCCTGAAAACATCTGGAAGGGGGGCTGCGGATGAGAGGATCAGCCAAAATCACCGGGGCTGGGAAAGGCTTGAGGAAAGGAGCAGCCCGAAGGCAGGGGTTGCTGCCAGGAACTGGGGGGAGTTCAGCTGCCCTCGGCTCCTTCTGGGGAGGCAGGAAAGTGGAAGAAAGGGAAGGCAGGATCAGCTTTTCCTGCTCACAGTTGTCTCTTTCCTTTGGAAAGGGTGGCTGCTGTCTCCGACGGACTGCGGCTCCAAGACACACACAAAGTAGAGGAAATCTATTTTTAGTGTCGACAAAAGTGCTAGTAAAAAAAAAAAAAAAAAGTAGAAAGACAATTGCTTCCTGTTTAGGGCTGGTGCTGGGGAGGAGATCCTGCCGAGACCTGAGGCGGGCGGAGCAGCTGGGAGGGTGGGGAGGGCAGACGGGTCTGGGGGATGAGGAGGAGCCTTCTGGGATGGGGGACAAGGAAAGACACCCCCAGCTCCTGAGAGCCCCCACGCTGGGCTGGGTCCCTGCCCTGGGTTCCTGAAAGGGGAGGGACTCGAGCTTCTGCTCCTTTGGGATTCCTGGTGCCCACAGACTTTAGGCTGAGCTTGACTCCTGTGGGTAAGAGACTCAAGAAGACACCTGAGTCCAAGGAGAGAAATTGCAAACTGACTCTCACATTCAGATTCAGAGTGATTGAAGACTTATCCCTCTGAAAATTCCAATACTTGCTAAAATTAGTCGGATTTACAGCAAGAAGAGAAGATTCTGTGGCAGCCAGAGGGGCTTAAACCCCGATTAATCTCATTATTTTCAAAGTGCTTTGATGTATCCTCCAACAAACTACGTGACAGATTTAATTAGGAACCCAAAATTAAATCCACAGCGTTTTCTTCAATGAACTTTCTTCAAGTCAAATCTACTTCCTTATTTTAAGACCCCAGCACTGACACTTTTGATGGCATATAACATTTTCAAAAGCAAGACAATTACCATTAGAAATCAGCTTCAAATGCACATTTTTTTCTGTTTTAGGAACAGCATAAAATGCAACTTTTTCTGGGACAGTTTGTGTTTCTTCTGCTGCATCATTAAAAGTCCTTCACGGATGTCAGCAGCTCATTATTCTGACAAGTGCCTTTACTTCCCCTGGTGCCTTTTCCACATCACACACACTCAAAAGGAGGAAGATGAGACAGTTTTTCTCCTAAAACACAGACTGGAAGGGTAGGGATGGATCCCCGTGGGTGGATTTGGTGACATACAGGATATTTTCAGCTCCTTTCTGGCACAGAGTGAAAGAGAAAATACAAAGGAAAAAATTTATCCTGGTAACTCCACAAACAAAACACTCATTTAACTTCTACCCGGAACTTACATCAGGAAATGAAATCCTAACACATTTGTGAAATTGCAACAATTGTATTTGCAAAGAAGCTGAAGAAAAGTGGGAATGTGTCCCAGCACGGGTGCTGTGTGCTCAGGTGAGTCCTGCTGAGACGTAGCCCAGGATCTGCACGGTGCTGGGATAGCTCTTGCGCATGCCCATGCAGCGCTCCTGGTCGATGAACAGGGAGTTGTTCTTGACCACCAGGTCGTACTCCAGGACGCCCTTGGAGCGGACCAGCATCTGCAGCATGTCCTCGGAGGCACGCAGGCACTGGTGCAGGTTCCGCAGCGTTTCGTTGATCTCATTGACCTCTTGGACGAGGCTGCCAAACAGCAGAGCCCCATTAGCCATCCCCCCATGGAGGGTGTCCATCAGAGGGGCCCTTTGGGCACAGCATTTCCCCCTCAGCGTACTCAGACTGATTTCAGTGCCCTGTTCCCTGGTGTGGGAAAGCCAAGGGCAGAGCGTCTCCCAACCTTCATGGGGAGGAATGGATAAGTTTGCTCCAAAGCTTTGGATACGTTCAGCCACGTCTGCCTGAGCAGTTTGTGCCTCTGGGAACAGGGATGAGCAGCTCTGGTTTCCCATTTCCGTTTGGGTCTGTGGGTTTGTTGGTTCCCCCTCCTGGACTCCCCTGTGCAGGGGTCCTGCCCACCCCCCTGGATGGACACACAGCACAACAGGACACCTGGGAGAGGCTAACAGGGAATGTGGGACAAGGGATGGAAAATCCACCGGCACGTCAGATGCTGAAGGAACTCTGGGGATGGGTTTAAATCACTTTGAAAAAGGAACTGTGCTCAGAGGGCTCCCAGGAGGAGCTGAGAGCTTTGATGCCTCCCAGAGCTGCTGCCGGACATTCCTTGGGATGCAATCTCAAAGTCCTTGAATGGATTTCCAGCGTGCCCAGTGAGGGGAGGACAGCCCTTACTGCTGTTCCACATGTGCACCCTTCCTTGAAGACACCAAAAGGAAGGAGCTCAGTGCTCTGAATCTCAGCCTGTTGAGCAGTAGGATCATGGAATCATAGACCAGAATCCCAGAGTGGGTTGGGCTGGAAGGGACCTTAAAGCCCATCCAGTGCCACCCCTGCTGTGGGCAGGGACACCTCCCACAGTCCCAGGCTGCTCCAAACCCCAAGATCTCGCTGCCCTCACCGTGCCAGGGTCTCACTGCCTCCACATTGAATAATTCCTTCCCAAGATCCCATCAATCCCTGCCCTCTCTGAGTTTAAGCCATTGCCCCTTGCCCTGTCACTCTCTGCCTGTGAAAAGTTCCTTTCCCTCCTTTTTAAAGTCCCTTTAAGGTGCTGGAGGGCCACAGCAGGGAGAATAAGGGACTTATCCTTCAAAACTGAGCACATCCAGCCACCTGGAGGAGGCAGGAGAGAAGATGAGGTTTACTCAAGTGGGAAAATTGCAGCCCCTCATGGGATGGCATCAGGTTGGACCTGGCTGTGGTGTCCAGCTTTTGTCAAGGGTGCAGAGCACTCCCAGCGCCCAAAGGCTGGGACACCTGCTCAGTGCCTTAGACTCTACCAGGGCACTTATGGAAGGAATATTTAGGGGAAAAAAAGCAATTTTGTCATGCAGAGATGCTCCTAAGTGACTCCTGGATCCCTGCCAGTCCCTACCGGAGCTGGGCAGCGTCCCGGCACAGCTCCACGTTGGGCCTCCTTGTGCGCTCATCCAGCCGGGTCTGAGCCAGCTTTAACTCAACCTCTTTGTCCCTGATGGTCTTTTGGATGACTTGGATCTTTGTCTCGATCTGGAAGATTTCCTGCCGTGTCTGGGGTGAAACAGAAACACAGTATCAATGAAAAAATATCTTCTCAAGCGATCACATCATTCCCGCTTCTCCTGTTTGTGCAGAAAACACCCCAAGTTCAATGAGTAGCCCCTGGGCCCAGGCCACATCAAGACACATGCAGCAGAATTTTCAGGGGAAAGCTGCTCTTTACTGTTGCTGTCACATCAGAGGAGCTTTGGGAGCAGTGATGGATCTGTTGAATTACCAGCTTCCCAAAACTGCTGCTTGCAAGGACTGATCGTCCATCAACGAATGGAGGGAAAGGTTTGAACGGCTCCTCATTTCAGGATGTGACAGCAGCCCACAGTGCTGCAAACTTAACCCATCTGGAGCGGTTTCCAGAAAGCTTCCCTTGAGTCCCACAGGTCTGAGCCAGGTGCCATCAGTGATGTCCCCATGCTGTGTCCCCTGGGCCACACACGGATACCCGTCCATCCCCGATGGCAGCGCGAGGGCAGGGCTGGGGTACCTTGGCCAGGTGTGTCTGGATCTTGCTCTTGGCGTTGGCGATCTCGGTGATGCGGCTGGTGAAGGCATCGTTGACCTTGCTGAACTGGCGCCACATTTCGTCGGCCGTGCCCATCAGGAGGCTCTCGGTGCTCGCCCGCAGCTTGGCCGAGGTGGCGCGGGCGCTCTGCGAGCGGAAGATGTTGTTGTCCGTGAACCTGGCCCATGTCTCCGGCACCGAGACCCTGAGGGGGGAGAGCACAGGCCCTTGTGTTGTGGGTTAAAATTCCTCTCCTTTTGTTCCCTTTCTTTGGAATTTTTTTTCTTCCCCCATTTGTTGCTGGGATACGTAATTACCGATCATCCTTTTTAATTGCTGAGTGTTTTAAAAGACAATGATACCTATGCCACACCCTAATGGTCGAAGACAGCTTTTGTGTGGTGGTCGTGGGGGGGGATTGGGGTTTTTGGCTTTTCTGGTTTCGCAGAGAGGGGGGTTCCTTCTTGCGGCACCGTGGTTTGCTCTGCTGTGCCTGGCCGGAGGATTTCCAGCTTCAGGGGGGTGAACTCTGCTCCATCCCGTTTCGCAGCGGGCGGGGTTCCTGCTCGGCTCTGTGCAGTTCTGGGTTTTCTTGCTGTCCAGAAGAGCACTGGCGTTTTCCGCTGTGAGTTTTGCAGAGAAACTTTTCTCCATCCACCTCTGCCATTTTGTGTCAATCATTGGTGCCGCAAGGGAGATCTGAGCCAGCTCGGACCCACGCCACCACGTCCCTGCAGCCCCGGAGAATCGCTGCACCTCCCTGCCCGCCGGAGCCAACAGCTCTCTGCCAAGGACTGTAACTTCACCAAGGGGGAGACTGTGTCTCTGTAAGGCTGTCACTGGGTTTGGGACTGGACTGGTTGTTGCTATAGTTATTGTTACTTGTTTCACCTTGTTATATAAATATATTAGTAAAAACTGTTATTCCCTTTTACCCATAGTCCTGCCTGAAAGGCCGTGATTTTTTTCAAAGCTATAATAATTCAGAGGGAAGGGCGGGGGGTCATATCCACCACTCCAAGGGGGGTCCCTGCCTTCATTAGCAAACACCTGTCTTTCAAACGGGGACACCTTGGCAAAGCCGTGCTGCTGAGCCCGGGTGTGCAGGGATGGAAATGAAACCTACGCTCTGAATTAAATCACGTGCAAGTGAAACATCTGCAGCCCATTCGTGTGATGATAGGTATCAAATGAGGGCACGCTCACAGACAACTTGTGAAAGCTCAGCCAAAAAAAGATTCTTCCATAAAAAATAGAGATTCCAATCAGAGCTCCTGTTTACGTTTTCAAGGCATTAAGTGCCAAGGAATTCCCAGCCTCACGGGGACACACAGATCACAATTCAGTCAATTCCTTTTGCTCACAGCCCATCTCAGCCTCCCCCTGAACCGAACGAGCTTTAGATCCCACTCCATTCCCTGTCTGTGCATTCGGGATTAAGTTCCTGCCTGTGCAATAGTCCAGAACAAGGTCAACAAAAGACTTAAATACCACATAAGCTCCATTTAAAACCTGCTGATTCTCGGCACATTTTACCCCCTGTGAATTTTAGCCTCAGTCCTTTGCAATCCATTTCCCTGTCTAAATTAGTCTGAGCTCCACTGTGAATAATTATTTAACTATTAGAAAAACTGTATCAATCTGTGCCTCTCCCTAAGCTTCATGTGTGTGTGTGATCAGATTTATTCCCTCAGCTCTTTGCCACTTAGGGCATCTTTCTGTGAGTGCTGGCTTAGGTCACTGTTCATTTACTGCAGAGCCAAAGCCAAATTCCTGGCACCCAAAAGCAGCTGAATCCTGTCCCAGGACCATGCTCTCATTTCTTTATTTTCTGGGTCATTTTGGCTCCCTGCCAGGCCATCTCCAAGCAGGGGTGAAGCCCCAGACTTTCCATCAGTGAGGAGCACTCAGGCAAGCACTGACACATCTTTGAAAATATGAACTTAATGAGCTGTGCAGAGGTGCTGGGCTGAATTCGTTTGCAGGCTGAGCTCTGAGCCCTGATCTAATGATTAATTGAATTTGCCCGCTGGGTGTTCAGCATCCAGCTCAAAGCAAAGGGTTCTTCTCCCCTGGGAGACACCAGAGGGCATTGACCCCTGGAGGTGGTGTCTCCAGGAGGGATGGATGTGCCTTCAGACTGGGCTGGGAAATGCCAGCTCCCTGCCAGGGCCGGGCTCCATGCCTACCAGGGCCCCAGCACTCACGTGGCATCGATCCTCTCCACGCCTTTGAAGAAGTGAAGGCCTCTGGAGCTGTTCTTCAGCTGGTAGCACTTGCTGTCGATGTGGTGGCCTATCTGCTTGTCAGCCAGGTCCTTCTCCAGCTCCTGCCGTGCCTCCTTGTTGCACCTGGAGCCCACAAACAGCCGGCCTCAGTGAGGATGGAGCGATGGGATGGTTCTGTGCCCACCCTGCTGCCCTGCAGCTCCTGTGTGCTCCCAGTGGATTCCTCCCCTGCCTGCCTCCCGTGGAGCCTGCAGGGTTCCAGCCTCAGGGAGTGGGTGCAGGAGGGATCTGCTGATGTGCAGCAAATGCACATCAGCCCTGCAGCGAGGGCCCAGCGCCCCTCCTTACATGAGCTGGTTGTTCACCGTGTCCAGGCACTGCTGCAGCCTCTCCCGGCATGACCTGATGATCTTGATTTCCTGGGCAAAGACAGAACAAACCCCATCAGCATCACTGCTCACACATCCCCGACACCCCTCCCCTCGGGCCTCTCCAGCCTCGCACACAGCCAGAGCTTCCCTGCCCCACAGCAAACGGGGGGTACAGGAAGGGCACCCCACCCCAGGCACCAACCCTGAGCCATGGCCAGGGACCAGGAGGGGACAGGAGGGGGCTGTGGCCATGGCCAGGGACCGGGAGGGGACAGGAGGGGGCTGTGGCCATGGTCAGGGCCTCTGAAATCCCTTTCAGGGTGTGTTCCCAAGTGTTTTCATCTCGGCATCCGTGGCCAGAGCTGCTGACTCCATGGCAGGGAAGCAGGGCCAATCCTGAGCTGACACAAACAGCAGCAGTGGTACCCTGAGCCAGCAGCGCCCCACATCCCCATCCCCAATCCCAATATCCTCCCCCGTACAAGAAATCCCATCCATCTGGGACAAAAGGACCTCGGTGTAAATCCCCTGTCAGCTCTAGGAAGGGTTCAGCTCCCTTGGGGAAGGCTCCTGTTGCTCTCTGCTCCCTCGATTCCAACAATATTGTACCTGTGAAACCCCAGCTCCCAGATGCTGGTGATCAGTGGATGAAAATCAAACCCAGGGATTTTTAGTCCCTCCTGTCTGCAGGACCCAGCTGAAAGGACAGCCTAAATGCATCCCAAACACTTAAAACCCTAAATGGCATTATGGAGTTATCAGCTCGGATAATTTTCCTAAACTGTCATGACTAATCTTTTAACTTTTCAGGGCCTGACTCATAAAAAAGAGTCTTCTAGAAGAGCAGTGGCTTCACAGGCCACGTGGCTGCAATTTTCTTCCCAGTTTTATGAGGCTTTTTCAGTGATCCTATTTCGCTGTACCCTGCATTAGGATCCCATTTGCTGTGCCAGCTCTCCTCATGTTTGCTTTTAATTCATGATTGAAATCAGCCCAGATAAAGACAGGCAGGAGTGCAGGTTTTTATGGTTTCTATCAAATCCATTGTCTGAGCACACAGAGTGACAGCCCTGCTGCAGCCACACAGCCTGAGCAGAGCAGAGATGTGGCAAGTGTAATTAATATATTTATTAGCCCAGCTAACACAGCTGGGGAAGCAGCTGAGCTGTGGGGCACACAGTGCCCTCTCCATCTGAGTGTATTTATGTGTGAGGTACAGAATGGGCTGGAGATAGATCATGTAAATAAACAGAGATGCTGTGCTGCCGCAGGCAGGGCCATCTCACAGGCTCCTCCAAGAGGGACAGAGCACCCCGATGTGTCACACAAACCCAGCTGGTTTCCAGCTCTGCCTCCCTCTGCCCTGGGTGGGAACACCAGCCCCTGCCCCAGCAGGTTTGGAGCTTGAAGAATTTAGCACCCCACCAGCACTGGAGAGCCAGTGAGGGAACGGGCTGCCAAACCCGTTTGGGGGAGTTTAGGCAAAAATAACCCTGACACGTGATGAGTGTTGCCAGACTTACTGTGATGAGCTGTTTCTCCACATCGTCGTTGACCAGATCGATGCCCATCCTCTTCTCCCGATTCAGCAAACACTTGTGAGCGACCTGGAGGGGAAACGTGGTGACATCAGTGATGGCTGCAGGGCAGGGCTCCCTGCAGGGGCAGTGCCCGTGTCAGGAATGGAGGAAAAGCAAATATAGGTGGGCACAGGGATGGCAGCCTGGAAAAAGCTGCCCGAGGCAGCGGGGTTAGCTGACAACAGCAGCCAAGTGCAACATCAGCAGGGAATCGATGAGAGGGAGCACACGTGTCCCTGGTCCAGCACAGCTGAATGCAGGGACCTGTGGCAGGCTCAGTGCTGATCTCCCCAGAGCCTTGTGGTGACACATGGGCTCTCGTGTGACAAACCAGGATTTTGGGTGTGGAAATATTAGGTTAAACAGATGCTCCAATGACATGCTCAGCGTGTGCTGGAGGGGATCCCGCAGATGCAGGGGGTTTGTTTATCATTGCCTCTACTAATGGGCTCTTCATAAAAACGTCCCAGTGTCACAGAGCTGGGATGAACTTTCTGAGAGGTTGGAGTGGCTGCAGATGTTTGGGATGGGGGTGCAGGGTCCCTACCTGGAAGGGGCCCTCGGTGTCGGCCAAGGCTCTCTCCAGCCGTTTCTGCATGTCTGCCAGGGAGTTGGTCTCCCTGATCATGGCATCCAGCTCGATGCAGAGCTCGGATTTCCAGTACTCGATGTCATTGACCCGCTCTCCCAGGTTCTGGGTGCTCTCTCCTTGGGTCCTCTTGGTCTGTTGGTACACGTCCTTGATGGTGCGGGTCAGGTCGGCCCTCAGGCGCTCCGCGTTGTGCCGCGTGGTCTCCGACTCCTTGTAGTTGGTCATGTTGTTCCTGTGCCAGTCATCCAGCGTGTGCCGGGTGAACACACTGTTGGGTCTCTCGGAAATGAAGGGAACCATCTTGGTGGGGGGGTGCCCTGGGAAGCTTTCGCTGAGGGGACTCAGGGTTGGGTTGAGGGCAGCTGCTTTGTAGTAGGTGTTGGGCATCCAAGGCATGGTGAAGCTCTCGGAGTGAGAGGCTGGGCGGTTCTTGTAGCTCGCGGCCATGGTGCTGGTGGCTGGCAGCACCTTGGGAGGCGGTGGCCGTGGCTGGCTGAACTTGGCTTTCAAGGGATAGCCGTAGAGGTCCATCCTGGAATGCTGCTGCTGTGGGTCCTGCACAAAGGAGGCAGAGGAAAACCTCCCTCAGACAGTTCCTGCCCTTGTGGTACCTCTTACAGCAACAGCCCCAGCTTGTGATGGGACCAGCCCTGCCCAGGGCACCCACCCAGCCCCTGAATCTCCTGAATGTAAATCACCTCCAACAGCATCCCAAGCATTTGGATAGGGAGGGCTTTGATAGCAGCTTAGCTGTTGGTACCTTGTGTCGGGTCTTGAAATGAGCAGAGAATCACATCATGGCTGCTTAGGAGGATCACAGACTTTATATGTTTGTTTTCTTTATTCCTTAATTCCTTATTTCTTATTATTCCTTCATTTTCCCACTCAGTCCAGTGACCTGCCCTGGGAGGGTGGGCAGGCCCTGGCACAGGGTGCCCAGAGCAGCTGTGGCTGCCCCTGGATCCCTGGCAGTGCCCAAGGCCAGGCTGGACATTGGGGCTGGGAGCAGCCTGGGACAGTGGGAGGTGTCCCTGACCGAGGCAGGGATCATCCCTTCCAACCCAGGCCAGGGAGTCCCATCCCAAGGGCTGTGGGACGGGCAGTGGGATACCCACACCCTCGAATTCAGCAGAAACCTTTCACAAGTATGAGTGGCTCAGTTTGGCAGAATTGATGAGATGTCTGCGCTCGGCTCCAGCCAAACCACCTGTGTTTGGTTCCCACAAACCCGTCACTCCAGCCCTTTGTCCCTGCTGGGGATAGGCCACTGCCATTTCCTTCCTCCGTGCTGATTTACACCTGGGGAGCAGCCTTTGGGGAGCATGAGATGCTTTCCTTGGCTCCCACCCCTGCAAACAAATCCTTCCCTGGACTGGATTACTTTTCCATGTATTTCCAGCTGAAATGAATGCCCCTGAATCCCCCTTGGGATAAGCCATGCCAGGATGAGATTTCCCACAGCCCCTGGGCACAGGCACCCTGGGGAGCCGCTGGGATGTTTGTTGGGGGATGGAGGAGGGTTGGGGTGAGCACGGTACCGGCTGTGCTGGCTCTCGCTCCCCCTCGCCGCGAGTGCGAGGTGAGCTCAGGGCCGGGGGCTGTGGCTGCTGCTCATCCCTGGGCTGCTGGGGTGCTGCTGGCACGGCCCAGCTCGGCTCTGCCCAGCTCTGCCCGCTGCCACTGCCCACACAGGGCCCTGTTGCTAGGGACAGCGGGTTCCATGGCCAGTGACCGTGTCCTGGGGAGTTCTGTGACACTGACCAGGCTCTGTGACCTGTCAGCCCTTCAACCGCCCTGAATGGCCACAGCAGTGGCTGTTGGGCAACACAGGGGCTGGGTGGGCAACCTGGGGCCAGTAAACATCTCCCAGGGCATCCCAGTTCGTGTCCTGAACCTTCTGCCCTGCTGGGCAGATTTGTGCAGCCCTTGGGCAACCAGGGGCAGGTGCTGAGTGCCTGGATAACGCTCGTGGCCACCTGATTTAGGTGTGGGCTGTCCTGCAAGGAGCACGATCCTTATGGGTCCCTTCCAAGCAGGGCTGTTTTATGGTCCGAGGAACTCCGTGCCCTCAGTGGACAACCCTGGGCCACCCAGTGCCACCCCAGTGTCCAAGGCCAGGTTGGACAGGGCTCTGAGGTGTCCCTGTCCTTGGCAGGGGGATGGAGTAGACGAGCTGTAAGATCCTTTCCAACCCAACCCATTCCTGTCTAGGAACTCAGTGCCACCCCTGGGCAACTCAATCCCACCCCTGGGCAACTTGATTCCACCCCTTGGCAATCCCCAGTGCCAACAATGACCAACTGAGTACAGCCCTTGTGCATCCCAGAGCCATTCCTGGGATGGCCATTCGTGCCTCCTGGGCCAGCCAGAGCCTCCCTGGTGGTTGAGTGGCCCAGGGTGGGGGTGCTGGCACCCCAGTGAGCTGTCCCCAGCCATCCCAGCACCAGGGTGACAAGCACTGGTCACAGAGTGTCACTGGGAGTATTTCAGAAATATTTCCTGGATAATCTCTGTCTTTAGCCAGGGACCAGGCATAGGCAGGAGGAGCTGGGTGCGGGTGATGGTGAGCCCAGGCACTCCAGCTTATCCAAGGGGGTGTCTCCCAGCTTTGGGGAGCACCATTCAGCTCTGCCGTGGCAGCTTCCATGTCCCATTTCATCCAGAGGAATATTTTCATTTTCTTCATTTCCCAGCTGCATCCGTGGCTCATCAGGCGTTGGGTTTCTGCAGTTTCTGCCCTCTCACAGCCTCAGTTTCTCCTGATTCTCCCAGCTCCTGCAGCTGCAGACTGGGGATGAGCCGAGGTGTTTCCAGCTGCTGATGATGCAGTGACCCCCTGGCCACCCTTTCTGAGCTGGGGCAGCTCTGCCTCTCACCAAAGAGCGACAGAAAATAGAGCCCAAAGTGCTTTGTGTACAAAAAGTGCAGCACATTTTCATTTCCCTTTAAACACATCCTGCCCCAGCCGGGTGAAGAATCAGCTTCATCAACTGAAACAAAACATTCAGCACCTCAGTTGGTTTTCCTACAGCTAAGCAGGTCAATAACTGCAGTCCAAGCCATCCAAGCTCTGTCCCCCAGCAGGACAGCCACCCACCCTGGGACAGTTCTCTGCTCTCTGCTCCTTGCACTCTCCCAGCTCCAGCACGGCTCTCACGCCCTGCCCATGGCTAATTTTGTTCAGATGAATCACTGCCTGATGAGGGACACCACTGATTGTGGGAGGCAACCACAAGGCCTTTGAAGTATTTGCTAAATGAGGCAATAATAATTCGATAATGTTGTAAATGGCCCTCGGGTGCTCAGTGGAGCTCAGGCAGGACCTTCTGGGACAGCACCACAAGCAGAGGGACAGTGGGGATGTCACAGTGAGCCAGGCTCTGGTCTCACCAGAATCACAGAATGTCCCGAGCTGGAAGGAATGTCCCGATCCACAGGGATCACCCAGTGCCACCCCAGCCCTGCCCAGACCCCCCAACAATCCCCCCCTGTCCATCCCTGGCAGCGCTGCCCAAACGCTCCTGGAGCTCTGGCAGCCTCGGGGCCGGGACCATTCCCTGGGGAGCCTGGGCAGTGCCAGCACCCTCTGGGGACTGAAGAACCTTTCCCTGCTCTCCAGCCTAAACCTCCTCTCACACTCCCTGAAAGCTGCAAAGATGAGAATTGACACAGGTAACACAGCCAAACACCAGAAGTGGCTCTCAAGTAGTTACCAAAAGCACATAGTATGTGACCCCAAAATCCCAAATCCCTCATGCTCTGAGTACCACAGTGAATGGAACAGGCTGTTTACACTACCACCATTCATTTGAGTGATTAAGCCCAGTTCCTTAATTCTGACTACAGCTCCAACAGCTGCAACATCACTAAAATGACAAACGGTCCCCACCCAGTTGCTGTGGGGCACAGCCAGTTCCAATGGACACGTGAGGACAGTTTGTGCTGAAACCTCAACCAGTTTAGCTCAGAATAAAAACACCACAGCAGGATGAAGCCGTGAGGCTGGTGGCAGGCAGAGGTGCCAGCTCTCAGCATGGCAACCCAGGCTGGCCAGGCTGACCAAACTGGAATTTCAAGGGATACGTTCAGATACCTGAGTACAAAATCTGCTGCCAAGAGCTGTCAATCTTCCTGTCTATTAATACAGCATTACACTGGGCCAGGAGCTGCCCTGCTGAAAATGCCAAGATCCAGATCCTTTATAGCATCCCCCGTGAGCCTGCACGTACCCAGAACAGCCCCAGCACGTTTTCCTCACCTTTGAATATTTCTGTGTCTCCCATAAATGCTGCACCCGCCCGAAAGGGATCAATTGTTTATTCATAGAATCACAAAACCTCAGAATGGGCTGGGATGGAAGGGACCCTAAAGCCCCTCCAGTGCCACCCCTGCCATGGCAGGGACACCTCCCACTGTCCCAGGTCACTCCCAGCCCCAATGTCCAGCCTGGCCTTGGGCACTGCCAGGGATCCAGGGGCAGCCACAGCTGCTCTGGGCACCCTGTGCCAGGGCCTCCCCACCCTCCCAGGGAACAATTCCTGCCCAATATCCCATCCATCCCTGCCCTCTGGCACTGGGATCCATTCCCTGGGTCCTGTCCCTCCATCCCTTGTCCCCAGTCTCTCTCCAGCTCTCCTGAAGCCCCCTTAGGCCCTGGAAGGGCCTCCAAGCTTTCCTCAGAGCCTTCTTCAGGTTGAACAATCCCACTTTCCTCAACCTTTCTTCATGGGAGAGGTGCTCCCACCCGCTGTTCAGTAGCAGATTAATTTTCCCAAGTCACATTAATTCCTGGAGAATTAAAAACCCCCAGAGTGTGTGCAGTGCACCTCCTGCTGCCCCCTAAAGGTCCAGGCAGCGCCTGTTCCTGTCCAGGGATACTTTAGTGATTCCACCAGGATTCCAGAGGTTATCCACGTGTGAGCCATGGGCACGGTCCTGCAGCAGAGTCCATCAGGAGCCACAGGGCACCTCCCAGGGATTTACTGGCTTTCCACATTCTGGTGAAAATTCTGATCTGACCATCAAACGTAGAGGGCTGAGTCCTGGGCTGCTTTGGCCTCTGCTTGTGGCCAGTGGAAAAGGAGAGTTGTGGCCATCACTGAGCCCCCAGTGCCACATCAGAGCTGGGACTGGCAGGGGGGGACACCCAAGGCAGGGGACAGGGACAGGAGGTTGGGCAGGTTGGCACCTGGGCAGCCCCTGGAGATCACCTGGGGTTCTCCCTCCCTCCCTCGCTCTGCAGCAGCCCCTCAGAGATCTCATATCCTTGTTCCATGGTTGAGAAGCTCCCGTGTCTGTGCCTGCTCCTCCACAGCCCCGTGCACACCTGAACGGGCCCCACCCTGCTGGGATGCACTTGTCAAACAGTGCAGCTTCCCAGGCTGCTGGCAGCCACCTCTCCCTGCTCTGCAGGCACCAGCTGAGCCCCAGCAGGGAAAATAGCCCTCTCTAAACAAGGGCCAATGCCAAATTCCAGTGTGTGGTAATTCCAACTCCTTTGAGTCACTTTCTTGGCATCCTCCGATGGCTGCAAATCCAGAATCCCTCAGCAGGTTGTCCTGGCAGAAGCTGGCTGCTCTGCCTGGCTCTGTTTAGGGTGGGGAGATCTCTGCAGGTCTGACCCAAGGACTGTTCCTAGAAGAACTGTGTACGTGGGTGTGGGGAAACCTTTCCTTTCTGCACAGTGGGAGCGGCTCTGGGTGTCCCGTGTTCTGAACAAGGCGTGAGCAACAACCCAAATGTTCTGCACAAATCAGGGACAGCCACCTACATGAATTATTCCTGGTATGTGTGTTTCATGTTCATTTTTGGGTTGTTTTTAACATTCCTGAAGAATTTAGTGATTGTTTTCCCAGAACCTGCATTTTCTGAGGGAGTTCCTTTTGCCTCCTGATTTTCTATCAATAAACTCAGGGCATGTTTGAGCCAGCCCCAAGTGGACAGGGGCAGTGAGGGGAGCAAAGGCAAAGCCCTGTCCTGCCCACCACCCTCATTTCCCTCTCATTGCCCCAGGGAGTGGGCACATCCCACCTCCAGCCCTGCTGGGAGCTGAGGGATCAATCCCAACTTCAGGAAGGTGTTTCACCACCCTTCCCAAGGGCTCTGGGAAAGGATGGAGTTCAACCAGAGAGGCCCAGTGTGGGGAGACACATTTCCCACTGGCAGAGCTCTGTCCCCACCCCAGAGTGCTGCTGGGACGCTCAGGAGGCCACAGGACACGGCAGCCCATGAGCCCCAGTTTGGTTGCATGGGAGTCACCCCAGCTGGGTTCACACAGGGGACCCTAAATAATTGTCCTTCCCAGGCAGCAGGAAGGAATTGGCCTCTCCATGGGGCATTGTCTGAGCTGTCCTGGATGCTCATTTTAGGATTGGACAGATGGTGCAAGTGCAGTTCATGTCCTATATGAGACTCACAGAATGAACCCCAGACCTGGATTTTTAGTGACGCAGGAGAGATGGACCAAACTCTCTCAAAAACATCCTCAGTCCTCCAGTAAGGCCACACCTACTGAAAGTCCATCCCTGCAGTTCTGAATTCCAAAGATATCAAACATGGAAAATTACCTCCAGACTCAGCAGCCACACAAGATTTATGGAACAACCTTCCAGACCCTAAAGGGGCTCCAGGAGAGCTGGAGAGGGACTGGGGACAAGGGATGGAGGGACAGGACCCAGGGAATGGATCCCAGTGCCAGAGGGCAGGGATGGATGGGATATTGGGCAGGAATTGTTCCCTGGGAGGATGGGCAGGCCCTGGCACAGGGTGCCCAGAGCAGCTGTGGCTGCCCCTGGATCCCTGGCAGTGCCCAAGGCCAGGCTGGACATTGGGCCTGGGAGCGACCTGGGACAGTGGGAGGTGTCCCTGCCCATGGCAGGGGTGGCACTGGAGGGGCTTTAGGTTTCCTCTCCACCCAAACCATTCCACGATTCTGTGAGACCTCTGAACATGAGGCTCTTAACAGGGAGAGAAAGCAATGAAGAGAACAAAAGTGAACCAAAAGTACACCAAAAGTAGAGGGGCAGCTGAATTATTCAGTCTTACCAGAGCAGCATTTGAGTGAGCTTTCCAAACAATAAATGTGGCACGAATAAATCATCCCAAATCCCTCCGTGAGCTCTCGTGATGAGTCACAACCACCAAACCACAGCTGCTCGGGGCAGCTCTGCTCATCCCCAAGGTTAAGCTTGGGATCACTCCTGTAATTACAACAGTGGTGACCTCAGAAAATGTCATCATTTACTGGTGATGTTCTCAGCAGTGCCCAGGAACCATCAGAAATAAAATTGAGTTCAGGGAGAGCCTCCCTGGGGCCCCTTTAGTCCCTGTTGGGCTGGAGGAGTTCAGGCTCTGTTCCCTGTGTTGGTGGCACTGCAGAGTCCAGGGCTGGGGGAAGGTGTGCTCTGCATTGCATCCAGCCAGCAAAGGGGCTCACACACCAGAAAAGCAATCAAGTGCACTAAGCAGGAGGTGTTGGGAGCAGGAGGAGCAGCTCAGAGCACCCCTGGCTCACAGGCACAGAAAAGGTGCAGACATTGGCCCGAGAGGTGGACACATGCCCAGAGCAGGGGAGGCAGAGCATTCCACCCCAGCTCTGCCCCTGGGATCTGCCAGGAGCCTCACGGCAGCTCTGACCTTCCAGCCGAGCTCACACAAGGTCACAGCTTTGGGTCACTCCTCAGTACACACAAAACCAGCTCCTGCTATTTTCCTTTGCATGTCCCACCTTGCTGCAGTCCTTGAGCATCAAACCTCCCAACCACCCTGGGGCTGACTGCTTCCCAAACACTGCTGCACAAATGATGGAGGGAGGAAAAGGGACATGGAACCAGTTCCTCTGCATTTACCTTGAAATATCCCACCTGTGAAAGCGTTTAAGCATGTGCTGTTTATTAACATCAGCCCCATTATTTCAGGGCAGTTTAAACACAACATTTAAACCTGAGCCCCAGCATCTGAGACCTCTGAGCAGAAGTGGATGGCTCTGGTGATTGATGCTCCACACATGCTTTTGTGCTCAGCTGCAGTGACTTAGTGGTGGCCTCCCCTTGCCTTACACACTCCTCATTTCAGAGCCAGATGTGAAAGCAATTAACACACTAAGAGGACTCTCTTTCAGTCTATGGGGCTTTTTATAGGTTACTGTTTATTTCTGGACCTCTTTTCTTGAGGTGAATTTTGGCAGACAGCTCCAGGGCTGGTTTATGTCATGACTGGCCATTGTTTAAAGTATTTTATTGCTTTGGCAAAAGGCTTGCATTGGAAAGGGAGGCAGAGTTGCTGTATTTTTTTCCCTGTCATCGTACTCTGGCAATGATTCCGCAGACAGCAAAAGGAACAAAACGTCTGCAAAGCTGATAGGAGCAAACTCAGCTCCTGCCCCTCAGGAAATAGTGAGGGCTGAACACAGTCCTGGTGCGGAGGGGCCCAGAAAGCTTATCTGGAAAAAAAAAAGAAACAAACCAGCATTCATGGAAATTGCTTCTAAAAAGAAAGAAAAAAGAAAATCACAGAATGGTTTGAGTTGGAAGAGACCTTAAAGATTCTCTAATCCCAGTCCCCAAAATCCCTCCCCTCACTTTGCAGCTCCCCTGGAGTACTGCCAGGGTGCTCCCTCCATGGCCATCCAAACACCCTTCCCCAGGCAGGGCACTTTGGGGAGCAGGGATGTGCCCTCACTGTCCCCTGGCACCAACAGGGCACCTTCCATAGCCTTCAGTGCCACTCAGAACATGACCAGAGAGGAGCCTTTGCTGCAGAAATGACTGACTCCAGGCCTGTAGGATTGGTGATATAGGGAACTCCAGTAATCCCATAATAATCTCAGCAGCCCTGAGACTGCTGCAGCTCCAGAAGGGAATGGTCCATGCAGCCCTTCCACCACTGCAGCTCTGCAGGGCCTTCCCTCTGCTGCCTCCCTTCTCCAGCTCAGGCAAGGAAAACACCTCCCACTGCACTCTGCACTTGGTGAATGCCCAGGGAATGGTCCTGTGTCTGTTGGAATGGCTGCAGACAACCTGCTGGACACAAAATCAAAATGTTCCTGTGGGAATGGGTGCAGAGAACCTGCTGGACACGGAATCGAAATGTTCCTGTGGGAATGGGTGCAGAGAACCTGCTGGACACAGAATTGAAATGTTCCTGTGTCTGTGGGAATGGGTGCAGAGAACCTGCTGGACACAGAATTGAAATGTTCCTGTGTCTGTGGGAATGGGTGCAGAGAACCTGCTGGACACAGAATCGAAATGTTCCTGTGTCTGTGGGAATGGGTGCAGAGAACCTGCTGGACACAGAATTGAAATGTTCCTGTGTCTGTGGGAATGGGTGCAGAGAACCTGCTGGACACAGAATCGAAATGTTCCTGTGTCTGTGGGAATGGGTGCAGAGAACCTGCTGGACATGCCATGGGGAGCCACGGGACGCTGTGTTTGATCCATTCTGAGCCTGCAGCCCCAACATGCCCTGGCTGAGCCCTGTGCAAGGCTCCTGGCAAGCGCCTGCTACAGCCAGGGCAGGCAAAATCCAGCAGAAACCCCTTCAATCCCCAGGGGAGACATGCAGGAGCAGTGCCCTGGCTGTCCCAGCCCTGCAGGAGTAGGGCAGTATCCATCCCATCCTTTCTGCCGTGCCCCCTCCTTCCCTGGCTGTAGGATACAGCCAGCAGCTCGGTCTGGCTGGGAGGGAGCAGAGGGAACAGCAGCTCCAGCTCAGCCCTGCACATCCAGAGCCCCCTGCCCTGGAGCCAGGCTGGGGCTGGGGCTGCTCACCTGGGGAAGAGGAGCCTACAGGGAGCCCCTTCCAGGGCCTCAAGGGGGCTTAGAAAAAAAGAGGGAGAGCAACTTTTTACCCAGGCAGAGAGTTCCAGGACCCAGGGAATGGTTCCCAGTGCCAGAGGGCAGGGATGGATGGGATATTGGGCAGGAATTGTTCCCTGGGAGGGTGGGCAGGCCCTGGCACAGGGTGCCCAGAGCAGCTGTGGCTGCCCCTGGATCCCTGGCAGTGCCCAAGGCCAGGCTGGACATTGGGGCTGGGAGTGACCTGGGACAGTGGGAGGTGTTCCTGCCATGGCAGGGGTGGCACTGGATGGACTTTGGGATCCCTCCCAACCCAAGTCTTTCTGTGATTCTGAGAGGTGCCTGGGGACCTCAGAAGCTGCAGTTAAAACACACCAATTTCAATTCCAGCTGCTTTTATTTCAACTTCCCAAAACACAGGTGGTCTTGGGTGGTTTGTCCCTCTCACACACACAAAATAAACCAAGGGCTTGGGAGCACAGTCAGTTTAAAGCACCTCCAGGGCTGTGCTTGATGATCTGAACACCTCTGAAGAGGGATCTCCTACAGAGTTACTGCTGCTGCAGATGAATCCCACATTTAAGTGTCCGTCATTATTTGGGATCCTTTGGAGGATTGTCTAACTCCAGACATTTCCTTTTATCAGATTTGGCCCTGAGACCTCTGATAAGCCTGAAGTCTGGGTATTTAAGAGATGTTTTGATTTGTGACATGAAAAACTCCAATCACACTGGGGAGTTGAATAAGGACAGCAAAGCACAGGCTCACCTGGCCGAATGTTGGGCTGCAATTAGAGCCTGGATCAGAAGGGTCCTTTCCTTTCAGAGGATTTGATTGATTCCCACCCTGGTGCCTGTGCCTGGTAGCTGCCCCAGCCCCAGCCAGGATGGCAGGATTGGATGCTCCATGGCAGTGTGTGCTGGCTCTGGCTGCACTCCCAGCTCCAGCCCCAGGAGCCTTAGGGCAGTGGTGCTCTCTGGTTTCTGAGCAGCCACAGGGGCCGAGGATAACAGAGGATGTTTATCCTCCAAAACAAAGGGAAACCATTTCCGTGTCGAGCTGGAAAATAATTAAGACAGCTGCGATCAGATCAGATCCTGCAAATGACTTGGTATCGTTTGTCAGGGTTTTTTTGCTAGAAAGGGCAGATCAGATTTCCCAATAAAGTCCTTTTTTCCTACCCTGTCAGCGCCGTTCCTGTACATCTGTCCCTCCCTGTGACACTCCAGCAAGAGGAGAGGCTCTTCTCTGCCCTGCCCTGCTACAGACCTTTAGAAGGATCATTAACATTTCATTACATAAATATTTTGCTGATACTTTCTCTCATATTGCATGACATTTTTATCCCTGGAGCTCTGTGTCCGCTCAGCCAAACGGAGCACGTGGAGCCAGCTTAGGGAAATGGAAAGAAAGGATGAAGCCACGGGCTTCTTCCCCTGGAAGTGACAAATATTTTGAAGGAGTTTAAGCAAATGGTGTTTTCTGATTGTATCCTGAGCTGCCTGCAGGAAAAGGGGAATTCTGGAATGTTTTGGAGAAACGGTTGTCACTCAGACTAACAGGAGAGAGGGCGAAAGTTGTTGAGGCCCCTGCACACTGAAATCTCATAAAGCTTTGCTCCAATTTTGAGGTTTGAGCCGACAGCCGGGATTTTCACCTGCATCCCCAAAAGTGATGTCCCAGCCTTTTGGTTTTCCTGTAAACTCCATGGTTTCTTCCTACATCTTGCCTTCCACAATCATAACCCAAGGCCCAGACACTGCATCAGTCCTGTGACATGGGGGCTGGGGTGAGGAGCAGGGAAAGAGCAGCTTCCCACAGGTACCCCCAGCTTGGGGTGATTCCTGATTGCCACAAGGCCCCAGAGCCACCTCTCCATGGGTGCACAGGAGGATTTGTGCTGCTGCAGCTGCAAATCCTATCCCAGGGGTTGTCCTGGGGTGAGTTGCTTTGCAGGCAGGTGCCTGGATTGATCCGCAGTGACCCCACAGCCCAGTGACCCCACAGCCCCAGTGACCCCACAGCCCCAGTGACCCCACAGCCCCAGTGACCCCACAGCCCCTTTGTGCCTTCCCAAGGAGATGGGGACGCTGTGCCAGAGGCTGCACCCCACAGGGAACATGAGGGCATCCCAGTGGAGTCAGGCTCCAGCTCTGGGTGTCCCAGGCCCTCCCCAGCACAGACTGAACCCATCCCCTCCCAGCTCTGTGCTGGCATCACCCATTCTCCCCTTCACCCATCTGTTTTCCCCTGATCTGCCCATGATTCCACCCTCCCACCCATCACACAGTGTCCCCAGGGATGGAAATCCCTCAGAGGAGCACACCACAGATGATGGGCGTTAGGAGCCTCCCCCAGCCCTATGATCTCTCTTTGCACTCACTCCAAGGCAGCTTCTCCTGCCCCCTGAGCACCAGGCTGGGTTTTGCCAGCATCACCGACAGCCCTGGCAGAGAAGGAGCTGCAGAGGGGTGTTCTGCACCCAGAAACTCATCACACAAAGGAGCCTGAGGGTGGGCAGGAGGGGCGTGCAATGTAATCCACCTCAGCCATCATCTGAACAGAGCAAAACAAACCACCCTGATTGCACCTTGGAACAATGAGAACAGATAAAGACAGATAACGATACCAAAGCAAATAATAACCAGAAGACATTTGCAATATATCATGGAAGCAGGAAAAACACACCAGGAAGTCTGCATTTTCCCACACTTTTCTGAGAAATTTCATTATCTCCTTGCTCTTCTCATCTGCAATCACCAACAATTCTGGAATCATGGAATGGTTTGGGTTGGAAAGAACCTTAAAGATCATCCCATCCCACCCCCACTGTCCCAGGTCACTCCCAGCCCCAATGTCCAGCCTGGCCTTGGGCACTGCCAGGGATCCAGGGGCAGCCACAGCTGCTCTGGGCACCCTGTGCCAGGGCCTGCCCACCCTCCCAGGGAACAATTCCTGCCCAATATCCCATCCATCCCTGCCCTCTGGCACTGGGATCCATTCCCTGTGTCCTGTCCCTCCATCCCTTGTCCCCAGCCCCTCTCCAGCTCTCCCAGAGCCCCTTTAGGTGCTGGAAGGACTCGATACACGGTGTGGGCTCACAGAGATGTGCTGAAAGCCAGATTCCACGGGAAGTGTTTTTCCTCTTGTGTCTGTGGAGGGTTCATCCCTCGGAATGTGCAAGAAGCAGGAAGGAACCAACTGGGCTGGACCAGCCCTTCCCACAGTGAAGTTCTGGCCTGAGCTCCCCTCCTTGTCTTGGGTTTCCACAAACAGGCACTGAAACTTTTCAGGTTTGCAGCCCAGTGGAGTTTGTATTTATCCACCTGATTATTTTCCCCTCTTTCCGGAGAGTGAGATTCAGCTCCTGGGGGCTCATTAGGGGTTTGGGTGAGGGATCAGTCAGATTTGAGGGTTCATGGTTTTGTAGCACCCACCTGGAGTTTTATTTGAGAGGGGCCCAAAATACAACGTGAGTAATTGGCCAAACCCAGTGGGTTTTGTGTGGTTTTAGACCGACATTTTTCAACACACCTGAATATATAAATCATCTCAGCTGTAAAGCTGGGCTATAAAACACAGCCAGTTCATTCACTGGCTTATATATTTAACATTCTCATGGCAGGAACTGATTGTGCCCCAAATAATCTCTTTCTGCCCCGCAAGAGCTGAGGGAATCATCACAACCAACTCCCACGGGGACCCTTTCCCTGTGGACACCAATTGGGACAAATGCCACCTTCCACCAGGCACATGCAGCCCTCAAAATGCTTATTGGAAACTAAAGATGCAATTTGGTAAAGCCTAAATCAGGATATTTGAGATCTGGCACATTCTCATGAAAACCTTAGGATGATGTTCTTTATTTCTGAGCATCACCAGAGTCCAGTTACAGATTTCTGGGGAAAGCTCAACCTGAATGTGACACTGAAGCACAGAAAAGGCTCCCAAAAGCTCTGGGAGGGAACCAGGAACAGGTACAAGCTGTAGGAACTGGGAAGGTGCAGCTGGGACCTCCAGGAGACATTGAGCTCTCGGCTCCTGAGGGTGTTTATAGCTGGGGAAATTGGAATTCCACTGCCAGCTTCTACAGGAAGGAAATGGGGTGGAAGGACCTGCCTGTGCTGTCAGGTTTTATTGTTTCAGTGGGACTTCCATGGAAATTCATGGTTTTCTTAAAGCCACAACTCTGGAGTCATGAGGCAGCTTGAGAAACTCATCTCTCGTGCCAAGATTCCTCTTTAAAGCTTACATTTGCACAGAAAAGGTGACTCCAAAAGGGGAATACCCACGTTGAAAGTATTTAAAGAGTCTAAAACTCTACTTTATAGGAAGAGGGGTGGAAATAGAGACTCCATCTCTCCAATCTCTTGTTGAACTTCATGGAGCTTGAGGTTCTACAGCACTTGTGAAACTGGAAGAGATGGGAGTCAGAGGCTTCCCCATCCAGAAAAACCCCTCCAGCCCGGCACTCCGGATCCAGGGTACCTCCCACGGGAAGAGAGGTCCTGCTGCCCACTCTCACTGCTCCCATGGAGGCCTTTGCTTCCCCCATTGGGACACACGGGGGGAGCATCCTGTCCTTGCTGGGAGCAAGGCTCTGCTGGCACAGGGGGAAAGACACCAGAGACACAGTGACACCAGTTACACCAGTGACATCAGTGACATCAGTGACACCAGTGACACCAGGACACCAGTGACACCAGTGACACCAGTGACACCAGAGACATCAGTGACACCAGCGACATCAGTGACACCAGTGACACCAGTGACACCAGTGACATCAGTGACACCAGTGACATCAGTGACACCAGTGACACCAGTGACATCAGTGACCAGTGACACCAGTAACACACATCAGTGCCAGTGACCAGTGAACGACAGTGACACAGTACACCGTGCACGATTGACAGGACATCAGTGATCAGTGACACCGAGACGTGACACAGTGACACCGTGGACGAACCAGTAGTTGACCAGTGACACCAGTGACTCCAGTGACCAACGGTCAGGACACCAGTGCACCAGTGACCAGTGACAGTGACATCAGTGACCTGACCAGTGACACCAGTGCACAACAGTGACAGCTGAACCAGTTACCAGTACATCAAGTGACATCAGTGACACAGTGACACCAGTGACACCAGGAACCAGTGACCAGTGACACGTGACACAGTGACAAGTGACATCACGTGACACCAGTGACACCAGTGACATCAGTGACATCAGTGACATCAGTGAAACCAGTTACACCAGTGACATCAGTGACACCAGTGACACCAGTGACACCAGCGACATCAGTGACACCAGTGACACAGTGACACCAGTGACACCAGTAACACCAGTGACACCAGTGACACCAGTGACACCAGTGACACCAGTGACATCAGTGACACCAGTGACACCAGTGACACCAGTGACACCAGTGACACCAGTTTGACATCAGTACATCAGTGTGACACATGTGACACCGTGACACCGGACCGTGACACGTGACACCGTGACACCGTGGACACCAGTGACACGTGACCGTGCACCAGTGACATCAGTGAACATCAGTGACACCAGTACACCAGTCCAGAGACATCAGACACAGTGACACCAGTGACACCACGTGACACCCGACGAATCAGTGACACCACGACATCAGTGATACCATGACCCAGAGACACAGTGACACCGTGACACCAGTGACACCAGGACACAGTGACATCAGTGACACCGTCGGTCAGTGACACAGCGAAAGCGACACCAGTGACACCAGTGACCAGTGCATCAGTGACATCATTGACATCAGTGACATCAGTGAAACCAGTTACACCAGTGACATCAGTGACATCAGTGACATCAGTGACACCAGTGACCGCAGTGACATCGTGACACCTGTACAGTGACAAGTACCAGTGAACAGTCCAGGACACGTGACACCAGTGACAGTGGTGACACAGTGACCAGTGACACCAGTGACACCAGTGACACCAGTGAACCAGTGACACCAGTGACATCAGTGACCAGTGAACCAGTGACATTCAGTGAACACACCAGTGACATCAGTGACACAGTGACATCAGCAACACCAGTGACACCAGTGACACAGTGACAGCAGTGACACCAGTGACACCAGCGACCCATCATCAGTGACACCAGTGAACCTGACCCAGTGACACCAGTGACATCAGTGACTCACTCAGTGAAACCAGTGACACCAGTGACACCAGTGACATCAGTGACACCAGTGCCCAGTGACACCAGTGACACCAGTGACATCAGTGACAACCAGTGACACAGTGACACCAGTGACACCAGTGACACCGTGACACAGGAACTCAAGTGACACCAGTGACCCAGTACCAGTGACATCAGTGAAACCAGTGACACCAGTGACACCAGTTGACATCGGTGACACAGGTGACCACCAGGTCCCTCTGGAACAGCTCCATCCCCCCTTGACCCTCTCCAGGCCCCAGTCCAAGGAGCAGCTCCAAGCCACCTCACAGGGTTGGGATGCCCTGGGGACAAACACCCACAGACAAAGCCAAACCCCATCACTTCCCAGCTCCAGCCTATTTAGGGAAAGCACTCCTCGTTTCCCCCAACCCCTTTTCCTCCTGGCAGCATCTTGCCCTGCCATGGGGAAGGGCTATTCTTAGGGATGTCTATTTTGGGCTGGAATGCTGGAATTAAGATCCTTCCTTCCTTTAAAGAAAATATGCTTGGTGATATTTAAAAGCTTCCCCCAGCTTGAAGGCTCAGCTCCGGCTGCTGAGGGAAGCAGATTTATTTGTTAGTTTAACATTTACTGGAGGCTGGGATGATCCCAGCTCCAGCAGGACCACCCAAACACCCTCCAGAGTCTCTGGGATTTTCCCTCTAATGTGCTGAGGAGCAGCTTCATGGGTTTTACTCATTCCCTCTTGGCACGGCTTTCTATCGGCTTCCAACTGATTTAGTAAAATATTTTCCATCAAAACTCTTTTTGACACAAAATGGCTTTTGGACACAATGGAAACTTTTGTGGAGAAGAAAAATGAAAATAAAGCCTGCTCAGCTGATGCTGGAGGCCTTTATTAGAAACAGAAAGTTGTTTTCTTTCTTGAAATGTTTTTGGGAAGGTGCTGCTGCTGCTGCTGTTTTTTCTAAGTGAACCCAAGTTTGTTGTGGAATTGTCAGAAAAGTTCTTATGTCTACCAATCCTGAATGTGACAGAGCTGCGAGCAGCCCCTGGGGACATGTCTGGGATTTATGGCCATGGTGGCTGTCCCTGGCCCTGCAGAGATCAGGCAGGAGCTGGGGGGAAGGGTCCCACCTTTTGCATCCAGGCTGGATCAGGGCATTCCAGCCTCAGCCTCCTTTTCCTGCCCCATCCCAGGACAATAAGGCCCCTCTGTTCCTCTGTATAGCAATGTTTCCAGCTTAAACCAAGCATGAAACACTTTCCTTCCTAAAGCAGCTTCCCCAGGGCTCCAGGTTGTCACAGGGCTGCACACTGGATGCTCAAAGGTGTCTCCAATGCCAAAATAAATGTGGCTTTTCTGGAAACTGTATAAAATAATTCATCTTCCCCTTTCAAGCCTCTCATCCCGAGGCCCTGGAAAGGTCCTGGTTTTTCAGCAGCTGTGGTGCTGATGAAGCCACAGGAGAAACAAATCCCAACACCTCAGTGCTCCCCATAAAAATCAGATCAGCTGGGAGTAAAACCTTCCCCTGGAATGCTGGCTTGGATTCCACAGCAGAACCTTGGAGCTGCACCCTTGGACAAGGGCAGCAGCTCTGTGTGCATGGCCTGCATCCCCCTGCTGTGATTCCATAGCCCTGGCACCAGCCCAGCAATCCCGGGGGGCCCTGGGGGCTCCTCACTCCTCCCCTACTCCCAACAGCAATGCCAATCCAGCAATTCTTCTGGAAACTTGGAAATGAATTCTCATCACTGCCAGGCTCGGGGGGCCCCCTGCGAGCCCCCATCACTGAACTCCCCCTCCACCATGGGAGTCCTGGGAGGAGCCCGGGATCCATCCCATGATCCAACCCAGGATCCCATCCCAGGATCAGAGCCCAGGATCCCATCCCAGGATCCAACCCAGGATCCATCCCATGATCCCATCCCAGGATCCATCCGAGGATCCCATCCCAGGATCACAGCCCAGGATCCATCCCAGGATCCCATCCCAGGATCCCATCCCACGATCCCATCCCAGGATCCCATCCCAGGATCCATCCCAGATCCATCCCATGATCACATCCCAGGATCCCATCCCAGGATCTCAGCATCCCCCAGCCAGCCCGGGGTGAGTGTCTCAAAGCAGGGCTGTTATCCCAGGTTTCCTCTGAATTATCTCCTGCTACATCTGACTCCAGGGAATAATCAACACAGACAACATCCTGGCTGGGAGCTGCAATTTCCATTGCCTGGGAAATCCTGACATGAGGGGAGAGATTGACTCTGGTTCTGCACAAAAAGCTGGAATTCTTGTATTTGCCAAGGAACAGCATTTCCTTCCAGGCAGCAGTTTAGGGTCAGAGTGTTTCACTCCAGAGACTCTTTCCATTATTCCTGTCCCTCCTGTTCCTTTCCTAAATCGTGCAATGCATGCGTGTAGAGTTCTACAATCTAGAAAGACAATAAAATATTAAAATTTATCCTCTACATGACATGAAATTAATTTAAGTGGCAAAACAGAAACATTCTGCTTCTGCTGGAGTTTCTACACTGTCCAAACAAAATATTTCTACTCTTTTTTGGAAAATGTTGTTGGAATCAGCACATTTCTACTGCATGGCTCAGGTTCAATTAACCTGCCAGTTCACATGGAAAGTTATCCTGAGAATAATTTCTTAATGGCTTTAATATCTGAGATACTCCCATCCTACTTTTCCCCAAAACATTCCCACRCATCTTTTATCATTTTATATGCAGTTCACATGCTGTGCCACAGGTAAGCAGCAAAGACAGAAACTGAGAGGGTGTTTTTCCGACCTTATATTCCTGAAAGCTGGCACAAAAAGTGGCTCAGAGCAATTCCATCGCCCTTTGCTTCTCCAAGGGCTCCTTAAGCTTAATTAACCAACTTCTGCTGCATCTGATGGGCCAAATCTCTCTCTCTAGCAACAAAACATGGATTTGGCCTTTTGTGTGGCCTGACTGCCCTGGATACAACAGGATGAGGAATGGGAATGTGTGGATATAGAGATACACACCTTGAGGTCTTTGGAAAGCTTTGATTTCACGAGGAAACATGGAAGGGGAAAAAGGGGAGTGCAGAAAGCACAGGCAGTGAGGGGGATTGATCCTGAGGATACCACAGAAGACAAAACCTGCTCAGAGCAGGACTGCAGAGGTGCAGTGACACAAAGTGCCCCTCTGGTCACTCTGCAGTCAGGGAGTCAGGCACGACACACAGTGGGGCCCGGAGCCCCCTCCATGGAGATGTCAGAGGTTCGAGGGGCAGTGCCCAGCCCTGCTCTTCCCAACAGCTGAACCCTTCATGGAAACCTTCCGAGGAAAGAAAAGGGAGCTAACACAGCATGAGAAATGGAGAAGGTAATGGCACTGGTGAGACTGGGATCCAATAAAAGCGTGATGGACACAGCAGAGAGGCTGCTGTGAGCCCTCCTGCAGTTCAGGCAGGTCAGGGATGGACACAGAGAGTGTGGAGGGCTCAGAAAGTGCCAGTGCATGTTCAGAACACCCTGTGAGGGCTGGGGGCAGTGCCAGGCACAGCATCCCTTGTGCCTCTTGTGCAGGGCAGAGCCGTGCCCAGCTGAGCTCAGCTTGCTCCCCAGGAATCCCAGACAAGCCGTTCTCAGTCCAGCAATTCTTCAACACAGAAATAAAAGTGCATCATCCCATGGCTCCCCTCCCTGCTGGCAGAACACGTGATGGCAAAGGGACAGCGGTGACAGCGTCCTGCAGGACTCTCCCATTCCTGGCAGTGCCCAAGGCCAGGCTGGAGGTATTGGGAGCAGCCTGGGACACTGGGAGGTGACAGGGGTGGCACTGGAGGGGCTTTAAGATCTCTTCCAAACCCTTCAATGATTCTACCACACAAACTTCCCAGGGTGACTTGAGCGGTCCTTGCCACAATTCACACATGAGTTTGCTCCTTTTCCCTGGGAAAAGCCACTGCAATGCCCTAACTTCCATTGCATCCTTTGAATTCCAGACAGCTGCACCAAGCTCCTCTCTGCTGCCCCGAGCAGTGGTGCTGAGGGATCCCAACAGGCTGCTCTGTGGGGAAAACAGAGCTCCTGGTGTGGGATGCCTGAGCCATTCCTCGGGACTCACCTGCTGTGACTGATCCCCACGGGCCACAGAGCAGGGAGGAGAGGCACAGGGACCTGCCCAATGTGCTGGCACAGAGATAAGGGAGCAATGCTGCCTCAGCAAAAATCCCAGATGAAAAAAGGAAGAGCAGGAATGCTGCTGACTCACCAGACAGCAGGGAGCCTGCAAACATGACAGCAGCACGGAGCTGGGCAGTGTAGGGATCTTTGGCTCAGTAAAACTCCCTGGAATTCCAGTGCTATCACTCAAGGGAGACCTGAGTGAGCAGCTCTGTGTCTGCACAGAGGAGGAGGAGGAAATGCTCTTTCCAGGCAAGCTCTTGGCATCCCCCAATGTGTCTTTTGAGTAGAACAGGAGGAAGGATCAATCTGAGCCCTTGGCAGATCCGCAGGAGCTGTGCAGGGCACAGGGTGGGAGTGGGAGCAGCCCGGTAACTGGGGAGGATCAGCCCCTGTGCTCGGCACCACCCGGAGCAGCTTTTGTTCCAGCAGCAATCCGTGCATTCCTGACGAGCCCCAGGCCCAGGGAAGTGTCCCAGCCTCCAGGCCGGTGGGGGAACGATGGATGGCATCCCAAAACCGAGCAGCTATGGAATGCAAGGACAGGGCAGAAAAGCACAGGGGAGCATCCAGAGCCACTGCAGGATGACACAGGGCTCCACAGGGACAGACCCCCATCCCTCTGGTGGGGATGGGACCCTTTAGCCATCCCTGGTGGGGAAGTGGAGTTCACTGTCCTATGCTGAGCCACCTTCACCTGCAGTGAAGCCTCGTGTCTCAGCCGGTGCCCAAAGAGCACCCTCCCACCAGGAGATTCCTGACGGGCTCTAAGAATGGCCAGAGGTCCCCATCTCCTGCCAGTGACCAACAGTGAGCACAGAGGGCTGGTGTGGCTGAGCCATCCAGCTCTGAGCTGGCTACAGCAGGAATAATTCTTCCTTTTGTACATTTAATGCCACCCTAAGAGGCAGCACCTTCCCAGGAACGCAGCGTGTGGCTATGTCCGAGGGGTGCAGGATCCTGATCCTGCCCTGCACGCAGCACATCTGTGAKACAACAGCCCCAGCAGGATTCCCTGTGCCCAGCAGAACCAGCCTGCTGTGAGGGGAGGGGAGCAGCCTGAGCAGAGACCTGGCAAAGAGCTGGGGGCTCTGTGCCCAGCCTCAGGCTGGAGAGAGCATCTGCAGGGAATCTGGGAATCCCAGTGGAAAGCACGCAAAAATGTCCTTCAGAGTGGAAAATATTATAAAGCCAGACCCCTGATATATTTGAAAAGGTTCTCCTTGTTAAGATGCACATTTCGCTACATATTTCTCTCCAGTATCAGTGGAAAAGTGGGGATTTCATCCTCTGTGAGGTGCAAACCCTGCACTGCTCCCTCCTCTGGTGCAGGGCAGTGTCAGAGGGGACAAGGACACAGACACAAACCAAGGCACCCTTCAACCCTCCCCAAAACACAGACCCTGGTGAACTTTGCCCCTCCCAGAGCAGCTCAGGAGCACGGGTCCCACTCCATGGGAGATCTGGGCAAACCCGGGCACATCTGGCATTGGAACAGCTCCTGGCAGGCCCTGGGGGTGTGATGGGACAGGGGCAGGGCACGGAGCCCACAGCTCCACTCCAGCACATCCACACAGCACCCAGTGCCACCTGGGCCACCAGTGCCACCTGGGCTACCAGCCACCACTGTCCCCAGGACTGGCTGTGCTGCATCACAGACAAAGGAGGAGGACACTGGAGGGTGTCCCAACAAGGACAGGGCCGTCCCTGGTGTTCATGGGTCACATCCAGGCTGTCCCTCGGTGATTCCCCTGTCCCTCTGTGCCACAGACAGTCTCTGGCCACCCAGGGTGGCACTGAGATCAATCTGGGAATGTGAGGGCATGGCCTGGGCTGTGCCAGGTGGTCCCAACCCTCATGTTTGACAGGAAGAACAGAAGCTGCCCCTGCACACTGCACATCTGGCACAGGGACCCCCTTTCCCTGTGGCACAGCCCTGGCACATCACCCCATTGAATCAGCAGTGGGAGCAGCACTGTAACACACGTGTCCCTGACCTGCCCCTAAAGCCTCACTGCCCCAAGGCTGAGCCAGCAGCACCAGCAGGAGGCCCAAGGATACTTCAAAGGGGTTTGGACCTTCCCAGGATTGGGCACCTTGGCAGGCCCTGGGCAGCCACTGCTGCCTGGAGTTGTGGCCATCACTCAGGAATGAATCCCATGTGTGGCAAAAGAAACACACTGACCTTAAAATAGTTGGTGAGGAGGGAGGTTTGTCCATTGCTGATCTCCAGGAAGCAGAATCGCAGACTGTCCTGAGCTGGAAGGGATCCCCAAGTATTGTTCAGTCTCACCCCAGCCCTGCCCGGACCCCCCAACAACCCCACCCTGTGCACCCCTGGCAGGGCTGTCCAGACACTCCTGGAGCTCTGGCAGCCTCGGGGAGTGCCCTGCAGCCTCTGGGACAAAAGGACAGCCCTGTCCCCCATGGGTGTCTCCAGTGCTGGCAAAGTGGGTGAAATCTAAAGCTGAGGCTGGGGATACACACAGGGAGCCATTCGATCAACTGACAGCAGGATTGCCCCATTTAGGGAAAAAATGGAACTGCCCTTGTATAAAATAGTGGTCTGTGATGGCCACAGCCCCTGCAGCCCTTTCTGCACCCTCCTTTGTCAGGAAGATTATTGGGAGCTCATGAGAAGGAGCTCAGCAGCCACAGCACAGCCTGGGGATGAAGGCTGGCCACCAGAGCTAATCAGATCTAATTGTACCATCCATTTGATTGAATTATGCTCTTTCTCTCCCTTACTCACTTCCTTTGCTATCCATGACAGGGCTGGGATTGCAGCAGGATCTCAGGATGCCATTTGCAGCTGCCTGAGGGCGTTGTACAGACAGATTTATGGGCAAGGCCTTCGCCACTGACTGAAAGGCAAATGGGGTAAAGAGGAGTCAGGAGCAAGAGCAGCCCAGTCCCAAAACCAAAGAGATTTTTTTAAGTTGTGTTTAGCTCCAGGATTATCAGTGGGCATCAGGCTGGGTCTCAGGGAGGGGAAAAGGCTCCAAGAGGAACTGGCAGAGGTGCCTTGGGCCCAGCCTTGCTCCACCAGAGCCAGGATTTGGGTTTCCAGCTGATGACACGGGGGGGGCCTTTATGCAACACTCTGAAAACATCTTTAGAAAAACCTTCACAGATAAATAAGTAGGAAAAAAACCGCTACAGAGATAAAGTAAAAAATTGTGAGCTTTCTTCTCCTTTTATTTTACGTCTCTTCACCTGCCTCCAAACAATTTTTAATTAAAGTATTTTCTAATGCAATAGTACTCATATTCCTTTCTAAAGGAATAATATTCACAGCTCTGCATTTTCCATAGTTAATGTTATTTTGAATGGCTGAATCAAATTGTAACAACCTCACCCTACAGAACACACCATCCACCGGATCAGTGCCCCAAAGCCGAGAGAATCGTCCCAGACAGAATGGGGGGCAGTAACTGCAGCCTTATCTGTTGTTATCAGCCTTGTAGAAGTGATTTACTGGGATAATCACAGACGGAGCCTGGGCATGGCTCCCAGCTCCTCCTGTGTCACCAGGACAGTGCTGCTGGTGTGGTGACACTCCCAGTGTGGTGACACTCCCAGCATGGTGACACTCCCAGTGTGGTGACACTCCCAGTGCAGTGACGATCTCAGTGTGGTGACACTCCCAGCACGGTGACAATCCCGGTGCCGTGATGATCCCAGCGTATGCCAAGGGCAGGTCACACTGGCACCGAAGGCACTGGCACTCCCAGGGAGCTCCCCTGCTCTGGGATCAGTGATTCCATTCCCATCACTCCCAGCCAGGACCAGCCTATGGAGACGCCCTTCACCGGGGCAGGGATGGCTTGGCTGGGCCCTCGGGGCACCCAGACTGGGAGGGAGCATCTAAATATTTTGTCTGCAGTTCATTAACCCTAAATCTCTGTCCTGAGGTGTTCGCAGCTTTATCCAAGAGCCTGAGTCACCTTGGGATCCTCCCAGCTCCTCCTGACAGATCTCTGCTGCTCACCCATGTGAGCTGTCTGTCCCTGGCATCCACAGCCCTGGTGCTGCAGGACAGGAGCATGGGAGATTGTGGAACCTCAGATGGTTCGGGTTGGAAGGACCTTAAAGCCCCTCCAGTGCCACCCCTGCCATGGCAGGGACACCTCCCACTGTCCCAGGTCACTCCCAGCCCCAATGTCCAGCCTGGCCTTGGGCACTGCCAGGGATCCAGGGGCAGCCACAGCTGCTCTGGGCACCCTGTGCCAGGGCCTGCCCACCCTCCCAGGGAACAATTCCTGCCCAATATCCCATCCATCCCTGCCCTCTGGCAGATGCTGCAGCCAAAAAAGGCTGCAAGAAGATTGGGGATGGGAACTCTGCATTACAGTTGAAGTGTCTCATGTCTGCAGTGGGCAGGGGAAGCTGGGACAGGTGGGATTGCTCTGCAACCCTGCTCTTCCAGGGCTGGGAGATGAAACCCTTCCCTCTTACAGGAGGGGATCCCAAAGGCTCTGGGCAGCCTCACCCAGGACTGGGATCAGGGAAAGGCCCCTGTGGGCTCCTGCTGCCTGACAGCAGAGCCAGGAGCTGCTCCCTTTGCTCGCTGTTGCTCGGAGCAGGTTTTGATTCAAGGGAAGTGTCGAGGCCCCGCGGCCACTCTGGGCTGAGCAGCTCCATGTGAGCACGTCCAGGAAGGCCAGAGCTCCAGCACCGCAGGAACTGCCAAAACAAATGGCTGAATTATCCAACAGCTTCCTCCCCCGAGAGCTGAGCCAGGTGTGGGAACATCGGAGCCAAGGAGCCCGAGGTGTGGAGCAGCACAAACACAGGGCCCGTGCTGGGGCTGGGACACGGCACCTCTGCTTCCCTTCCCATGGGCACGGGATTGAAATCCCAGCATGGGGAAAGGCAGGGGCTGCAGGAAAATCAGTTCTACCAGGGCAAAGAGGGAAGTACAAGAAAAATTATTGGGCTGGGGGAATTATGGAATATCCTAAGCTGGAAGGGATCCACACAGAACATTGAGACCGGCTCCAGCTCTGCCCAGACCCCCCAACAATCCCCCCTGTCCATCCCTGGCAGCGCTGCCCAAACGCTCCTGGAGCTCTGGCAGCCTCGGGGCCGGGACCATTCCCTGGGAGCCTGGGCAGTGCCAGCACCTCTGGGGACAGAAGAACCTTTCCCTGATCTCCAGCCTGAGCCTGCCCTGGCCCAGCTCCAGCTGTTCCTTGGGTCCTGTCCCTGGTCACAGGGAGCACAGATTGGAGCTGCCCCTCCACTGCCACTCGGGAGGACGTTGGAGGCAGCTCTGAGATCTCTCCTCTCTCCTTGGACAGTCCCAAGGTGACTGGAAATGGAGTCCTGGCTGTCAGGGCTGTCCTCTCTGCCCAGCAAAGGGAGCTGTGGTCACTGCCCCGCTCCCAACCCAGCCACTGCACCCCACCCCACACAGCCCCGACAAGCTCACGATCCACACCCACCCCCTGCACATCCCAGTGACTTCCTCACATCCCTGGGTCTGCAAAGAGCACCTCATACCTCAGAACCAGCTGTGGGCAAGGTGGGGACCGTGGCTGGGGTTCAAACCTTACAACAGCAGACAGCACCCACTGGGAGATGGTAACACCAGTTGGGAGATGGTAACACCACTGGGAATGGTAACACCCACTGGGAATGGTTAACACCAGTTGGGGATGGTAACACCATTGGGAGATGGTAACACCAGTTGGGAGATGCTAACATCACCTGGGAAATGGTAACACCACCTGGGAAATGGTTAACACCAGTTGGGGGATGGTAACACCCATTGGGAGATGGTGACACCAGCTGGGGAATGGTAACACCAGTTGGGGAATGGTAACACCCATTGGGAGATGGTAACACCCACTGGGAGACGGTAACACCCATGGGAGATGGTAACACCATGGGAGATGGTAACACCATGGGAGATGGTAACACCCACTGGGAGACGGTAACACCCATGGGAGATGGTAACACCCATGGGAGATGGTAACACCCACTGGGAGAGGTAACACCCACTGGGAGATGGTAACACCAGTTGGGAGATGGTAACACCCACTGGGAGACGGTAACACCCACTGGGAGATGGTAACACCCACTGGGAGATGGTAACACCAGTTGGGAGATGGTAACACCCACTGGGAGATGGTAACACCTGTCATGAGATGGCAATGCCAGCTGGGAGCCAGTAACACCGATTACACACTCACCTCCCCCCATGGCACTGCTGAGTTCAGGTTGGTTCTCCGCAGCTCTCAGCGACACCTTCTCAGTGCTTTGTGCTCAGAATTGTTCGGGTCCCAGGGGTTTTCATTCCATCTCATCAGAAGGCGGTACCTCCCCCTAGCTCCGTGCTGAGGCACTGGTTCAGCAGTGGCTCCCAAAACATCTGTCCCTTGAGGCATTTGGGGACTTCTCCAGAACCCACATCCCATGCTGGGATATTTCCAGCCAACCTTCTCAAAACACTCTGTAGGAAAAAGGGAAGAGGAACTGGATGAAAAAGTTTAGTAGGAGCACAGTAAGACACTAAGGCCTTGGGTGCCACAAGAGAAAAGACACAAATAAAAGGTGGGTCTCGACCAAGCAATGCCTGCCTTCCCCAGCTGTGGGATCTGAGCCTGGGGTGATCCCTGCCTTCCCAGCTGCTGGATCTGACCTGGGGATCCCTGCCTTCCCAGCTGTGGGATCTGAGCCTGGGGTGATCCCTGCCTTCCCCAGCTGCTGGATCTGAGCCTGGGGTGATCCCTGCCTTCCCAGCTGCTGGATCTGATCTGGGGTGATCCCTGCCTTCCCAGCTGCTGGATCTGACCTGGGGATCCTGCCTTCCAGCTGTGGATCTGACCTGGGGTGATCCCTGCCTTCCCCAGCTGCTGGATCTGAGTCTGGGGTGATCCCTGCCTTCCCAGCTGTGGGATCTGACCTGGGGTGATCCCTGCCTTCCCAGCTGCTGGATCTGATCCTGGGGTGATCCCTGCCTTCCAGCTGCTGGATCTGAGCCTGGGGCAATCCCTGCCTTCCCCAGCTGTGGGATCTGAGCCTGGGGTGATCCCTGCCTTCCCAGCGCTGTGGGATCTGAGCCTGGGGCAATCCCTGCCTTCCCCAGCTGTGGGATCTGAGCCTGGGGCAATCCCTGCCTTCCCCAGCTGTGGGATCTGAGCTGGGGTGATCCTGCCTTCCCAGCTGCTGGAGCTGAGCCTGGTGATCCCTGCCTTCCCAGCTGCTGGACTGAGCTGGGGGATCCCTGCCTTCCCAGCTGGATCTGAGCCTGGGGTGATCCCTGCCTTCCCCAGCTGTGGGATCTGAGCCTGGGTGATCCCTGCCTTCCCAGCTGGACTGAGCCTGGGGTGATCCCTGCCTTCCCAGCTGGATCTGAGCCTGGGGTGATCCCTGCCTTCCCAGCTGTGGGATCTGAGCCTGGGGTGATCCCTGCCTTCCCAGCTGTGGGATCTGAGCCTGAGCGATCCCTGCCTTTCCCAGCTGTGGGATCTGAGCCTGGGACAATCCCTGCCTTCCCAGCTGTGGGATCTGAGCCTGGGGCAATCCCTGCCTTCCCCAGCTGTGGGATCTGAGCCTGAGCGATCCCTGCCTTTCCCAGTGCTGTGGGATCTGAGCCTGGGGTGATCCCTGCCTTCCCCAGCTGTGGGATCTGATCCTGGGGTGATCCTGCCTTCCAGCTGTGGGATCTGAGCCTAGCGATCCCTGCCTTCCCCAGCACTCTGGGATCTGAGCCTGGGGCGATCCCTGCCTTCCCCAGCACTCTGGAATCTGAGCCTGAGCGATCCCTGCCTTTCTCAGAGCTGTGGGGCAGTGGAATCTGAGCCTGGTCACTCCTGGTGCTGCAGCTCTGGAGCTTGGGAAGCAGCAATTCCGGGGAACAAAAGGAGCTTTCCAGGCTTGGTTTTGTTCCTGGGGGTTTTTGTGTAATCTGGGCTATCATTCACCCTTTCCAGACTTTCTCACCATTCCTCCCAGGGAGCCTCTCCAAGGAGCCCAGGACATGTGGAGACTTCAGGAAGGTGGGAATGGCAAACCTCAGCTCCAAGGACACAGAGCTGGGTGCTCCTGGTGCAGCTCCCATCCCAAGGCCCATCTGATCAGTGGGTGTCCCTCCCTCCCTCCCTGACATCCACTCTGAATCTTGGAAAACTGACAAAATGTTTTTAAATCTGAGAGATTAAAAAAAAAAAAAAAAAAAAAGAAACAGTGACACTTTCCAAAGGGGTAGAAAAAAATCCCAGTAAACTCTTCAACAATTCAACTTCATTTTTTGGGTTTTGTCCAAGAGACAACATTAATTAAATACACGGGGATTTATGGCAGCCAGTGAGGCATCCCACCACTCCTTGGAAGAGATGACACATATTCCTATATTCTCCACTGCTATTTCCACCAGAGCAGCTCGCTCCACATCCTCCCCCTTCCTGACAGGCTCTGCCTCATTCACGGTGCTGTGCCACGGTCCCCACTCGGGCTTGCCAGGGCCACCTCCAGATGACAGGGAGGATCACACACAGTGGGCTGGCGAGTCCTGAGGACTTCCCATTGCCCTCCCAAGGGCTCTCCACCACCACCCTGAGAGTTCTCCACCACCTTCCCAAAGCCAGTCCACAGCACATGGATGGAGAAACATCCGCAGAGGGAAAGGGAAAGGGAAAGGGAAAGGGAAAGGGAAAGGGAAAGGGAAAGGGAAAGGGAAAGAGGAGGCTGCAGAAGCTCCATTCATGTGGCACAAATGGTGCCACACAGACAGACACACAGGGCCCACTTCTGCCCATAAACATGCAGTCAGGTCTGGGCTGCCCTCATGCCTTCGGAAGCACAGATGTAGAGTATGATGGAATCCCAGAAGTGTTTGGGTTGGAAGGGACCTTGAGGCCCATCTCATTCCAACCCCCTGCCATTATCCCACCATCCCAGGTTGTTCCAGCCCCTGACATCTGCTGATGTCACCCTTGAAGTTTGGTCTGAAATAACCATGCCTGTCCTGCCTAACTTTAGACCCTTTGCTAAACAAGGAGAGTTCATTCTCTGGGGATTTGGGGAGTGGAACAGGGACAGCCACGGCCCCAGCGTTCCCCCCGACCAACACGCACCGTCCCTGCAGTGCCACACACACCCCTGCTCCTCATCTCTGCTCCATTTAGAAAGGAAAAGGAACATCCTGCCGGCAGAGCCACGAGCTGCACTGTGGTTTGAGTTTCACTACAGGCTTTTTATAGCTCACAGGGACACAAAGCTCTGCAACGTGAGAAGGTCGGGGTGAGGCTGCCAGGGCCACAGCACATGCTGCCTCTGAGAGCAGCCCAGCACAGAAACACAGCCCTGCCACCAGCAGCCACTGTGACACAGCCCCGGGAGTGACACAGAGCCACCACCTCAGGGAAAGGCACTTATTGCCCTTTATTCCTCCCCTCTATGCCAGTCAGGGGCCACCCTCGTTCATCTGCCCAGTCACACCCATGGCCCGTTCTGGTGTCCAGCAGTGTCAGGATCAGGCACTGGAGTGGCTGCTCCCAAGTGCCAGGGCAGGACTCGGGGGCTGCTCCTCCATCTTTACACCACAAAGCCCTTGGAAGGAGCTCTTGGCTCCGTGGCTCTTTACCTTGGATTGCACAGAGCATATTTGTGCTTGAGTCAATATGAAACTGATTGTTTGGGCAAGGAAAGAATTCAGACCCCAGATTTTGTTCCCCTCAATGCGAGGAAACTTTGGGAGAAAACGAGCGTGGAAAAAAATTAGTCCAAGTTGTTGGAATCTACAAGAAAAACGTGGAGGCACAAGGGCAAAACCCAAAGTGAGAAACAAACGGGATGTATTCTCGGAGCTGTTTGGAGCAGTCTGGAATGGGAGCAGTGAGGCGGCTGCAGCGGGGGGAGCCGGGGATGTGTGTGCAGCCCACCCCAGCTCTCCCATCCTCCCTTGCTTTCCAAAGTGCTCATTCACAAATCCTGCCTGAACTGCACCCAGCGCTCCAGGAAGCCTCAAAGGGAAACAGGAAAAGCAGCGAGGGCTGAGCGGAGCCGCGCTCCGACAGCACCTCCCACCCACCCACTCGCCCCCCGGGATGTTTCCGGAGCACCGCGAAATCCCAAATAACCCAGCAGAGCTTCACTGAGCTCTGAAATGGCCATGCCAGAACAGAGCTTCATTCATCACATGCTGCTGATGAATTTTCCACAGAGCAAACCCAGGGATGCTCTCAGAGGCACCTCCTCAGACACAGCCTGGGTGTGGATCTGCTGGCCAAAACTGTGTCCTGTGTTTCAGATCGGATTTAAAAAGAATTACATATATATTATTATATAATATATTATATTATATATATTATAATATATAATATATATATATATATAATTTATAAATTTTATTTAATTTGCTGTAAATAATATATTTATGTATATGTGTTTATATTTTGCCCCTCCCCTTAAAGTATTATATGGATCAAGAAGAAAGGGCTGTGAAGCTATCCCAAAGCAGAGAATTAGCCAACCATACACGCCCCACAGCCCTAAACGTACAGCCCCAGCCAAACCCCACAAAGTCCCTGACAGCACAGGGGGGTCGTTCCTGGACAACAGAGTGGAAGCTGCAAAGAGGAGGCAGGGGAAATGTCTCCTCAGTGCCTTGAGGGTGCACATGGAGGAGATATTCTGCAATCCTGGAGGGTCAGGGAAAGCACTGGGCAGGAGATGTTGGTCTTGCTGCTGCTGGAGCACCCACAGCCTCAACGGCATCATAGGAGAGCCCTGGCTTGTCCCAAAGGAAAGGAGCAGGTGACACAATTCCGTGTAAGGTGATCACAGTCAAATTATGAGAGAAGCTGCACTCAGTGGCCCCAGCTTGTCACCAGGCACAGGGCCAGGGGACAACCCACCAAGGGAATGTGTGGAGCTGGCAGAGGTCCCAGAGCTCTGGAGATCTCCCCCAAAAGCTGTGTCAGCACTGGGGCAGGGAGGGGACATGGCTCCTCTGGAATTCAGGCAATGTGGCCATTAGAACTGGAGAACTGTGCTGTGCTCCAGGGCGGGGGAGGAAGAGTTTTCCAGAGCAAAAGTGCTTATTCATCAGCAGAACTCTGCTGGAAATTGTCCAGAACGCGGCTGTTTGAAGAAGTGAAACCTCCCCTCAGCACATCCCTCCTGTGACATAACTCTGGGAAAGGTTTCTCCTCCCTGCAGGAGGTGGGAGTCAGGGAGAGCCTCACCCTGGGGATGTCCCTCCCAGGCAGGGTTCACTCTTGGCTCTGCTTCTTCATCAGAAAACTTGTACCAGTCCCAGTGTGTCCAGCTGTAGGAAAAGAAGCTGAGTTATTGGGAAATGTATCCGTTGGGAAAAATCATTTCCCACAGTCCCTGTACTGGGGTGCAGAGCCCAGGGAGCAAGCACAGCACTGGAACAGCTCAGAACTACCACTAGGCTGCTCCTCAGGGTGTCCCCAGCACCTGCAGCACCCCAGCACAGACTCGGGGATGGGACGGAGGGATCTGCATGAAAACAAGCAGCAGGATGCCTTTTATCCCAGAGGGAAGCCATGAGCACAGTACATCACTGGAATATTTTCCAGCAAACTGAGAGGCTGGAACAAACCCAGGGCAGCCAGGAAAGTAATTTCCACTTTCTGTTTTACAATAATTGATCTGCCTCATTTGCAGTGCTGGAAGCAAAGGGCCTGGGCTCAATTTGCAGGGAGGTTCACTTCTGTGTGAAGTCTCACTCTGCCTCCTTCGAAATCCCACCTCTCAACCCAGACTGGAGAACAGCTGGAACCTCTGCTCAGTCCCAGCATCTGACCATGGGGGTCCTCAAACCTCGAAAACGGAGCAGGTGAAGGTCAAAGTCAGCACAAAGGGGAAGTGACACCTGGAGCTGCTCTGCCTGGCCAAGCTGAGCGTGACCACACTGCAAATGTCACCACAGGAGTCCTGGCCATGCATGGGGAATAGTTCCACTGCAATTTGGCTTTAATTAAATGATTCATTTCTCCCCCAGAAAACAAATCTTTAAGTAGAAGGCAGAGCTCTTTGGGTGTTCTGCTCTTGTACCACTCCAAATGCTTGAGCACTGAGAAGGAATGGAAAGCACAGCCAGGCTGGGCCTGAGGCCTGGGGACACCTCGTGGTCCCAGGATGAGCGGCCCAGGAGGCACCGACCCTCTGTGTGTGTCTGTTCCTGCCCCAGCAGAGACTGGCACCAGGACGGGCCAAATGTCACCAAGTGCCACCTACTGGCACCAGGGACAGGCCAAGTGCCACCAAGTGTCACCAGGACAGACAAAGTGCCACTGACCCACGGAGCTGAGGCTTGTCCCAGCCTGGCTGTGCTCACCAGGTGAGGAGCTGATCCATGGCAGGGCAGAACAGAAGGATGCCTAAACCAACTGGTTTTACCCCAGAACACCTTTCACAGTTGGAAAGCATTTTTAAGAGTCAGGGAAAAGCTTCACCTTCCCTAATGCATCACTCTGAGGCCAGTGGGGTTTGCACAGCTGGGAGCACCAAACTCTCTGAGATCCCAGAAGCTCTCAGGGATCCACCCGGGCCAGCTTGGCCATACAGTATGTGTTTTTCCCAGCCAAAGCCTACACAAAACACTCCTAGGTGGACTCTCCGGGCCTTTTGCAGCAGGAATATTCCCCTGCCTTTCCATTGCCGGGCTCCGCAGAGAGCAGAGCCCAGGACTGCTGTCACCTGGCTCCAGGTCCCAGCGAGTCACACGAGCTCCTGCAGCTCCTGCCCCACCCTTTGACAGCCTCGCCCTGTCCTTTTCCCACGTGTGCTCTGGGATCCCGCCGGAGAGCTCCGATGAAGGCTGACGCTGTCTGTAAGCCACAGCCCCTGTCCCGCAGTGTGTCCCTGACACCCGGCTGTCCCTGCACCCTGGCTGTCCTGCACTACCTCTGGACTGTCCTGCATACCGACCCCGCAGTGTCCCAGTCGCCCGGGCTGTCCTGCACCCGGGACTGTCCCCAGGCTCTGTCCTGCACCCCGGTGCAGCTCTGTCTCAACCGGCTGTCCCAGGGCTCTGTCTGCACACCCTGGGCACGGGCGTGGCACACACCGAGATGCACCAGCAGTGAATCAGGCAGCCTGGAGCGCAGGCTGCCGTCAGCTCCCAGGCAAGGATCTGTTTCAGCTCTGGACTTTGCCACCAACCCGCCCCGAGGAGCCTGGCTGGCAGCCCACACAACCTGGTGACACACAGAGGGTTCTGCCCCCAGCAGGTTTTCATCCCTCCGCCTCAGATTCCCCAGGGCCTCAGCCCTTGGCACAGCCACTCCAGGGATCAATGCTGATTGAATTGCTGAGCACTTCCAGGAAATGTGCTGCTGGATTAGCTGTGTGGGGAGAGAGAAAACAGGGAAGTGACCTGGAGAGCATCAGAGCTGGGCTGGTCTTGGCTGCCAGCCTGCTGTAAAACCCCCAGATTCAGGCGAATCTGGAGGAGAAAGGAGAGGGGCCAGGAGACTGAGGAGGGGATTCTGCCTGTGCTCAGGTGAGCCCCACCTGCCACCTGCAACTGCCCCAGCCCCTGGGCCAGCACAGGGAGGAGCTGGAAGCTGCTGCACAGAGCCAGAGGAGGCTCCAGGATGCAAGGATTGGAGCAGCTTGCTGGGAGGAAGCTGGGACGTATTCTGTAGCCTGAAAGGAGAAGTTGGGTACTCAGTGTGACCTCCAGGCTGAAGGAGCTGCAGGAAAGATGGAGAGAGACTGGGGACAAGGGATGAGACAGACCCAGGAATGGATCCCATCAGAGGGCAGGGATGGATGGGATATTGGGCAGGAATTGTTCCCTGGAGGGTGGGCGCTCGCACAGGTGCCCAGAGCAGCTGTGGCTGCCCTGGATCCCTGGCAGTGCCCAAAGGCAGGCTGGACATTGGGGCTGGTGAGCACTGGGACAGTGGGAGTTCCCTGCCATGGCAGGGGTGGGATTGATGTTTCAAAGGTTCTCCTGTAAAAACGAGGTTTATTTTTGTTAAAATTTAAAAGGTTTTATAAATGACAATAGGTGCATAAACAAAGGATATAGCCGGGTGCTTGGTGATCTGCCAGAAGCATCCTGCTATTGACAGGAGCATCTTTAAATACATTTCATGTTGCATAGCTTAATGCCTAGTCATAGACATTTATACATATTCAAATTTTCCAGAACTGTTTGTCATGGATCCGTCTTTTTAGACATGAGCAGTGATGATTTTATGCCCCTGGGGTCATGTGCTGTGTGACCTGTTCTGTTTCAGAGATGGTCTTGTTGATGGAGAAGTGTCCATAGCAGGGCCCGATGGGTCCAGACACCCCTGCCTGTCATTGCAGATATGGTTGTCTGAAGCTGGGGGGTCCCATCAGTGGTTCCTTTGGATTGATGTCACGTCTCTCCAAGACTTTATAACCCCAAAGCTCTGTTCCTTCCACCCCCCCCTTTTGCGTCAGGGTCTGTGTGGCCTGGCAGCTATGTGCGATGCCCACCCGAGTGCAATCTTTTGAATGTTGCTTCTTTTCCCAGCTCTGAGCTGCTTCGTATCTTTAAGGACCGCTGCTCCAGGGCCTGATTCAGGGTTTTTGTGACTGTTTCTTGCAGCTTTTTGTACCAGTTTTGCTATAATATAGAAAAATCCTTTGGAAAGTTTAAGTCACAAGCATTAATACTTTAGTTTAACCACAAGTATTCATAGCTATATCTGAGTTACAAAAGGAAAACAAACCAATCAGTGATGATTTTAGCACTGTGTCTGCATAACTAACCTACTTATGCAAAAAAGGCAACAATCTACAGATGCACTCCATCTTAATATTGCGAAAGCAATAACACTATAATGTGTTTATAACACTCCCAACCCAAACCTTCTGTTGTCTGACTCTGATCTGCATTCTCTAGAGGAGGAGTTCCTGATTTTCAGTGCTGTTGTTCCTAAACTGATAATGCAGAGCCCCAGAGCAGCACAACTGAAGATGGAGGAGAAAGTCTCTCTCCTTCCCCAAGCTCAATGAGATCTTTTATTTATTTAAAAAAAAATCTTTGTCAAAACCCAACCACAATCAGTTTGGTTTTTCAGATTCTAACAGAAACTGCAACACCTCTAAAGGAGCATTACTGTGCATAAGAAGACTTTTAAAAAGCATCTCAGTTTCATTTACTACCAGGAAATCTTTCATAACGAGAGAGTGGAAAAATTGAGTTTTCCAACCCAAACTGCCCATTTTTTTTTAAATGCCCATTGCAAGACTAAGGCTGGCTCAAAGCAGATGCCACCCACTGAAGATGGAGAAGGGTGCCTTTTAGAGCTTTGTGGGGGTGAGGTGTAGGGATTCACCCTGGCTTTGGAGCTGAGGAGATCCCAACCAGCATTTCAAAGGGCCTGGCATTTGTCCCTGTCCCTGCTGTGCTGACAGCCGGCTCAGCTGAACGATGGGGACAGGCAGGGAGAGAAGGTAGAGCAGAAAGAGAAATCAGCTGGGAATTACTGAAATCCAACAATTAGATCTCCTCCCCTGATCCATCCCATGCTGAGAAATCCAGATGAGCCTTGAACCCAAGGAAATGCAAAGAACACAGCACAATCCCTGTGAAACATTGGTTTCACTGCAGCAGGTGGCATTTGGGATGCATACCCATTTCCAAGCTACCCCTCATGCCCAGGAACTCATCCAGCACCTGTCACCTCCCCCAGATGGTTTCCTGCACCAGAGTTTGGTGCAAGCTCAGGAAATGCAGCAGGGCCGGAACACTGAGGGCCCAGGCAGAAACCGGGGCAGTGCTGAGGGCATGAGAGGCTGTGGGAGCAGGCAGGGATGGGGAGGGGACTCGACCACTGGGACAGGGCGGGCCGGCTCTGGCTGGGCTCTGGGGCAGTGTCCCAGAGGGAGAACAGCCAGAGCTCAGCCCAGGGCTGAGGACAAGCACTTGGAGGTGCAGAGCTCTGACCGTGCTTTGGAGCTCCCCCTTGCTGCCTCAGGGCACAGCGAGCCCGGCTCTGACCCACTGCTCATTGGGATTCCTTTTCCTGCCTTTCAGGTGCAGAAGTTAAACACCCCTGGATTCTAGAAGAGGGATACTGCAAGGCCCTGAACCCACCTGCAGAGCCTCCCAGGCATTCTCTCTCCCCCTTCCGCCCAAAGGCTCTTCCCATCACAAAGATC
>CM019230.1:10283833-10305537 GCA_009741485.1 Malurus cyaneus samueli
GCGGGGGGGAAAGGGAAAAGAAAGAATTTTGCCCCCCCCCCCCCCCCCCCAAAAAAAAAAAAAAAAAAAAAAAAAGCCACAGGAAAACAAATCCCGAAACAACCGTTCAGTGCTCCCCCAAATAAAAATCAAAAGATCAGCTGGGGGAGTAGAAACCCTTCCCCTTGGAATGCCTGGCTTTGGATTCCACCAGCAGAACCTGGAGCTGCACCCCCCGCCCCCCTTTGGAGCAAGGGCAAGCGAGCTCTGTGTGCGATGGCCTTGCATCCCCTGCTTGTGATTCTCATAGCCCTGGCATCACAGCCCAAGCATCCCGGGGGGCCTCTGGGGGCTTCCTCACTTCCTCCCTACTCCAACAGCAATGCCAACTCTAGCAATTCTTCTGGAAACTTGGAAATGAATTCTCATCACTGCCAGGTCTCTGGGGCTCCTCTGCGAGCCCCCATCACTGAACTCCCCCTCCACCATGGGAGTCCTGGGAGGAGCCCGGGATCCATCCCAGAGTTCCATTCCAGGATTCCCATCCCCAGGTCCCATCCCAGAGTCCCATCCCAGGATCCCCATCCCATGACCCATCCCAAACAGATCATCCAGGATCCCATCCCTAGGATCCCATCCCAGGATTCCATCCAGATCCACCCAGGATCCATCCCAGGATCACGATGCCCAGGATCCCATCCCAGGATCCATCCCAGGATCCATCCATGATCCATCCCAGGATCCATCCCAGGATCCATCCCCGGATCCATCCCAGGATCCATCCCAGGATCCCATCCCGGATATCCAGGATCCATCCCAGGTCACAGTCCCAGGATCACATCCCGAGGATCCCATCCCAGGATCCCATCCCGATCCCACTCCCAGTCCCACTCCCAGGATCCATCCCAGATCCATCCCATGTCTCCACCATCCCAGGATCCCATCCCAGGATCTCAGCATCCCCCAGCCAGCCCGGGGTGAGTGTCTCAAAGCAGGGCTGTTATCCCAGGTTTCCTCTGAATTATCTCCTGCTACATCTGACTCCAGGGAATAATCAACACAGACAACATCCTGGCTGGGAGCTGCAATTTCCATTGCCTGGGAAATCCTGACATGAGGGGAGAGATTGACTCTGGTTCTGCACAAAAAGCTGGAATTCTTGTATTTGCCAAGGAACAGCATTTCCTTCCAGGCAGCAGTTTAGGGTCAGAGTGTTTCACTCCAGAGACTCTTTCCATTATTCCTGTCCCTCCTGTTCCTTTCCTAAATCGTGCAATGCATGCGTGTAGAGTTCTACAATCTAGAAAGACAATAAAATATTAAAATTTATCCTCTACATGACATGAAATTAATTTAAGTGGCAAAACAGAAACATTCTGCTTCTGCTGGAGTTTCTACACTGTCCAAACAAAATATTTCTACTCTTTTTTGGAAAATGTTGTTGGAATCAGCACATTTCTACTGCATGGCTCAGGTTCAATTAACCTGCCAGTTCACATGGAAAGTTATCCTGAGAATAATTTCTTAATGGCTTTAATATCTGAGATACTCCCATCCTACTTTTCCCCAAAACATTCCCACCCATCTTTTATCATTTTATATGCAGTTCACATGCTGTGCCACAGGTAAGCAGCAAAGACAGAAACTGAGAGGGTGTTTTTCCGACCTTATATTCCTGAAAGCTGGCACAAAAAGTGGCTCAGAGCAATTCCATCGCCCTTTGCTTCTCCAAGGGCTCCTTAAGCTTAATTAACCAACTTCTGCTGCATCTGATGGGCCAAATCTCTCTCTCTAGCAACAAAACATGGATTTGGCCTTTTGTGTGGCCTGACTGCCCTGGATACAACAGGATGAGGAATGGGAATGTGTGGATATAGAGATACACACCTTGAGGTCTTTGGAAAGCTTTGATTTCACGAGGAAACATGGAAGGGGAAAAAGGGGAGTGCAGAAAGCACAGGCAGTGAGGGGGATTGATCCTGAGGATACCACAGAAGACAAAACCTGCTCAGAGCAGGACTGCAGAGGTGCAGTGACACAAAGTGCCCCTCTGGTCACTCTGCAGTCAGGGAGTCAGGCACGACACACAGTGGGGCCCGGAGCCCCCTCCATGGAGATGTCAGAGGTTCGAGGGGCAGTGCCCAGCCCTGCTCTTCCCAACAGCTGAACCCTTCATGGAAACCTTCCGAGGAAAGAAAAGGGAGCTAACACAGCATGAGAAATGGAGAAGGTAATGGCACTGGTGAGACTGGGATCCAATAAAAGCGTGATGGACACAGCAGAGAGGCTGCTGTGAGCCCTCCTGCAGTTCAGGCAGGTCAGGGATGGACACAGAGAGTGTGGAGGGCTCAGAAAGTGCCAGTGCAATGTTCAGAACACCCTGTGAGGGCTGGGCAGTGCCAGGCACAGCATCCCTTGTGCCTCTTGTGCAGGGCAGAGCCGTGCCCAGCTGAGCTCAGCTTGCTCCCCAGGAATCCCAGACAAGCCGTTCTCAGTCCAGCAATTCTTCAACACAGAAATAAAAGTGCATCATCCCATGGCTCCCCTCCCTGCTGGCAGAACACGTCGATGGCAAAGGGACAGCGGTGACAGCGTCCTGCAGGACTCTCCCATTCCTGGCAGTGCCCAAGGCCAGGCCTGGAGGTATTGGGAGCAGCCTGGGACACTGGGAGGTACAGGGGCACTGGAGGGCTAGATCTCTTCCAAACCCTTCAATGATTCTACCACACAAACTTCCCAGGGTGACTTGAGCGGTCCTTGCCACAATTCACACATGAGTTTGCTCCTTTTCCCTGGGAAAAGCCACTGCAATGCCCTAACTTCCATTGCATCCTTTGAATTCCAGACAGCTGCACCAAGCTCCTCTCTGCTGCCCCGAGCAGTGGTGCTGAGGGATCCCAACAGGCTGCTCTGTGGGGAAAACAGAGCTCCTGGTGTGGGATGCCTGAGCCATTCCTCGGGACTCACCTGCTGTGACTGATCCCCACGGGCCACAGAGCAGGGAGGAGAGGCACAGGGACCTGCCCAATGTGCTGGCACAGAGATAAGGGAGCAATGCTGCCTCAGCAAAAATCCCAGATGAAAAAAGGAAGAGCAGGAATGCTGCTGACTCACCAGACAGCAGGGAGCCTGCAAACATGACAGCAGCACGGAGCTGGGCAGTGTAGGGATCTTTGGCTCAGTAAAACTCCCTGGAATTCCAGTGCTATCACTCAAGGGAGACCTGAGTGAGCAGCTCTGTGTCTGCACAGAGGAGGAGGAGGAAATGCTCTTTCCAGGCAAGCTCTTGGCATCCCCCAATGTGCCTTTTGAGTAGAACAGGAGGAAGGATCAATCTGAGCCCTTGGCAGATCCGCAGGAGCTGTGCAGGGCACAGGGTGGGAGTGGGAGCAGCCCGGTAACTGGGGAGGATCAGCCCCTGTGCTCGGCACCACCCGGAGCAGCTTTTGTTCCAGCAGCAATCCGTGCATTCCTGACGAGCTCCAGGCCCAGGGAAGTGTCCCAGCCTCCAGGCCGGTGGGGGAACGATGGATGGCATCCCAAAACCGAGCAGCTATGGAATGCAAGGACAGGGCAGAAAAGCACAGGGGAGCATCCAGAGCCACTGCAGGATGACACAGGGCTCCACAGGGACAGACCCCCATCCCTCTGGTGGGGATGGGACCCTTTAGCCATCCCTGGTGGGGAAGTGGAGTTCACTGTCCTATGCTGAGCCACCTTCACCTGCAGTGAAGCCTCGTGTCTCAGCCGGTGCCCAAAGAGCACCCTCCCACCAGGAGATTCCTGACGGGCTCTAAGAATGGCCAGAGGTCCCCATCTCCTGCCAGTGACCAACAGTGAGCACAGAGGGCTGGTGTGGCTGAGCCATCCAGCTCTGAGCTGGCTACAGCAGGAATAATTCTTCCTTTTGTACATTTAATGCCACCCTAAGAGGCAGCACCTTCCCAGGAACGCAGCGTGTGGCTATGTCCGAGGGGTGCAGGATCCTGATCCTGCCCTGCACGCAGCACATCTGTGAAACAACAGCCCCAGCAGGATTCCCTGTGCCCAGCAGAACCAGCCTGCTGTGAGGGGAGGGGAGCAGCCTGAGCAGAGACCTGGCAAAGAGCTGGGGGCTCTGTGCCCAGCCTCGGGCTGGAGAGAGCATCTGCAGGGAATCTGGGAATCCCAGTGGAAAGCACGCAAAAATGTCCTTCAGAGTGGAAAATATTATAAAGCCAGACCCCTGATATATTTGAAAAGGTTCTCCTTGTTAAGATGCACATTTCGCTACATATTTCTCTCCAGTATCAGTGGAAAAGTGGGGATTTCATCCTCTGTGAGGTGCAAATCCTGCACTGCTCCCTCCTCTGGTGCAGGGCAGTGTCAGAGGGGACAAGGACACAGACACAAACCAAGGCACCCTTCAACCCTCCCCAAAACACAGACCCTGGTGAACTTTGCCCCTCCCAGAGCAGCTCAGGAGCACGGGTCCCACTCCATGGGAGATCTGGGCAAACCCGGGCACATCTGGCATTGGAACAGCTCCTGGCAGGCCCTGGGGGTGTGATGGGACAGGGGCAGGGCACGGAGCCCACAGCTCCACTCCAGCACATCCACACAGCACCCAGTGCCACCTGGGCCACCAGTGCCACCTGGGCTACCAGCCACCACTGTCCCCAGGACTGGCTGTGCTGCATCACAGACAAAGGAGGAGGACACTGGAGGGTGTCCCAACAAGGACAGGGCCGTCCCTGGTGTTCATGGGTCACATCCAGGCTGTCCCTCGGTGATTCCCCTGTCCCTCTGTGCCACAGACAGTCTCTGGCCACCCAGGGTGGCACTGAGATCAATCTGGGAATGTGAGGGCATGGCCTGGGCTGTGCCAGGTGGTCCCAACCCTCATGTTTGACAGGAAGAACAGAAGCTGCCCCTGCACACTGCACATCTGGCACAGGGACCCCCTTTCCCTGTGGCACAGCCCTGGCACATCACCCCATTGAATCAGCAGTGGGAGCAGCACTGTAACACACGTGTCCCTGACCTGCCCCTAAAGCCTCACTGCCCCAAGGCTGAGCCAGCAGCACCCAGCAGGAGGCCCAAGGATACTTCAAAGGGGTTTGGACCTTCCCAGGATTGGGCACCTTGGCAGGCCCTGGGCAGCCACTGCTGCCTGGAGTTGTGGCCATCACTCAGGAATGAATCCCATGTTGGCAAAAAAACACACTTGACCTTAAAATAGTTGTGTGAGGAGGAGGTTTGTCCATTGCTGATCTCCAGAAGCAGAATCGCAGACTGTCCTGAGCTGGAAGGGATCCCCAAGGTATTGTTCAGTCTCACCCCAGCCCTGCCCGGACCCCCCAACAACCCCACCCTGTGCACCCCTGGCAGGGCTGTCCAGACTCTGGAGCTCTGGCAGCCTCGGGGAGTGCCCTGCAGCCTCTGGGACAAAAGGACAGCCCTGTCCCCCATGGGTGTCTCCAGTGCTGGCAAAGTGGGTGAAATCTAAAGCTGAGGCTGGGGATACACACAGGGAGCCATTCGATCAACTGACAGCAGGATTGCCCCATTTAGGGAAAAAATGGAACTGCCCTTGTATAAAATAGTGGTCTGTGATGGCCACAGCCCCTGCAGCCCTTTCTGCACCCTCCTTTGTCAGGAAGATTATTGGGAGCTCATGAGAAGGAGCTCAGCAGCCACAGCACAGCCTGGGGATGAAGGCTGGCCACCAGAGCTAATCAGATCTAATTGTACCATCCATTTGATTGAATTATGCTCTTTCTCTCCCTTACTCACTTCCTTTGCTATCCATGACAGGGCTGGGATTGCAGCAGGATCTCAGGATGCCATTTGCAGCTGCCTGAGGGCGTTGTACAGACAGATTTATGGGCAAGGCCTTCGCCACTGACTGAAAGGCAAATGGGGTAAAGAGGAGTCAGGAGCAAGAGCAGCCCAGTCCCAAAACCAAAGAGATTTTTTTAAGTTGTGTTTAGCTCCAGGATTTCAGTGGGCATCAGGCTGGGTCTCAGGGAGGGGAAAAGGCTCCAAGAGGAACTGGCAGAGGTGCCTTGGGCCCAGCCTTGCTCCACCAGAGCCAGGATTTGGGTTTCCAGCTGATGACACGGGGGGGGCCTTTATGCAACACTCTGAAAACATCTTTAGAAAAACCTTCACAGATAAATAAGTAGGAAAAAAACCGCTACAGAGATAAAGTAAAAAATTGTGAGCTTTCTTCTCCTTTTTATTTTACGTCTCTTCACCTGCCTCCAAACAATTTTTAATTAAAGTATTTTCTAATGCAATAGTACTCATATTCCTTTCTAAAGGAATAATATTCACAGCTCTGCATTTTCCATAGTTAATGTTATTTTGAATGGCTGAATCAAATTGTAACAACCTCACCCTACAGAACACACCATCCACCGGATCAGTGCCCCAAAGCCGAGAGAATCGTCCCAGACAGAATGGGGGGCAGTAACTGCAGCCTTATCTGTTGTTATCAGCCTTGTAGAAGTGATTTACTGGGATAATCACAGACGGAGCCTGGGCATGGCTCCCAGCTCCTCCTGTGTCACCAGGACAGTGCTGCTGGTGTGGTGACACTCCCAGTGTGGTGACACTCCCAGCATGGTGACACTCCCAGTGTGGTGACACTCCCAGTGCAGTGACGATCTCAGTGTGGTGACACTCCCAGCACGGTGACAATCCCGGTGCCGTGATGATCCCAGCGTATGCCAAGGGCAGGTCACACTGGCACCGAAGGCACTGGCACTCCCAGGGAGCTCCCCTGCTCTGGGATCAGTGATTCCATTCCCATCACTCCCAGCCAGGACCAGCCTATGGAGACGCCCTTCACCGGGGCAGGGATGGCTTGGCTGGGCCCTCGGGGCACCCAGACTGGGAGGGAGCATCTAAATATTTTGTCTGCAGTTCATTAACCCTAAATCTCTGTCCTGAGGTGTTCGCAGCTTTATCCAAGAGCCTGAGTCACCTTGGGATCCTCCCAGCTCCTCCTGACAGATCTCTGCTGCTCACCCATGTGAGCTGTCTGTCCCTGGCATTCACAGCCCTGGTGCTGCAGGACAGGAGCATGGGAGATTGTGGAACCTCAGATGGTTCGGGTTGGAAGGACCTTAAGCCCCTCCAGTGCACCCCTGCCATGGCAGGGACACCTCCCACTGTCCCAGGTCACTCCAGCCCCAATGTCCAGCCTGGCCTTGGGCACTGCCAGGGATCCAGGGGCAGCCCAGCTGCTCTGGGCACCCTGTGCCAGGGCCTCCCCACCCTCCCAGGGAACAATTCCTGCCCAATATCCCATCCATCCCTGCCCCTGGCAGATGCTGCAGCCAAAAAAGGCTGCAAGAAGATTGGGGATGGGAACTCTGCATTACAGTTGAAGTGTCTCATGTCTGCAGTGGGCAGGGGAAGCTGGGACAGGTGGGATTGCTCTGCAACCCTGCTCTTCCAGGGCTGGGAGATGAAACCCTTCCCTCTTACAGGAGGGGATCCCAAAGGCTCTGGGCAGCCTCACCCAGGACTGGGATCAGGGAAAGGCCCCTGTGGGCTCCTGCTGCCTGACAGCAGAGCCAGGAGCTGCTCCCTTTGCTCGCTGTTGCTCGGAGCAGGTTTTGATTCAAGGGAAGTGTCGAGGCCCCGCGGCCACTCTGGGCTGAGCAGCTCCATGTGAGCACGTCCAGGAAGGCCAGAGCTCCAGCACCGCAGGAACTGCCAAAACAAATGGCTGAATTATCCAACAGCTTCCTCCCCCGAGAGCTGAGCCAGGTGTGGGAACATCGGAGCCAAGGAGCCCGAGGTGTGGAGCAGCACAAACACAGGGCCCGTGCTGGGGCTGGGACACGGCACCTCTGCTTCCCTTCCCGTGGGCACGGGATTGAAATCCCAGCATGGGGAAAGGCAGGGGCTGCAGGAAAATCAGTTCTACCAGGGCAAAGAGGGAAGTACAAGAAAAATTATTGGGCTGGGGGAATTATGGAATATCCTAAGCTGGAAGGGATCCACACAGAACATTGAGACCGGCTCCAGCTCTGCCCAGACCCCCCAACAATCCCCCCTGTCCATCCCTGGCAGCGCTGCCCAAACCTCCTGGAGCTCTGGCAGCCTCGGGGCCGGGACCATTCCCTGAGGAGCCTGGGCAGTGCCAGCACCTCTGGGGACAGAAGACCTTTCCCTGATCTCCAGCCTGAGCTGCCTGGCCAGCTCCAGCTGTTCCTTGGGTCCTGTCCCTGGTCACAGGGAGCACAGATTGGAGCTGCCCCTCCACTGCCACTCGGGAGGACGTTGGAGGCAGCTCTGAGATCTCTCCTCTCTCCTTGGACAGTCCCAAGGTGACTGGAAATGGAGTCCTGGCTGTCAGGGCTGTCCTCTCTGCCCAGCAAAGGGAGCTGTGGTCACTGCCCCGCTCCCAACCCAGCCACTGCACCCCACCCCACACAGCCCCGACAAGCTCACGATCCACACCCACCCCCTGCACATCCCAGTGACTTCCTCACATCCCTGGGTCTGCAAAGAGCACCTCATACCTCAGAACCAGCTGTGGGCAAGGTGGGGACCGTGGCTGGGGTTCAAACCTTACAACAGCAGACAGCACCCACTGGGAGATGGTAACACCAGTTGGGAGATGCTAACATCACCTGGGAAATGGTAACACCACCTGGGAAATGGTTAACACCAGTTGGGGGATGGTAACACTCATTGGGAGATGGTAACACCAGTTGGGAGATGCTAACATCCCACTGGGAAGATGGTAACACCACACTGGGAAATGGTTAACACCAGTTGGGGGATGGTAACACCCATTGGGAGATCGGTAACACCAGCTGGGGAATGGTAACACCAGTTGGGGAATGGTAACACCCATTGGGAGATGGTAACACCCACTGGGAGACGGTAACACCAATTGGGAGATGGTAACACCAGTTGGGGAATGGTAACACTCATTGGAGATGGTAACACCCACTGGGAGATGGAATGTAACACCAGTTGGGGATGGTAACACCCATTGGGAGATGGTAACACCAGTTGGGAGATGGTAACACCCACTGGGAGATGGTAACACCAGTTGGGAGATGGTAACACCCACTGGGAGACGGTAACACCCACTGGGAGATGGTAACACCCACTGGGAGATGGTAACACCAGTTGGGAGATGGTAACACCACTGGGAGATGGTAACACCTGTCATGAGATGGCAATCCAGCTGGGAGCCAGTAACACCGATTACACACTCACCTCCCCCATGGCACTGCTGAGTTCAGGTTGGTTCTCCGCAGCTCTCAGCGACACCTTCTCAGTGCTTTGTGCTCAGAATTGTTCGGGTCCCAGGGGTTTTCATTCCATCTCATCAGAAGGCGGTACCTCCCCCTAGCTCCGTGCTGAGGCACTGGTTCAGCAGTGGCTCCCAAAACATCTGTCCCTTGAGGCATTTGGGGACTTCTCCAGAACCCACATCCCATGCTGGGATATTTCCAGCCAACCTTCTCAAAACACTCTGTAGGAAAAAGGGAAGAGGAACTGGATGAAAAAGTTTAGTAGGAGCACAGTAAGACACTAAGGCCTTGGGTGCCACAAGAGAAAAGACACAAATAAAAGGTGGGTCTCGACCAAGCATGCCTGCCTTCCCAGCTGTGGATCTGAGCTGGGGTGATCCCTGCCTTCCCAGCTGCTGGATCTGAGCCTGGGGTGATCCCTGCCTTCCCCAGCTGCTGGATCTGAGCCTGGGGATCCCTGCCTTCCCAGCTGCTGGATCTGAGCCTGGGGTGATCCCTGCCTTCCCAGCTGCTGGATCTGAGTCTGGGGTGATCCCTGCCTTCCCAGCTGCTGGATCTGATCCTGGGGTGATCCCTGCCTTCCCAGCTGTGGATCTGACCTGGGGTGATCCTGCCTTCCCCAGCTGCTGGATTGAGTCTGGGGTGATCCCTGCCTTCCCCAGCTGTGGGATCTGATCCTGGGGTGATCCCTGCCTTCCCAGCTGTGGATCTGACCTGGGGTGATCCCTGCCTTCCCAGCGCTGGATCTGAGCCTGGGGCAATGCCTGCCTTCCCCAGCTGTGGGATCTGAGCCTGGGGTGATCCCTGCCTTCCCAGCGCTGTGGGATCTGAGCCTGGGGCAATCCCTGCCTTCCCCAGCTGTGGGATCTGAGCCTGGGGCAATCCCTGCCTTCCCCAGCTGGGGATCTGAGCCTGGGGTGATCCCTGCCTTCCCAGCTGCTGGAGCTGAGCCTGGGGTGATCCCTGCCTTCCCAGCTGCTGGAGCTGAGCCTGGGGTGATCCCTGCCTTCCCAGCTGGATCTGAGCCGGTATCCCTGCCTTCCCCAGCTGTGGGATCTGAGCTGGTGATCCCTGCCTTCCCAGCTGCTGGATCTGAGCTGGGGTGATCCCTGCCTTCCCAGCTGGATCTGAGCCTGGGGTGATCCCTGCCTTCCCAGCTGTGGGATCTGAGCCTGGGGTGATCCCTGCCTTCCCAGCTGTGGGATCTGAGCCTGAGCGATCCCTGCCTTTCCCAGCTGTGGGATCTGAGCCTGGGACAATCCCTGCCTTCCCAGCTGTGGGATCTGAGCCTGGGGCAATCCCTGCCTTCCCCAGCTGTGGGATCTGAGCCTGAGCGATCCCTGCCTTTCCCAGTGCTGTGGGATCTGAGCCTGGGGTGATCCCTGCCTTCCCCAGCTGTGGGATCTGATCCTGGGGTGATCCCTGCCTTTCCCAGCTGTGGGATCTGAGCCTGAGCGATCCCTGCCTTCCCCAGCACTCTGGGATCTGAGCCTGGGGCGATCCCTGCCTTCCCCAGCACTCTGGAATCTGAGCCTGAGCGATCCCTGCCTTTCTCAGAGCTGTGGGGCAGTGGAATCTGAGCCTGGTCACTCCTGGTGCTGCAGCTCTGGAGCTTGGGAAGCAGCAATTCCGGGGAACAAAAGGAGCTTTCCAGGCTTGGTTTTGTTCCTGGGGGTTTTTGTGTAATCTGGGCTATCATTCACCCTTTCCAGACTTTCTCACCATTCCTCCCAGGGAGCCTCTCCAAGGAGCCCAGGACATGTGGAGACTTCAGGAAGGTGGGAATGGCAAACCTCAGCTCCAAGGACACAGAGCTGGGTGCTCCTGGTGCAGCTCCCATCCCAAGGCCCATCTGATCAGTGGGTGTCCCTCCCTCCCTCCCTGACAATCCACTCTGAATCTTGGAAAACTGAAAAAAATGTTTTTAATCTGAGAGATTAAAAAAAAAAAAAAAAAAAAAGAAGTGACACTTTCCAAAGGGGTAGAAAAAAATCCCAGTAAACTCTTCAACAATTCAACTTCATTTTTTGGGTTTTGTCCAAGAGACAACATTAATTAAATACACGGGGATTTATGGCAGCCAGTGAGGCATCCCACCACTCCTTGGAAGAGATGACACATATTCCTATATTCTCCACTGCTATTTCCACCAGAGCAGCTCGCTCCACATCCTCCCCCTTCCTGACAGGCTCTGCCTCATTCACGGTGCTGTGCCACTGTCCCCACTCAGGCTTGCCAGGGCCACCTCCAGATGACAGGGAGGATCACACACAGTGGGCTGGCGAGTCCTGAGGACTTCCCATTGCCCTCCCAAGGGCTCTCCACCACCACCCTGAGAGTTCTCCACCACCTTCCCAAAGCCAGTCCACAGCACATGGATGGAGAAACTCGCAGAGGGAAAGGGAAGGGAAAGGGAAAGGGAAAGGGAAAGGGAAGGAAAGGGAAGGGAAAGGGAGGAAGGGAAGGAAGGAAAGAGGAGGCTGCAGAAGCTCCATTCATGTGGCACAAATGGTGCCACACAGACAGACACACAGGGCCCACTTCTGCCCATAAACATGCAGTCAGGTCTGGGCTGCCCTCATGCCTTCGGAAGCACAGATGTAGAGTATGATGGAATCCCAGAAGTGTTTGGGTTGGAAGGGACCTTGAGGCCCATCTCATTCCAACCCCCTGCCATTATCCACCATCCCAGGTTGTTCCAGCCCCTGACATCTGCTGATGTCACCCTTGAAGTTTGGTCTGAAATAACCATGCCTGTCCTGCCTAACTTTAGACCCTTTGCTAAACAAGGAGAGTTCATTCCCTGGGGATTTGGGGAGTGGAACAGGGACAGCCACGGCCCCAGCGTTCCCCCCGACCAACACGCACCGTCCCTGCAGTGCCACACACACCCCTGCTCCTCATCTCTGCTCCATTTAGAAAGGAAAAGGAACATCCGCCGGCAGAGCCACGAGCTGCACTGTGGTTTGAGTTTCACTACAGGCTTTTTATAGCTCACAGGGACACAAAGCTCTGCAACGTGAGAAGGTCGGGGTGAGGCTGCCAGGGCCACAGCACATGCTGCCTCTGAGAGCAGCCCAGCACAGAAACACAGCCCTGCCACCAGCAGCCACTGTGACACAGCCCCGGGAGTGACACAGAGCCACCACCTCAGGGAAAGGCACTTATTGCCCTTTATTCCTCCCCTCTATGCCAGTCAGGGGCCACCCTCGTTCATCTGCCCAGTCACACCCATGGCCCGTTCTGGTGTCCAGCAGTGTCAGGATCAGGCACTGGAGTGGCTGCTCCCAAGTGCCAGGGCAGGACTCGGGGGCTGCTCCTCCATCTTTACACCACAAAGCCCTTGGAAGGAGCTCTTGGCTCCGTGGCTCTTTACCTTGGATTGCACAGAGCATATTTGTGCTTGAGTCAATATGAAACTGATTGTTTGGGCAAGGAAAGAATTCAGACCCCAGATTTTGTTCCCCTCAATGCGAGGAAACTTTGGGAGAAAACGAGCGTGGAAAAAAATTAGTCCAAGTTGTTGGAATCTACAAGAAAAACGTGGAGGCACAAGGGCAAAACCCAAAGTGAGAAACAAACGGGATGTATTCTCGGAGCTGTTTGGAGCAGTCTGGAATGGGAGCAGTGAGGCGGCTGCAGCGGGGGGAGCCGGGGATGTGTGTGCAGCCCACCCCAGCTCTCCCATCCTCCCTTGCTTTCCAAAGTGCTCATTCACAAATCCTGCCTGAACTGCACCCAGCGCTCCAGGAAGCCTCAAAGGGAAACAGGAAAAGCAGCGAGGGCTGAGCGGAGCCGCGCTCCGACAGCACCTCCCACCCACCCACTCGCCCCCCGGGATGTTTCCGGAGCACCGCGAAATCCCAAATAACCCAGCAGAGCTTCACTGAGCTCTGAAATGGCCATGCCAGAACAGAGCTTCATTCATCACATGCTGCTGATGAATTTTCCACAGAGCAAACCCAGGGATGCTCTCAGAGGCACCTCCTCAGACACAGCCTGGGTGTGGATCTGCTGGCCAAAACTGTGTCCTGTGTTTCAGATCGGATTTAAAGTAAAAAAAAAAAAAAAAATCCACTGAAAGACAATCTCCAAGTGGGACATTCAGCCCCTGCCTCAGCCCTCCCAAAGACAGGGCATTTTTCCCTGTCTCATTGCAAAGGCACCTGCTCTCTCTCCAGAGCCACCCGAGCCTTGGGGACAGCCAAGGAAGAGGAAGAGAAGTCACCCCGCCAGTGACAGAACAACCCCGGACCTCCTTCAAAGGGGGTTTAGGCACCAAGGAGCCTTTTTTTTTCAGTTTTAGACACCCTTTTTTCTTTCAGGGCAACACAAAGTGAGAGTGCATAGTGTTTGATGCAGAAATCTCTTCAGCAAAGCAGGACACAGACAGGGCAAGGACAGTGCAGACACCTGGTGAGTCTGTGCCTTTTGTCCCTTTTCCTCCTGTGCCCAGAGCTCAGTCCCAGATCAAACCCTGCCATTTGGGAGGGCTCAGGGAAAACCAATCCCCCACCTTACAGAGGGAGATTGCATTTCAGAGAGAAAACCTCTGGCATCTGGCCCCGGGACCGTACAGGGGATGAATAGAGTGAGCTGGGTGCTCACAGAGCCCTGTCCAGGCCATGGACAGGGATGGATCCATACCCAGCCTGTGCCCATGGACAGGGATGGATCCATACCCAGCCTGTGCCCATGGACAGGGATGGATGGATGGATGGATGGATGGATGGATGGATGGATGGACAGGGATGTGGATGGATGATGGATGGATGGAGGATGGATGATGGATGGATGGATGATATGGAGTAGGATGGATGGATGGATGGATGAGGATGGATGGATGGAGGGATGGATGGATGGATGGATGGATGGAGGGATGATGGATGGGAGGATGATGGTGGATGGATGGTGGAGGATGATGGATAGATGGATGGTGGATGATGATGGATGGATGGATGGATGGAATGGATGGATGATGGATGGATGGATGGATGGAGGGATGGATGGATGGAGGATGGATGAGATGGATGATGGATGGATGGATGGATATGGATGGATGGATGGAGGGATGGATGGATGGATGGATGGATGTGGATGGATGGATGGATGGATGGATGGAGGGATGGATGGATGGATGGATGGATCCCCACCCCCAGCCCATGTCCTCACCCCTGCTCCCCACAGGAGGCAGCTCAGTGGCACTGGGTAATATGTTGCTCTGGAGAAGAGTGAGTGCTTGCAGGAGCTCCCATGAAGGCTCCAGCATGCCAGGATCAGTTCCCAGTTCTCAATCCAAAATATCCCTCCACATTAATGCTCCAGGCACGCCACACAAAAACAATTATCTGCTGGGACGAGGGGCAGGGCCTGGCTCCCTGGCAGTGTTCCCGTTTTTAGCTTCCATATGATGAGAGCTGTATTGCTCCCTGCTTCACCCTGCAGTGCCCAGCACAGCTCTAAGGGGCAGTTGCCTGTGGATGTCTCAGGACTGCTTTTTCTAAAGGCCTGGAATCTGTCCCTGCAAGCTTCCCCCAGCTGGAGGTCACCCTTTTAGACCACAGATGCAAAAAACTGTGTAAAAAAACAAGAGGCAAAAGTGCAAGAGCCTGAAGAAAAGAAGAGCTGGAGCCTGCAAGGCCCAGGATACACATACAGCCCACAGCCAAGCAGCCCCAGCAAAGTCCCTGACAGCACAGGGGGGTCGTTCCTGGACAACAGAGTGGGACCACAGGGCCAGGGGGACAACCCCACCAAGGGAATGGTGTGGAGCTGGCAGAGGGTCCCAGAGCCTCTGGAGATCCGTCCCCCAAAAGCTGTGTCAGCACTGGGAGGGGCAGGGAGGGGACATGGCTCCTCTGGAATTCAGGCAATGTGGCCATTAGAACTGGAGAACTGTGCTGTGCTCCAGGGCGGGGGAGGAAGAGTTTTCCAGAGCAAAAGTGCTTATTCATCAGCAGAACTCTGCTGGAAATTGTCCAGAACGCGGCTGTTTGAAGAAGTGAAACCTCCCCTCAGCACATCCCTCCTGTGACATAACTCTGGGAAAGGTTTCTCCTCCCTGCAGGAGGTGGGAGTAGGGGAGAGCCTCACCCTGGGGATGTCCCTCCCAGGCAGGGTTCACTCTTGGCTCTGCTTCTTCATCAGAAAACTTGTACCAGTCCCAGTGTGTCCAGCTGCAGGAAAAGAAGCTGAGTTATTGGGAAATGTATCCGTTGGGAAAGATCACTTCCTACAGTCCCTGTACTGGGGTGCAGAGCCCAGGGAGCACAGCACAGCACTGGAACAGCTCAGAACTACCACCAGGATGCTCCTCAGGGTATCCCCAGCACCTGCAGCACTCCAGGAACATGAGCACACACTCGGGGATGGGATGGGGGGATCTGCATGAAAACAAGCAGCAGGATGCCTTTTATCCCAGAGGGAAGCCATGAGCACAGTACATCAGCTGGAATATTTTCCAGCAAACTGAGAGGCTGGAACAAACCCAGGGCAGCCAGGAAAGTAATTTCCACTTTCTGTTTTACAATAATTGATCTGCCTCATTTGCAGTGCTGGAAGCAAAGGGCCTGGGCTCAAGTTGCAGGGAGGTTCACTTCTGTGTGAAGTCTCACTCTGCCTCCTTCAAAATCCCACCTCTCAACCCAGACTGGAGAACAGCTGGAACCTCTGCTCAGTCCCAGCATCTGACCATGGGGGTCCTCAAACCTCGAAAACGGAGCAGGTGAAGGTCAAAGTCAGCACAAAGGGGAGTGACACCTGGAGCTGCTCTGCGTGGCCAAGCTGAGCGTGACCACACTGCAAATGTCACCACAGGAGTCCTGGCCATGCATGGGGAATAGTTTCCCACTGCAATTTGGCTTTAATTAAATGATTCATTTCTCCCCCAGAAAACAAATCTTTAAGTAGAAGGCAGAGCTTCTTTGGGTGTTCTGCTCTTGTACCACTCCAAATGCTTGAGCACTGAGAAGGAATGGAAAAGCACAGCCAGGCTGGGCCTGAGGCCTGGGGACACCTCGTGGTTCCACAGGGACCCCAGGATGAGCGGCCCAGGAGGCACCGACCCTCTGTGTGTGTCTGTTCCTGCCCCAGCAGAGACTGGCACCAGGACGGGCCAAATGTCACCAAGTGCCACCTACTGGCACCAGGGACAGACCAAATGTCACCCGCTGGCACCAGGGACGGGCCAAGTGCCACCAAGTGTCACCAGGACAGACAAAGTGCCACTGACCCACGGAGCTGAGGCTTGTCCCAGCCTGGCTGTGCCCACACCAGGTGAGGGAGCTGATCCTATGGCAGGGCAGGAACAGACTGAGATGCCTAAACCAACTGGTTTTACCCCAGAACACCTTTCACAGTTGGAAAGCATTTTTAAAAGTCAGGGAAAAGCTTCACCTACCCTAATGCATCACTCTGAGGCCAGTGGGGTTTGCACAGCTGGGAGCACCAAACTCTCTGAGATCCCAGAAGCTCTCAGGGATCCACCCGGGCCAGCTTGGCCATACAGTATGTGTTTTTCCCAGCCAAAGCCTACACAAAACACTCCTAGGTGGACTCTCCGGGCCTTTTGCAGCAGGAATCTTCCCCTGCCTTTCCATTGCCGGGGCTCCGCAGAGAGCAGAGCCCCAGGACTGCTGTCACCTGGCTCCAAGGTCCCAGCGAGGTCACACGAGGCTCCTGCAGCTCCTGCCCCACCCTTTGACAGCCTCGCCCTGTCCTTTTCCCACCGTGTGCTCTGGGATCCTCCCGGGAGGAGCGTCCCCGATGGAAGTGCTGACGGCTGTCTGTAGAGCCACAGCCCGGCTGTCCCCGGAGATTGTCCTGCACACCCGGCTGTCCTGCAACTCCGGCTTCCCGCACACCCCGGGCTGTCCCAGCGCCGTCCTGCACACCCGGTGTCCCAGCGCTCTGTCCTGCACACCGGGCTGTCCCCAGCGGCTCTGTCCCTGCACACCCTGGGCACGGGGGCAGTGGGCACAGCACCCTGGGGATCACCAGCAGTGAATCAGCAGCCCTGGAGCCGCAGGCTGCCGTCAGCTCCCAGGGCAAGGATCTGTTATCAGCTCTGGACTTTGCCACCAACCCGCCCCGAGGAGCCTGGCTGGCAGCCCACACAACAGTCCTGGTGGACACACAGAGGTTCTGCTCCCCAGCAGGGTTTCATCTCCTCCCGCCTCAGAGCTCCCCAGGGCCTCAGCCCTTGGCACAGCCACTCCCAGGGATCAATGCTGATTGAATTGCTGAGCACCTTCCAGGAAATGTGCTGCTGGATCCATGTGTGGGGAGAGAGAAAACAGGGAAGTGACCTGGAGAGCATCAGAGCCCGGCTGGCCTTGGCTGCCAGCCTGCTGTAAAATCCCCAGATTCAGGCACGAACCCTTGGAGGAGAAAGGAGAGGGGCCAGGAACTGAGAGGGGATTCTGCCCTGTGCTCAGGTGAGCCCCACCTGCAGAGCTGCCCCAGCCCTGGGCCCAGCACAGGGAGGAGCTGGAGCTGCTGCACAGAGCCCAGAGGGGCTCCAGGATGGCAGAGGGATGGAGCAGCTCTGCTGGGGGAAGGCTGGGAGAGCTGGGATTGTTCAGCCTGGAGAGGAGAACTTTGGGTGACTCATGTGACCTTCCAGACCTGAAGGACTGCAGGAAAGAGGAGAGAGACTGGGGACAAGGGATGGGGGACAGGACCCAGGGAATGGATCCCAGTGCCAGAGGGGAGGATGGGATATGGGCAGAATTGTTCCTGAGGGGTCTGCCCTGGCACAGGCCAGAGCAGCTGTGGCTGCCCTGGATCCCTGGCAGTGCCCAAGGCCAGCTGGACATGGGGCTGGAGCACTGGGAAGTGGAGGTGTCCTGCCATGGCAGGGGTGGATTGATGTTCTCAGAGGTTCTCTGTGAAAACGAGGTTACTTTCTGTTAAAATTTAAAAGTTTTAATAAATGACAAAGGGTCATAAAAGCAAAAGGATATGATGCCGGGTGCTGGTGATCTGCCAGAGGCACACCTGTATTGACAGGAGACATCTTTAAATACTTTCATGTGCATCAGCTTAATGCCTAGTCATAGCATTTATACATATTCAAATTTCCAGAACTGTTTGCATGGTTGGTCTTTTTAGAGCATGAACGTGTGTTTTAGGGGGTATGTGTGTGCCTGTTCTGGTTTCAGCAGATGGTCCTTGTTGATGGAGAAGTGTCCTAGCAGGGCCTGATGGGTCAACACCCCTGGCTGTCATTGCAGATATGGTTGTCTGAAGGTTGGGGGGTCCCATCAGGGTTCCTTTGGATGTTCAAGCTTCCTACCGATTCCCCAAGTTCTGTTCCTTCCACCCCACCCTTTTGCTGTCAGGGTCTTGCTGGCCTGGCAGCTGATAGTCGGACCAACTGCCTCAGGCCTCTTCAGGGTTTTTTGGTATTTGCAGCTTTTGTATAGTTTGCTATAATATGAGAAAATCCTTTGGAAATGTTTAAGTCACAGCAATAACTTCAGTTTAACCACAAGTATCTACTATATATCTGAGTTACAAAAGAAAAACAAACCATCAGTGATGATTTTAGCACTGTGTCTGCATAACTAAGCTATTTATGTAAAAATGGCAACATTGTACACATGACACTCATCTTAATATTTGCGAAAGCAATAACACTATAATGTGTTTATAACACTCCCAACCCAAACCTTCTGTTCTCTGACTCTGATCTGCATTCTCTAGAGGAGGAGTTCCTGATTTTCAGTGCTGTTGTTCCTAAACTGATAATGCAGAGCCCCAGAGCAGCACAACTGAAGATGGAGGAGAAAGTCTCTCTCCTTCCCCAAGCTCAATGAGATCTTTTATTTATTTAAAAACTGAAAATCTGTTGTCAAACCCCAACCAAAATCAGTTTGTGGTTTTCAGATTTCTAACAAGAAACTGCAACACCTCTAAGAGAGCATTACTGTACATTAAGAGACATTTTAAAAAGCATCTCAGTTTCATTTACCTACCAGGAAATTTTCATAACGAGAGAGTGGAAAAATTGATTTTCCAACCCAAACTGCCCATTTTTTTTTAAATGCCCATTGCAAGACTAAGGCTGGCTCAAAGCAGATGCCACCCACTGAAGATGGAGAAGGGTGCCTTTTAGAGCTGTGTGGGGGTGAGGTGTAGGGATTCACCCTGGCTTTGGAGCCGGGGAGATCCCAACCAGCATTTCAAAGGGCCTGGCATTTGTCCCTGTCCCTGCTGTGCTGACAGCCGGCTCAGCTGAACGATGGGGACAGGCAGGGAGAGAAGGGAGAGCAGAAAGAGGAAATCAGCTGGGAATTACTGAAATCCCAGCAATTAGGATCTCCTTCCCCTGATCCATCCCATGCTGAGAAATCCAGATGAGCCTTGAACCCAAGGAAATGCAAGAACACAGCACAATCCCTGTGGAAACATTGGTTTCACTGCAGCAGGTGGCATTTGGGGATGCAATCCCATTTCCAAGCTACCCCTCAGTGCCCAGGAACTCATCCAGCACCTGTCACCTCCCCCAGATGGGTTTCCTGCACCCAGAGTTTGGTGCAGAGCTCAGGAAATGCAGGCAGGGCCGGGACACTGTCAGGGCAGGGCAGAAATCCTGGGGCAGTGCTGAGGCAGCAGAGGCTGCTGGGGCCAGGCAGGGATGGGGGAGAGGGGAGAGCTCAGAGCCACTGGTGAGCAAGGGCAGCCTGGGGAGCCGGCTCTGAGCTGGGCTCTGGGGCAGTGTCCCAGAGGGAGAACAGCCAGAGCTCAGCCCNCCACTGGTGAGCAAGGGCAGCCTGGGGAGCCGGCTCTGAGCTGGGCTCTGGGGCAGTGTCCCAGAGGGAGAACAGCCAGAGCTCAGCCCAGGGCTGAGGACAAGCACTTGGAGGTGCAGAGCTCTGACCGTGCTTTGGAGGCTCCCCCTTGCTGCCTCAGGGCACAGCGAGCCCGGCTCTGACCCACTGCTCATTGGGATTCCTTTTCCTGCCTTTCAGGTGCAGAAGTTGAACGCCCCTGGATTCTAGAAGAGGGATACTGCAAGGCCCTGGACCCACCTACAGAGCCTCCCAGGCATTCTCAGTCCCACCTTCCTGCCCACAAAGCTTCTTCCCATCACAAAGATCTGAGAGTTTTTCCCCCACACGAGTTGGAGTTCTCCCTCCATCAGCTGCTCTCCAAAGTGTCCCAAAATCCATCAATCCAAGTGTCCAAAGCAGCCCCTCCGAGCAGCAGCACCCAGCACTCCAAGCTGCCAGAACCCCCAGCACCTCTGCCCAGGGGCACAGCACACCCTCGGGGCAATCACAGCTCACACAGGCTGGGAGAGCCAGCCCTGACCTCTGAGACCTCCACACCTGCATCCCACATCCCAGCACCCTTCCTGCTGGAGCAGGGAGAGAACAGCACCTGAGAGCTTCAACTCCTCACAACAGCCCCAGAGCTCCTTGTGAGCAAGATCACACCTTGAGAGGTGGTTCAGGTGAAACAATGCCCTGAGAAACCCCCAAAGCACCTCAAAAGTGTGTGGAGAAACCCTTTATCCACATTCCACAGATGGGGAGACAAAGGTGATGTGAAATGCAGTGATTTGGACCTTTCACACCCAGCAAGGTGGGTCCCCACACTGACCTGAGGACACCTACCCGGTCAGCACCCTCCTCAGGCTCCAGAGTCGGTCACAAAGTGCAGGCTCAGCCCCTGGAGTGCTGCAGCCCTGCCCTGGAGATGAGCCAGGACACTTTGTACCAAGGGATCCAAGCCCTGAGCACCCCAAGATCCCTGTGGGTGCTTCATGCCTGGATTGGGAGCACTTCCAGCAGGTCCAGGGAGACAGAGGCTCCCACTGCCAGGGGCCCAAAGCTGCCTGGACACATCCCGAGGGTCCAGGGGGGCTGGGCTGTGTTGCAGTTGGTAGCAGATCCACAAAGAGAGTCTCTGTTCAGGCACCCAGCTATAAATATTCCTTTCTGAAAAGGCATAACTGGAAAAATGTCTAAATGACTATTTTTGCCTCCTCTGCTTCACCCACTCGAAACATTGACACCATACCAAGCTCCTACTGAGGCACAGTTGCCCCGAGAGCTGGAGCAGCACAACTGCTCCCAGCACAAACACTGGGACAGGCAAAAGGCATCTTTGTGTGCTGGGAGGACAGAGCAGAGCTCGGGGAGGGGCAATTCTCGCACGGAAATGGCAGCTTTTCCACTGCACTGGGGTTCCGATGAAAATGACTCAGCAAAGCCCGGGTCAGGCTGTCACAGCTTTGCCCTGGCTCATCTGAGGGCCAGGACTCCTCCCGGGGCTTTCAGTAACCCAGGCTCAGCCAAACATGAAGTGCCGTTCTCCAGTAGGATCATGGAAGAGTTTGGGCTGAAGGGATCGTTAAAGCTCACGTGCTCCAGCCCCGCTGCGATGAGCAGGGACAATCCCCTTTGATTCCATACAACCCCATAAACCCAGCCCAGGCTGCCTCTGAGGAGA
>CM019230.1:10317453-10354807 GCA_009741485.1 Malurus cyaneus samueli
TCTTCTTCCTTCCCTTTGCTTCCAGCTGCAGCCAGGTCATTCCTTCTTGCTGGAATGTGCCACGGAGCCCCAGGGCATCACGGTCGAGGGAGGCTGCTTCGCAAAAACGATCCTGTGGCAAACGCTCTGCGGTGTCACACTGCTCTTAGCCTCGGAAACTTCCACGGAACCCTCCTGAAGCCGGGTGGCGCTGGTCCCTCTGCTCCTGGCTCTGGTGTCTCCAGGTTTCCCGCTGGGCTCCCTCTCTGTGAGGTGGCTGCGGTGAGCCTTTTTCCGCAGGTCCTGCAGGAGCAGCTTCCGCACCAGGGACCCCACGTGGGTGACGTAGGCGGGCAGGGGTGGCCGCCGTGGCACCAGGTGTCGGGGCAGCCCCACGTTGGCCGAGGGCATCACATCCTCTGGAACCAAACACAGAGCGGTGAGAGGACAGCCAGGGGCTCCTGCCAGCTCCCCTCTCTGGGGCGGGGCAGCAAGGATCCCTTGGTGGCACCGGGGATGCTCCTTGGAGCCCAGGACCACACTGGGATCAGCAATGGCTTTGGTGACCATGGGGGCCAGGCAGCACCAAGGGACAGCAGTGCCCAGGGCATCGAGACTCGAATAACCCATGTAAGGAATAGGTGCTGTCCATCATTTCCAGCCTTTGTGCCTTCATTTCTATGCTTGAGCACAGGCTGGGATTCTCTGCCCAAGGAGGAGCTGCAGGAGGTCAGGGTTACACCCAGGAACAGAGGGAAAGGAGAAGGACGGGATGGACATCAGGAGTTCTTCCTGCAGTGCTGACCAAAGGCCCCGGCAGCAGCAGCAGGATAAGCCTGCCTGAAGATCCTCCCTCCTCAGCTTCTGAGACTGAACTTCCTTTCTAAAGCCCTCAGTCACTCCAGTCCTGCCCCTCGCACTGGAGCCAAAGGCTGCAGGATTGGCTGAAGTGATTGAACTGTCCCTGCTGGGGAGGTGTCGGCCCAAGGGAGACTTCAAAGCACAAAATGCAAGAAAAAAATCACACAGAAAAGGAAGATGCATTCAGAGAGACCTTGGAAAATTAGATCATCAGTATATCAGTATTTTTGGATACAGATTTTTCAAAAAATCAGCTGATTTTCACCTAAATGTCACCAGGCCTTAAAGAGCTACACAGCACAAAAGGAGACCTTTCCATCTCAAATACTTCACTTTCACTAAACTTCGCCTGATGCAAGGGGTGACTTCATTGTGAGCAGAGAGGCAGAGCAGTAAAATCCCATCTGGTTTGCACAAGAGCTGGGATGGGATGGCAGGAAGGCCCCGCTGATAGAGGCTCTCCTGAAGGTCCATCCCTGCCCAAGGGATGGAATTCCACATTTACAATGGTCAGGAGTGAGCTCTGCACAGCAGCCTGCAGGCAGGAAGGAAGCACAAACACAGAGATGGAATAGCCCCTCCTCAAGCAATGTTTTGCCGGAAATATCCATAGATTTGGGAGTCCCCTATGCTTGGGGCAATCCCAAGGGGAGCAGGGAACGTTCAGCTGCCCTCAGTGCAGGCAAACACAAGAAGAGACTCATGGAGGGCAGTGGAGGTAGAGCATGCTGCTGTTAAAAAGCAAGATTTGGTTCCAATTCACAAAATAATGCTAAATCCTATTCCTGAGGTGTTTATGAAGTATTTGCCATGGGAAGCAGAGGCCAATACACAGAATGATGGAATAGCAGAGCCAGAAGAGACACAGAGGGACAGAGCTGCAAGTGAATGTTTCTCCCAAGGTCCCACCAGCAATTAAAACCAAAAGCTTGGAGCTCTGAGACAGAGTTTTAGAGAAGGACTATTTAAAGAAACAAGCTGTTTCTGATTATCTTTTGCTAAAGTTGAGGGACAGAGGGAGGAAAGAAAAGTTCATTTTCAGTGGTTTTTGCATGGAGCCACATCCCACAGCCTCCCAGGGCCAAGAATGTGCACCTCCATCCCTCCTGCAGCTCCTGTCCCACCACAGCTCTGCCAGGGGGTCTGGAGTGCAGGGAATGGGGAATGGGGGCTCTGGAGTGCAAGGAATGGGGAATGGGGGCTCTGGAGTGAGGGAATGGGGAATGGGGGCTCTGGAGTGCAGGGAATGGGGAATGGGGGCTCTGGAGTGCAGGGAATGGGGAATGGGGGCTCTGGAGTGCAAGGAATGGGGAATGGGGGCTCTGGAGTGCAGGGAATGGGGAATGGGGGCTCTGGAGCGCAGGGAATGGGGGCTCTGGAGTGCAGGGAATGGGGAATGGGGGGCTCTGGAGTGCAGAGATTGGGAATGGGGGGCTCTGGAGCGCAGGGAATGGGGAATGGGGGCTCTGGAGTGCAAGGAATGGGGAATGGGGGCTCTGGAGTGCAGGGAATGGGGAATGGGGGGCTCTGGAGCGCAGGGAATGGGGGCTCTGGAGGCAGAGGGGATTGGGGCTCTGGAGTGCAGGAATGGGGAATGGGGGCTCTGGAGTGCAGGAGCAGGGATTGGGGCTCTGGAGTGCAGGGAATGGGGAATGGGGGCTCTGGAGCGCAGGGAATGGGGGGCTCTGGAGTGCAGGGAATGGGGAATGGGGGCTCTGGAGTGCAGGGAATGGGGAATGGGGGGCTCTGGAGTGCAGGGCAGCAGGGATTTGGGGGGCTCTGGAGTGCAGGGAATGGGGAATGGGGGGCTCTGGAGCGCAGGGAATGGGGAATGGGGGGCTCTGGAGTGCAGAGCATTGGGAATGTGGGGCTCGGGAGCGCAGGGCAGCAGGGATTTGCTTTCCCGTGAGCCACGCTCCCGTTTTCGCTGCGGGAACGCGGCCGGGACTGAGCTCTGCACTCCCCCTGCCCGGCCCCTCCGTGCTCCGGACACAGCCCCGGTAACTGCTCCCATTGCATCCCCGGGATTGGGGTTTTTTCGCCTCCCCGTGGTCCCTACAAGCCGTGAGCCACCCTCACTGCAGGGACACGGCAGCACTGCCAGCCAGGACAGCCCTGCGAGCAGCACCGGCAGCTACCAACAGGAACAGCCCGACACCTTTTCAGGGAAAATAGAAGTTCCCACAGCAAAAGAAGTTGGCGCTGCTGCGGAGTGAACTCAGTTCCGTATCTGAGCTGCGCACACTGAGCTCCTCCAGCAGGAAAACACAACCAAAATCAAACCTGGGTTTAAATTCGGAGCTCTCGGACTGGGGCACACTCTGTGCTTCACCAGAATTCTTTTTGGCAGGTTGGGATCATCCCCGGCCCCGGAATGCCCGTCCTGACTGGGAGGGTTTAACCCTTGTTTTGCCATTGAGATCGCCAAGCTGACGTGGAGAAAATCCTCTACAAAAGGGCCAAAGAAAGAACTTTTATAGGACAATCCAATTGTTTTCCAAGTGTTTCTGATGAGCAGGCAGTTCTGGCTCAGCCCATGCTCCAGAGAGCCGGGGCAGGCAGTGGGACAGCGCCAGCAGAAGGATTTGGGATGCCGGGAGCTGCTCTGAGCCATCGGTTTGATGGTGACAGCGCACACGTGGGAGCTGCAGCTCTGCCAGCACTGACAAACAGCAGGGTCAGACACAAAACAGTACAAAAAGAGCTGATCTGGAGCCTTTCACCACTTTTATCAGCTGCAGTTCATGTCTTTGTGAAACCAATGAACGTAGAGCCACCAGCCAGGGCTGAGCTGTGGGGTTCATTCAGCTGGATAGAAGCCCAGGAAAAACTCCAAACACCCCAGAGGAGCAGCAGAACCTCTCAGCTGCTCCCAGACTGACCCAGAGGGGTGCCAGGGACTGTGACAGTGAGAGCCACAGCCAGCCCAGACCCCCAGCTCCTCAGCACTCAGACAGAACCTAACATGGGGCAGAATCACCCCGAGAGGAGCTGGAGAGCAGCTCCTGCTCGGCACCAGCAAACAAAGCCACCCCACATTCTGGAGAGCAAAGCTCCAGCTCAGCTCCTCACCCAAACCACCAGCAGTGACCAAAGCAAGGAATGAGCACAGCGAGGGGTGGGACAGGGAAGGACAGGGGTACGGCACTGGGATGTGGGGCCAGCCCACACCTCCCACCCGTGTTTTCCTTGGAACATTCACCTTCCCTGCAGCGAGCCAGATGTTCCAGCTCCAAGGGTAAAGAGGCTGGCTGAGCTCACATGGCCAGGACAGGAGGACCTGTGCAGCAGCAGGAATGGCTGCTGTGTTATTTGATCCTGGATAAACACTGTCACTCTCGGGATATTCCTGCAGGCTGGGGTTTCCAAAGGGCCTCAGGCTCAGCTGCATTGCCCAATTGCTACAGCATAATTTCATAGGGCAATAAAATCAAAGATTTTCCTAAATGGTAAAGGAAAAACAGCAACGTGATGGAGAACATGCCCAGTTTGGATCTTTGGTGGTCTGGGGACATTTGGTGACAGGATAAAGATTGGACACCACCTGCTGAATTTTACTGTGTGATTGTGCGTGCTCGGGTTCAAAGAACCTCAGACAAAGCCACAGCATCTGCCAGAATTCCCCATGTGGAGAGCTGAGACAGAGGCTGATGCAAAGCCCAGACATTCTCCTCTGACCTGGTCCCTGGTCCCTTCCAAAAGCATCAGTGACTGAAGAAGCCCCAGGGCAAGGACACACCAACATCTCCCTGACTGCAGAGCCTGGGTCCAGCAGCTTTTCCTGCATCACATCCCTGGGGAGCCCCCACAGATGTGACTCCTTCATACCAAGAGCAGGACAGAGTCTGCCCTGGAAGCCAAGGATGGCAATGCAAAGCTCTGGAGAGAGGCTGCCAAGGGACAGCCCAAAGTGACAGCATCTCCCAGCAAAAGGAGAGAGATGGCTTCAGCAGCCACTCTTTGTTATTACAGCCTGTGCTTGGTCCCGGCCTGGGAGGGACTGCAGAGCCCGGGAGGAAAGGCTCCAGCACACCCCTGGGAATGCTGTGAGCAGGAGCAGGAGCTCCCCTGTGCCACAGCTCCTGCCAGGGAGAGCTGTCCCAGCACTGCCCCAGGATCCCGGGAAAGGCTTTCCAGACAGGACTGGCCTGGCTTCCCTCCAGTGCAGGCACAGGACACTGCTGGCACTGCTGGCACTGCTGGCACTGCTGGCACTGCTGCAGGCACAGGGCACTGCTGGCACTGCTGGCACTGCTGGCACTGCTGGGCCAGCTGCCGCTCCAGGCCAATCACTGGCTGGCACATGCTGGCACTTTGCCTGGCCAGCTGCTCGCTGCAGGCACAGGATGCACTCTCTGACTGGCTACGGCACTGCTGGCACGCTGGCCCACTGCTGTCACTGCTTGCAGGCACAGCACTGCTGGGGCACTGCTGGCACTGCTGTGGGCACAGAGCACTGCTGGCACTGCTGGCACTGCTGTGCTGGGCACTGCTGGCACATCTGGCACTGCTGAACACTGCTGGCACATCTGGCACTGCTGTCCAAATCACTCCTGTCACTGCTGTCCAAATCACTGCTGGCACTGCTGGCACTGCTGGCACTGCTGTGGGCACAGAGCACTGCTGGCACTGCTGGCACGCTGCACTGCTGTCACCTTGCACCTTGAGCTGCACTGCTGGCACTGCTGGGCACAGGGCACTGCTGGCACTGCTGTGCACTGCTGGCATGCTGGGCACTGCTGGTGGGCACAGAGCACTGCTGGCACTGCTGGCACTGCTGCAGGCACAGGCACTGCTGGCACTGCTGCACTGCTGGGGCACGAGCACTGTGGCACTGCTGGCACTGCTGTGGGCACAGAGCACTGCTGGCACTGCTGGCACTGCTGTCACTGCTGCAGGCACGGCATCTGGCATGCTGGCACTGCTGTCACTGCTGCGGCACAGAGCACTGCTGCGACTGCTGGCCTGCTGCTGGTCACTGCTGGTGCACTGCTGGCACATCTGGCACTGCTGGCACTGCTGTGGGCACAGGAAGGCACTGCTGGCCACTGCTGCACTGCTGCACTGCTGGGCACAGAGCACTGCTGGCACTGCTGGCACTGCTGTCACTGCTGGCACGCACAGTGCTGGTCACTGCTGGCACTGCTGTCACTGCTGCAGGCACAGGGCACTGCTGCCACTGCTGTCACTGCTGCCACTGCTGTCACTGCTGCCATGCTGTGGCTTAGGCACTGCATCCATGCTGGCACTGCTGTCACTGCTGCAGGCACAGGGTGCTCTGCCATTGCCTGCCCTGCCCAGGGTTCATCTGGAGCTGTCCATGCCCAGGGTCTGCTCATTTCCCAGCTCCAATGGGAAATGCTCTCACACACTCCTATCCCAACCCGACACCAGCTCGGGGTCTGGCAGAGGCACTGGGAGCACTGGTGGAACTGGGATGTCCCCTCAGGCTGTGGCTGCCAGTTCAATGCTGATCCTCACCCAGAGCTCCCCAGTCCAGCCCAGCACCAGACCTGGTCCTCCATGGCACTTCCCAGCCCCTTCACAACCCAGGAGCCACCTGCACCCTCTGGGACACACCGGGAACAGCCCCCTGTCCCTGCAGCCCCAGCACAGCAGTGCCCCCAGACCCCACCCCTTCCCTCCTCTGCTCCACTCCTGTCTGCACCCCCTGCCCAGCAGCAGCTGCTCTGGGACAGGAGGGGACAGAGTTGTGTGAGCATTTCCATCCACATCCCCTGCTTTTGCGGGGTCTCAAATTTACTGTGTGCTCCAATTCACTCATACTCTGCCCTAAAATAAGCAGGCAAGGCCAAGTGTAAAGACAGAACCTGACTGAAGTAGGCAGAAAATGTATAAAATTAACTCTTATAGAACCAAGGCATCAGGGCACCTCAGCTGCTCAGGTACAGCTGAGCCTTGCCTTTCATCTGGGAGAATCTGAGATGAGCCAGCCTCCCCCAGCACACACATTCCAAAAAAATTCAGTTTGGCAGTGGTGAACTTCAGGCACCTTTGCTGGAAGTGCCAGCCCTGGAATATAACACCAAAAATTAAAAAAAAAAAAAATCTCCCCCTGGAAGCTTTCCAAAGAGGCCCTCAAAGGATGCAGGACCTGGGATGGGACTGTGAGACTGACACAGTGAACTCTGTTAACGTTTCCCTCCTGAAATCAAAGCCATCCAGCCCAGAACTTCCCAGCTGACTGCATGGGGGTGTTTTGAGAACCCCACCCACAGAGCAGCAGTGCCCATCACTGGAATGGCTCTGGAATGGAATTGTTCAGGAGACTGACCTGACTGTCCTGAGCCAGGCCAACCCCAGCTCTGCCCCCAGCCCTGCAGCCTGGCACCCCCTGGCATCTCCATTTGCTGCTGGGGTAGAGCTGAGCACCCCACTGGGGATGGGGCCAAGCACATCCATCCCGTGCTCAAGGCACCTGAGAGCCCAACCCCTCTGGGCCAGCCCAGAGCGAGCTGGTTGGAGTTGTGAGCTCAGGCTGCAGTTTGGAATGAGCTGTTTGGAGTTGTGAGCTCTGACTGCAGTTTGGAGTGAGCTGTTTGGTGTTGTGAGGTCAGGATGCAGTTTGGAATGAGCTGTTTGGAGTTGTGAGCTCAGGCTGCAGTTTGGAGTGAGCTGTTTGGAGCTGTGAGCTCAGGCTGCAGTTTGGAGTGAGCTGTTTGGAGTTGTGAGGTAAGGCTGCAGTTTGGAGTGAGCTGTTTGGAGCTGTGAGGTAGGCTGCAGTTTGGAGTGAGCTGTTTGGAGCTGTGAGGTAAGGCTGCAGTTTGGAGTGAGCTGTTTGGAGTTGTGAGCTCAGGTTGCAGTTTGGAGTGAGCTGTTTGGAGTTGTGAGGTCAGGCTGCAGTTTGGAGTGAGCTGTTTGGAGCTGTGAGGTAAGGCTGCAGTTTGGAGTGAGCTGTTTGGAGCTGTGAGGTAAGGCTGCAGCCTCCTGAGCTCACAGCTGACCAGGCCTTCACCCCAAGGGCAAAGGGGTTTTCCCTGAGTCCAGCCCTGCTGTCATGTAGGATGCTGATTGTACCCCTGACTGCCCTTGCTGGGCATTCACTGCCTGAGGGGCTTTGCAAACCCCTTAATGTAAAACCTGCTCTGGAGAGTCAGCCAGGCCAGCTCACAGGCCTGATCTCTGGAAAGCCTCTTCAGCTCTGAAGTTCTGGTAAAGTTTAATATCCAGAGATTTATATCCTTTCTTCTGACATCTATTTCCATTCTTTCACGACACAAAGGCCCAGCTCTGAATGTCCCTGTGCCACACACACAGGAGCATGGCTGCAGTGCTCATCCTTGGTCCCAGAGTGATGCAGAGGCTCTGCAGGGCTCTGTGCAGGGGATTCCCTCGGTGTAATGGAAGAGTGTGAGGGGCAGCTGCAGCCATGGCCCTGTGGGAGCTGCCAGAGCACTTCAGGCACTCAGGGACAGTCGGGGCCTCAGCCCCTGCCCATGGACACCCACAGGACAGCACCCCAGCAGCACAGAGCAGCACTGGACAGCCATCCCAGCACCTCACAGACATTCCGTCCCTTTGGTGCCCTTTGCTCCCAACCTGGACACGGGGGCTTGGAGCACACAGTGGAGGGTGTCCTGCCCACAGCAGGGGTGGAACGAGATGAGCTCTAAAATCCCTTCCAACACAAACCAGTCTGAGATTCTTTGATTCAGTCCAAAAATCAAATCCAAAAGCCTCCTTTGTGCACCACCAGCTGCCCCCTCCATGCAGCTGAGGCTCAGCAGGAGCCAGAGCAGAGCCAGGACTCCTTGAGGCCACTTCCCTGCAATCTGGCACACTCAGCCCAGGCAGGCTGTAAATCAGAGCCAGGGTGTTGGGACACCATGGGAGCCCCTTGGGAGAGCAGAGTGGAAAAGGCCCCTTGCTCAAACAATGACCCTTTTGTGATGCTGAAAATGGGCAAACCCAGAATTTTATAGTTCGTTATAGAATCATAACTTCTGTGAGAGTGGGGACACATGTGGCCAGCTTTAAATCCAAATTAATGCTGCTGAGCTTCAAGACATTGATGGACAAAGATCACATTTTGCTAATCCCGTCCAAAACAACCACCAAAGGCAGAACAGATACACAGGAGTACCGTCACACACAGAACACATCTCCTGAGCTGCCAGAGCTTAAAGGAAGTGCTGAGTTCTGCTCAGCTTTCCCCAGTTTTCAGACATAATTATCAATTCACTAATCAGCAACTGTGCTGTGTCCCTGCCATTGTGAAAGGCTTAATTTGGCTCATTTTCATTACATTTTCATGATGAGAATCACACAACAGCTGAGACAAAGCCCTGGTGCTGAACTCTTGCTACCTAAAGATCTCCCTGGTGATCACACAGGAGCTGAGAGCAGGGAAGGAGCGAGGACACTGCCCTGCCTGCTTTGGCTCCATTCCTCCAAATGCAGGAGGAGAGATTTGGGGCAGCACAAGGAAAATCTCTCCAGAGGAAGGAGGGAGGGCAGCTTTTCTGAGAGCCACTGGAGTCACAAAGCACCCAGCGCGTTGCCTCATGCCACAACTCCTGAGTTCAATCCTCAGAGCTGCTGGCAGCGGGACAGGTTTCACACTCGTATATTTAGAGAGCCTCGCCTGAAAAGCAGCCAAAGCTGTCGCCTGTAAATCAGGGGGTTCTGACAGGGCCCAGAGCAAGCAGTGAAAGCAAACGGGGAAATGAAAGTACAGGCTACAGAGGGCCCTCTGGGAAAGAATGAGCTTTTATTTTCTGTTTCTAAAGTTCACAATCATTAGAAATGTTTCTCCCTCTGTTCTCTCATTTGTTTTTAAGGCAGTCCCTGCTGTCAGGCTCTGGCCCCCCCAGCTCCCCATTCACTCGGCTTTGGCCATGGGGTTCCCATTCTCCTGGCTGGGATAGCCTGGCCTGTGGGAGCTGACATCTCCCAGGGCTGGGGAAGAGGAGATTCCACTCATGGCTCCCTCTGGCCACGGGAAGCAGGAACAGCCCCTCCTGAGCATCCTGGGGACTCACACATCCCCACACTATCCAGGCTTAGGGAAAGGGTCCTGCCTGCCTGGGATGGACCCCACGGCACTTGTGGACATGGCCTGAGGGTGAAGATTTGGGGCTGGAGTCAGCCTTAAAGGTCTTTCCAACATGAATGACTCTGCAAACTCCCACTGACATGGGATTTTCACTCACATTGAAACATCTCCTTTTCCTACAACCAGAGGCACAGAAAACTCCTGAGTAGCCTGGGAAGAGGCAGCAGCTGCTGTCCCTCCTGCCCCACAGCCTGGGGGAGCCAGGAAGGCTGGCAAGCACCACTGGGCACATCTCAGTGCTGAATTTCACTTGCTTAGCCTGCATTGCTGGGGATCCTCAGGAGAGATTTCCTGCCTCCAAGGCTCCTATCTGAGGGTTTTCCAACCTTTCAAGCATAAGGAGGAGAACCAAGTGCTCCTCCGACAGAAGCAAAGTTCAGCCCTTCTCTGTCCTGTCCAACTCCACCATCTCTAGCAGGATTTCAATTTGACCCTCAGCACAAAGATGGAACAGCAACTGCAAAATCAACTGCTGGGAACCCAATCAAGCTGATGTAAGGATAAGAGCAACAAAAATCCCCTTTATTCATTCATCTGATGCTCCTGTTTGAAGTTCTCCATGAGCTGCTCCCAGGCCAAGCTCCTCCCTGTGTGTGTGAATTGGGGGCTGTGTGAAGAGCATGGAAAGAGAGGATCACAGGCTCTGACAGGGGAGGAGCAGCAACACATCAACAGAAGAGGCAGCATGGCAGATTTAGGAAGTCAGGATGCCATGATAGATCCCAGGGAAGGTGAGACTTTGTCTAGATGCTCGGGCCACTGTGAAAAGCCAACAGAAGGAACCAATAGCTTGGGGTTTCATTCCTGTTTACCCAGGGTGGGCCTGAGCCAGCACCAGGTGGAGTGGACAAGTGCCCATCCACAGCCTTCGGGGGGCTTGGGATCCACTGGGAACTGAGCTCAGGGGTGTCTGGGATGGCTGATGAGCCAAGGTCCTGCCCCTGGTCAGAGGGTACCACAGTCCCAAACACTCCCAAACAGGGGCTGAGCTGGGAGTGAATCCCTGGGGATCACATCCCCCTCGCTTCTCTCCAGGACAAGCACTGCCCTCAGCAGCCCCAGAGCCACACTCAGACCCTGGGGGCACCTTCCCCCGCAACAGCCCCAAAGCTGGGAAAGAGCCAGTGGAACAGAAGGAACAACCACGAGGGTTTCCCAGCAGCTGGAACAGGCAGGCACTGTCCCCTCAGGCTGCCCAGGACACTGCTGACCGTGTCCTGGGATCAGGGCAGGGTCTGAGGAATGGGAGCACTGAGCAATAACCACAGGAGCGCTGCTGCTCCTCACTCTCAGTCCAGCTCTGCCCTTTGCAGACACAGCAGCAGCACTCCCTCCTGCACTGCTATGCTTTTCTTCTTATAAAGGGGAAGAAAACACACACGAAAAAGGGAAGGTGGGCTCAGAGTAGAAATCCTTGGTGCTACACCCGACACACTCCAGTGCTCAGGCAAACAACCCCCAGAATAGAAGGGGCGGCTCCTGAGCTGCTGCTGCTCATGGGACACTCACTGAGGCAGGGGACATGTGAGCCCAGAGCGGGCTGGGGATGGCCCAGCAAGGGCTGGTGTGAACGGGGGACTCACCAGGCTGCTGCTGCTGCTTCAGCCAGCCCAGAGCAATAAGCAGGAGCTGGTCCCTGCTGTCACACAAGCAGCAGAACCTTGAACTAAAGGCTGCTCAGGCTGCTCACTGTTCCCCAAGCCCAGCATGAGGCACCTTTCCTGTTCTCCCCCCGCCCTGCAGCCATCCCAGCACCTCTGACAGGCACCATCCTGGCTGGGAGATGGACAACAGGGACGTGTCCATCCCATGGGGACTGTCAAACAGGGAGCACCGAGCTGGGGAGCAGCCAGAGCACAGAAATTGAGGAGAAAGTGCTTGTTTATGTGAAAGCACAAGGAGGCAAATAGTTGACATTAAGCTTTTGGGGAGGCTGTGGGACTGGGCTGTTCCTTTCAGCCCTGACACAAAGGGCCCCTTTTTGTCTCACTGTAAAACAGAAACGATATTGAAGGGTCTGTGGAATTTCTGGGCATTTTTTTCCACTGGGAGACACAGTGCCCTGCACTCCAATGCAGATGAAGCAGGACACAAAGGGCAAGAGGTTCTTAAGTGGCTCCACATCTGCATCCCGCCCCGCTGCTGCCACAGCCCCCCTAAATCTTGTCCCCCAACCCAAAAAGCTCAGTGCTGCCAGCAGGGGCAGAGCCTGCAGGGCCCCAGGGCTCACAGCTGTGCCACACCTGGAGATGCTGCAGGGAGCTGGATCCATCCCCCTTGGAAAGGGGAGAGCAGCTCCTGGCACCCCACCCTGCCCTGGGCTCACCATCCCACACCATCTACAGCTGCAGCTGTCCCCAAGGGTGACACCAAGCCCACCCACAGCAGCTTCCAGGCCTGCTCAGCTCCCTGTCCATGTCCCAGCAAGGACCAGGATGTGTCTGCTGCTCCCTCAGGGCTGAGGACACCTCCCTGTTCCATTTGGGGAAGTCACCCACCACAGTTTTGCCCCCAAGCATCTCCTGCCCCAGAGGCCTTGGGCCAGCCCAGAGCTGATCAGCCAGGCACAGGCCTTGTGGAGCACACAGCACTCACTGCAGCTCCTTGGGGCAAAAGTGGGACTTCTCCAAGGCCACAAAGGTCTCTGGATGCACCTGCATGACCTCCAGGAACTGCTGCCATCTCAAAGGCTGAACTGGACACTGATCGCCCCCACACTGCTCAGTCTGAGGCTCCTCACATCCCCAAGGCACTTTCTGCCCCTGTGTGATGGGAAGAGCTTGTCCCCTGCAGGCTCTGCCCTGGGAGTGCAGCTGGGACAGGGATGAGGGAGATGAGGGATGGGACAGGAACGAGGGATGGGACAGGAATGAGGGATGAGACAGGAACGAGAGCTCACATCCAGCTGGGCAAGGCTGGGATGGCTCAGTGGAAGCAAAATCAGAGAAGCTCAGCCCTGCACAGCAGCGAGAACAGAACTCCAGAAGGGGCTGGGCTGGAAGGGACCCTAAAGTCCATCCAGTGCCACCCCTGCCATGGCAGGGACACCTCCCACTGTCCCAGGCTGCTCCCAGCCCCCATGTCCAGCCTGAAGAAATTTATAGGATTAACACCAGCAAGAGCGGCTCTTTACAGACATTTCCCCCCTCACCCGCTCAGCACCAAGGGGAGGAACAGCGTCTGCCACTTCCTCTGGAGCTCCGTCCCCTCTCCCCGGCCATGCCCAGCACACGGCCAGGGCGGGGAGGTCGTTTCGGGACAGCCGCGGTGCAAAGGCTGCTGACACAGGAAATAAAGCCCCCATTGTCGTGCCGGGTGACCCCCGGTGGCAGCAGGAGCGTGTCCTCCCACCGGGCACGGGGAGGGACCCGCCCGGGGCTGCGCCGGCACCGCCCGGGGAGCGCAGCGGGGCTGGCGGAGGAAAATTGTCCAGTTAATTGTGAGACTCCGAGGAAGGAAAAGAGGAAATCCAGAGCACATCCACAGCCCCATCTGATGGAAGCCTTTTGGAGAACACGCGGTCCCAGCCGTGCCGGGGCTGAGCAGCCGCTCCCGTTTCCCCAGGGCACCGGAGCAGCCTCTGCCAGCCCTCCTGCCCCACACATCCACCCACAGCGCGGGTTCCACTGAAAATCACAGCGCCAGGGAATGTCCCGAGCTGGAGGGACCCACAGGATCACCCAGTGCAGCTCCAGTTCCTGCCCAGACCCCCAACAATCCCCCCCGGCATCCTGGGAGCGTGCCAAACCTCCTGGACTCTGGCAGCCTCGGGGCCGGGACCATTCCCTGGGGAGCCTGGGCATGCCAGCACCCTCTGGAAACAGGAAGAACCTTTCCCTAAAATCCAACCTGACCCTCCCCTGACACAGCTCCAGCCGTTCCTTGGGTCCTGTCCCTGTCACAGAGCTCGGAGCTGCCCTGATGAGGAGGCTGCAGACAGCTCGGAGGGCTCCTCTGTCTCCTCCTCCCGCAGCTTCTTCCAGCCCCCAGATCCCGTTCACAGCGCCCCTTCCCCTTTCACTCCTGACCACATCAGAGAAGGAGCAGGAACAGCCGCCTCCTCCGGGCAGCGGCGGCAGCCCTTGCCCGTCCCCAGCCCCGGCCGGGGCCACCTCCCGGCTGGCTTTGTGTCCCCGCGCCCTCCGGAGCAGCTCTCGGGGACAGAGCTTCTCCTCCGTGCTGTCCCCAGACACAGGAACGGGACCGGGGTGGACACTGGGCGCTCTGTCCCCGGGGAGGGCAGCACAGCAGCACCGGGTCCCTGCGGGGATGGGGGCGGCTCCGGAGCTCCCCCCGGTCCCCGGCCCCAAATGGGCACTGCCCCGGCACGGGAGGAGAGCTCCTCTCAACACTGCGGCGAAGCTGGAGCGCTCAGCTCCCGGTTTGGGTTTTCTTCGTCAATCCCAGATTGCGCAACCCTTTGTAGCCCCAAGCCAGGAGTGAACGAGCTCCTTCTCGCGCTTTATTTGCCTCCAGGGCCCTTTTCAGGGTAAGCTGTGCACTAGGGAGGGGACCAAGCGCTCCTACAGCATCCGCCCCAATCCCAAATCCAACATCCCAGCAGCACAGCCCTCACCAATTCCCTGCCTGTGCAAACCCCGCGAGGGGCAGGGCTGGGGAAGGAGCCTGGAATTCCATCTTCTCCTTCCCAGGCTGCCTGAGCACTGGAACAGCAGGGTCCACAGAGTGTCCTGCACACACAGAGCCTGCTTGGGAACTCTGCCAGGCACACTGACCCTCAGCGATCAAACTCTTCATTCACAAAAACCTTGGCCAGAAATGGACTTCCAGAGCAGCCAGTAGTGGGATCAGCTCCATCTCTGTGTATCTATAGATTCCTAAGCACATTCACACAAATCTCCATCACAAGGCAAGTCTGTGCGATCAACTCTGATCTTTTTGCTTCCAATAGGATATAGAAACATGGAATATCCCAAAGGGACCCACAAGGATCACCCAGTCCACCCTGTCCCTGCCCGACCCCCCAACAATCCCCCCCTGTCCATCCCTGGCAGCGCTGTCCAAACGCTCCTGGAGCTCTGGCAGCCTCGGGGCCGGGACCATTCCCTGGGGAGCCTGCGCAGTGCCAGCACCATCACTCCCTGAGATCCAACCTAACCCTTCCTAAAAATCTCGTAAAATCTTTTACAGAAAGGTGTGAAATTTGTTTCCAAAGACAAAAGCTTGAGGCAGATTTCCACAGGCAGAACAAATCAGAAGGGATCCAACAACCACCCCATGCCCATGGAGAGCTGGAGCCCCTCTGCCCTGGAGCCAGCCTGGGAGAGCTGGGTGTGCTCACCTGGGGAAGGGTGGGATCCAGGGAGAGCTCAGAGCCCCTTGCAGGGCCTGAAGGGGCTCCAGGAGAGCTGGAGAGGAACTGGGGACAAGGGATGGAGGGACAGGACCCAGGGAATGTGCCAGAGGGCAGGGATGGATGGGATATTGGGAAGGAATTGTTCCCTGGGAGGGTGGGGAGTCAGTTCTGTCTACAACACAACAAAAAATAAGAACTGACCAACAGGAAGAGAATTCTCTCCTTCATCACAGCCTCCTTACGATCTGGTTGATCTCAAACACCGCAGCAAGTGCCTGAACAATGCAGGTTAGAGCAGCACAACAGAGCCCTGGCCCAGCTCCTCAGGCAGCACGAATCAGCACCAGGTGAGCAGAGCCAGAATGATGTGACAGCTCCTGCTCACAGCACAAATTCACAGGAGGGTTTTTGGTCAAGCCTCACATCAAAGGTGCAGTTATCTGATCCCAGTTACAGCTTGGGGCTGGTGTTTGTTCTGCCTTGGTCTCTGAGCTGTTAAAGCTGTCCAGAAAATGGAGCAGGACAGGTCCTGCTGCAGCCACGCCCAGGGATGGAGGAGCCCGGGGAGGGAGGAGCCCGGGGATGCTCTCCCCCTTTTCTGATGCCCCAGCCACAGCTGGCTGCATGTGATCAATTCAATCCAGACCATTTCTCCAGTGAGAAGCTCCTGGCTGGACTCACAGGTGCTCCACACCCACGGAGCTCACAGTGCCAGGCGGTGCCCTTTGGACAGGAACAGCAGCCCCAGGGGCAGCTTGGGCACTGCTGGGCTGTCCCTGCACCTCACAGGAGCCAGGAGGAAGCTCTGGGCTCCTGCCTTTCCTCCCTGCCCTCCTATTTTGGTGCCTGTGGCCCCCACAGAGAGGGGGAATCAGGGAATTTGCACATTGCCCCTTTCCAGGAGGTGCCAGGAGGCGACTCAGCAGAACCAGGGCACAAAACATGAGCTGTGGCAATCCAGACAGGATGATGAACCCTCCCAAGGTGACCCAGACTCAAATTCAGCCCCATCACCCCAGGGGAGCTCCCTGTGCTGCCTGGAGCACTCTGAGCTCACTGGGGAGAGCCCCAGACCTTCCCAGCACAGGCTCCACCAGCAGCTCAAACCCTGCCTCGGTGAATCCCCACTCAGAGCTCTGAGCAGCTGCTGGAAAACCCTCCCCATCTTCAGCGGAACAGACACCCCCATTTCTGCCTGGGAACGGCTCCTCAGAACAGAGATCAGACCCCAAGATCCCACAGCAAACTTCTCCCTTCCCCCAGCAGCCTCTTGGGAGAGCTGAGGGATCTGGGGTGGCACCTGCTCCCTGCCAGAGGGGCCACCTTCCCTCAGCAGGACTGGCCCTGGAGGAGGCTGAGGTGCCACCACAGCCTGGTGGCCCCACAGTGGCTGAGCTGAAGCAGTGACCTCCCTGCTGCCAAGGCACTGAGGCACAAATTCACCCCGAGAGGAGGAACCCTCCTGTTCCTGGGCAGCCTCCAGCAGGTGAGGGTCAGGGGATGGGGCTGCCCCTCCATGGATCCCCTGGGACATCCAGACAGCACAAAAATCAACTTTTCCACTCTCCCTGGCAGAGGCATGAGGCAAAGCTGGCAGCCAGGCTGTGTGCTCTGACCTTGCCTGCCCACCTTGGGCTGACAGCCCCCAGCCCCAATTCCAGCCCCAGCCCAAATTCCAGCCCCAGTCCCAGCCCAATTCTCCTCCAGCCCAGGCTGGGAGCTCCACGGAGGAGCTGTGCCTGGAGCTGCTCTGGCAAACCACGGCCTCTGCAGGGCCAGGAGGGATTTCACTGAGCAAAAGCCCTGTGGTTCCTACACTTGCCCTCCCCGGGGCAGCCCCTGGTTTGTAGGGCCCGTTCCTTTATGTGCAGAGTTTCAGGGTGTGCCCAGGCCCCTCTGTAGGGCACCGAGCCCACCCTGGCTGCTCCCAGCAGCTGCCTCAGGAACTGAGCTCGGGTTTTTAACAACACCAAGCACCGAGACTCTCCTGCTTTGTGCTTTGATCTGCTTCACTAAAATCCCCCTCTGTAATCGTGGAGAAAGGATTTCTGTGTGAAGGCCCTCAGATGAGGAGACATCCAGCCCCAACAGCTACAATGAGCTGAGCTGGCCAAAAGGGAGTAGGGAGGGAAAAGCTCCAGCCTGAAAGTATTTTGCTGGAATAAATCTGCCTCTCAGAGCTGTTGACTTTTTGACAAGACGAAAAACTGGAAAACATCCACTTCACATCAAAATCCTGATCAGGCAAGAGAACAGAAAACCTCACTTTTCAGCAAAAACCATCCCTCCAAATGGAAAATTTGCACTGTTTGTTTTCAGTCTGCCATGAAATCCTTCTTAGCACAGGGAAACCTTCCCAGCCAGCCCCATCAGCACGGGGGCTGCCGTGCCAGAGGAGAGGTGGCAGTGTGTGCCACTGCAGCCCCAGGACTCTGCTGTGCCAGAGGAGAGGTGACAGCGTGTGCCACTGCAGCCCCAGGGCTCTGCTGTGCCAGAGGAGAGGTGACAGCGTGTGCCACTGCAGCCCCAGGGCTCTGCTGTGCCAGGGGAGAGGTGACAGCGTGTGCCACTGCAGCCCCAGGGGCTCTGCTGGCCAGAGGAGAGGTTGACAGCGTGTGCCACTGCAGCCCCGGGGCTCTGCTGTGCCAGGGGAGAGGTGACAGCGTGTGCCACTGCAGCCCCGGGGCTCTTGCCTGTGCCAGGGAGAGTGAGCCGTGTTGCCACTGCAGCCCCAGGGCTCTGCTGTGCCAGGGGAGAGGTGAAGCTGCACGCGCAGTGCTTCGCGTTCAGGGAGATGCAGCGTGTGCCACTCATGCCCAGGTGCTCTGCCATGCAAGTGTGCCATCAGAGAGGTGATCAGCGTGCTGCCACTGCAGCCCCAGGGCTCTGCTGTGCCAGAGAAGAGAGGTGACAGCGTGTGCCACTGCAGCCCCGGGGCTCTGCTGTTGCCAGGGGAGAGGTGGACAGCGGTGTGCCACTGCAGCCCAGGGCTCTGCTGTGCCAGGGGAGATGCGTGACAGGGTGTGCCACTGCAGCCCCAGGGCTCTGCTGTGCCAGAGGAGAGGTGACAGCGCTGTGCCACTGCAGCCCCGGGGCTCTGCTAGTGCCAGGGGACGAGGTGACAGCGTGTGCCACTGCAGCCCCAGGGCTCTGCTGTTCCTCCCTGCAGGGTTTCCCGTGTTCCCCACATCGAGCTGAGCCCCTCCAGCCGCAGCCTCACCAGAGCTGTCTCTGTCCCAACCTCTCCTGAGCTCAGAGCAGCACAGAGCTCCTGCTCCAGGCTTTCTGGCTGTGCTGCAGCCGCTGTTCCAAACCCCAGCCCCACCTGAGCAGCCTGGCCCTTTGAAATCACCGAATTTGGAATTGTTTCTGTTGGAAAAACCCTCCAAGATCACCAGGTACGAACCGTTCCCTCAGCCAAGGCCACCACCAGCCCATGTCTCCAGGTGTCACAGCTCCTCAATCCCGAGGGGTGCAGACTCCCCCTGCCCTGGGCAGGCTGTTCATGGAGCAGGAGAGGATGGACGAGGTCCTGTCCCCTTCACCCTGCCAAAGCACCCAGCCCTGAGCCACCCCCGTTCCCGGGAGAGGTCACGGCCCAGGGACACGAACTGCCCTGGGGACAGCAGGAGCCAGGCTGGGACAGCAGCTGCTCAGCAGGCTTGGACCCGGCGAGAGGGGCTGTGACACCCCCTGCACGCAAGTTGTGCACCCGGCATCGAGAGGGGCTGTGGACACCCCCTGGCCATCAGCAGAGGGCTGTCACCTGAATCGCAGAGAGCTTGACCCCCCTGGCCATCAGCAGAGGGGCTGTGACACCCCCTGGCACCAGAGGTGTACACCTGCCATCGAGTAGGGCGGCATGGTCAGCAGGTGCCTAGGCTGCACACCCTGGCCATCAGCAGAGGGGCTGTGACACCCCTGCATCGCAGGGTTCGACCGCCATGCAGAGGGGCTGGACCTGACCACCGACGCACCCTGGCCATCAGCAGAGGGGCGTACCGGGCCAGCGACTGTAGCGTGACACCCCCTGGCACCAAGGCTGTCACCTGCCATAGAGGGGCTGTGACACCCCCTGCATCCAAGGCTGTACACCGCCACAGCAGACGAGGCTGTTGACACCCCCTGCACAGCAGGGGCCTTGCACCCGGCCCAGAGATGGGCTGTGACACCCCCTGCCGAGCAGGCTACCTACCATCAGCAGAGAGGCGGACACCGTAGAGAGGGCTGAACACCCCCTGCCATCGCAGAGGGTGGGACACGGCATGCAGGGGCTGTACCCGGCGCAAGAGTGTGACACCCCCTGGCCATCAGCAGAGGGGCTGTGACACCCCCTGGCCATCAGCAGAGGGGCTGTGACACCCGCTCGAGGCTGGCGAAACCCTCATCGCCAGAGGGGCTGTGATCCTGGCCTAGCAGAGCTGTGACTGATCGCAGAGGGCTGGGCTGCACCCCTGGCCATCAGCAGGAGAGGCTGTGACGCCTGGCGTAGAGAGGGCTGACCACCCCTGGGCCATCAGCAGAGGGGCTGTGAACCCCACCAGAGGCGCGACACCGCCATCGCAGGGCTCACCCTGCCAAGCAGAGGGGGGCTGTGACCGGAGCGTGCCCCTGACCATCAGCAGAGGGTGCACTGGCATGCAGAGGGCTGTGACACCCCGCTGGAGCTGTGACACCCTCCAAGCAGAGGGGCTGTGACCGGATCCACGGCTGTACACCGCTGCATCAGCCAGAGCGAACCGGCATAGAGGGTGTGGCGACACCCCCTGCCAGCAGAGGGCTACACCCTGCATCGCAGAGGGGCTGTACCGGCCCAGCAGAGGCTGACCCTGACACACGAGCTGGGCGACCGATGCAGCTCACCCTGCATCGCAGAGGGGCTGTGAAACTGGTAGCAGGCTGTGGCGACATCCCGGCAACGCAGGAATGTGCGACAGGAGACAGTGCCAGCTCAGCCTCGGAAGCAGAAACAGCAGCGGGTACCACTCCCACGGGAAGGGAACATCCCCAGGGAACCCAGGATGGCCCGGGATGGGCTCCCCAGTCCCTCAACCCCCCACAACCAACGAGAGAACAAACACAGAATGGCAAACCCTGCCCAGGCCCCAGCAAACATCCCCAAGCAGGGCACGGGCAGCAGGGCCCGTCCTGCACAGGGATGGCTGAGTTTATCCATGGAATATCTCATTTTGTGACTCAAATGGCTTGTTGGAGTGCTCCAGCTCCAGCAGCCCCTCCTTTCCGTGGGTTTCCCCCCAGACCCCAGCACAGATCCCCCAGCCCCGGGGGTCTCCAGTGCTTCTGCTGCACATGAGGATAAAAATAAAATGTACAGGCCCAGGAAAGATGTTCCCTCTGGGAGCTGCTGAGTTACCATGGGGGCTGTGTGTTTTGGGAGCCTCCTGGAATGGCCTGGGTGATCTGAGGTCACTGGAAGTGGCTTTGGGATGAGTTCATTTTCCTGCTGGCTAGCACAGCACATCCCTGGTGGGTGTCACACCACACAACCATTTCTCTCCAACAGGAAGAGCCGGGCCTGCATTCCCTCGGGAATGGCACAAAGCCAGCAGGGGACTCCCCGAGGGGCTGGGCTGGGCTCGGTGCTGAGCAGCCCTGCCCTCACCGAGCCTGTCCCCTCCACTGAGCCTGTCCCCTCCTCTCTGGAGCGGGGAGTCCCTAAAGACAGCTGGAGCTGTGCACAGCTTTGCACGGAGGGAACACCGAGCACTCGTGTCACCGCTCGCTCATGTCACCCCTCGTGTCACCCCTCTGTGACCCTTCCCGTCTGCCAACTGGTCTCTGTCACCCTCCAGCTTCACCCAGCAGGAAGCTCTCCCCATTTTCAGGCCACACCTCCGCAGAAGGGAAAGCGCCATTCCCAGAGCCCTGCAAGCCCTTCCAGTGCTGCAACAAAAAACACAAACAAACCAAACCAAACCAAACCAAACCAAAACCAAACAACCAAACCAACCAAACCAAAACCAAACCAAACCAAACCAAACCAACCAACCAACCAAAATAACCAAACCAAACCAAACCAAACCAATCCAAACCAAACCAGACCAAACCAACCCCACCAACCAACAACCAACCACAAACACAAACCAACTACCAAACCAACCAAACCAACCCAACCAATCCAAACCAAACCATTTCTCAGGACACAGGGGCTGCTCTCCTGCATGCTGCCTTTGGTTTGGGGGCAGCACAGGAAGCTGCAGGTTCCTGGTGATTCCCACATTCCTGCTCCCCCTGGGTCCCCTGGCCTCCTGCAGGGACAGGTCTGGCTGGGTCTGAGCCTGATTTGGGGCCAGCTCTGAGCTGCAGCCTCCACAGCTCTGCCCCACGGACAAACGCAGCTAAAGTGGGCTTGGGACTAAAATAGGGCTGGTTTGGATTAGACAGAAGGAAAGAATTGTTCCCTGGGAGGGTGGGCAGGCCCTGGCACAGGGTGCCCAGAGCAGCTGTGGCTGCCCCTGGATCCTGCAGTGCCCAAGGCCAGGCTGGACATTGGGGCTGGGAGTGACCTGGGACAGGGGAGGGTGTCCCTGCCATGGCAGGGGTGGGTGGGATAGGATGGATGGGATGGGATGGGATGGGATGGGATGGGATGGGATGGGATGGGCTTTAAAACCCTTTTGAACCCAAACCAGTCTGGGATTCTGGTCCATGATTCTGTGATTCCCCTCTCTGACAGGCTGAGATTGAGTGCCCTGAGCTCCTTCCCTTTGGGTCATTCCAAGGAAGGGAACACACCTGGAGTTCTCCTCCCTCACTGGGCACACAGGAAATCCTGTAAGACATCACTGCCACATCTGACTGCCCCAGAGCAGCACAGCCCTGGGCTCCTGTCCCCAGGATCTCACAGGAATGTGACCCAGAACAGACCCGGTGCTCAGCAACTCCCCAGCCCTCCAAAGCCTCCCCCTGCACCCTTTAGATGGCAGCAGCTCTCTGAGAGCTGGGGGAGCATGGAAAGGGAAAAATGATCCAAGGCTGAAAGTCAGGAGATAAAAGTAGGTGAGCAGAAGGTCAGGGACAGAGCTCAGAGTGCTCCCACTGCCCTGACACACACTCAGGCTGGAGCAGTCACCACTGGAGCTGGCCAAAGAAACACCAGGAGCACATCCCCAATGACCTGAGGAGCTCTGTGGTGATTTCTGGAGGAGCTGTTGATCCTCTGGTGCAGAGGAGCTACTGGACACACTGGGGGAACAGAGGCCATGGGGAGCTGCTCACGGGGACAGAGGTCACCAGCAGGACCCCTGATCTCACACTTGAACCCTCCCATCAGCCAGCCACGGTGACAGCTGTGCTCAGCTTTTCTACAGGTGTCCCCAAGGTGTCTGCCTGCAGCTCCTGCACCCCTCACCCATTTCTGCACAGAAGGTTGGGATGTGGGAGAAACCAACCCAAAGGAGCCTGGGCACCTGGAGCACACGTTCCCCCAGGAATGAGAGTGTCGACCATGGAATTCATCCCCTGCAGCACTGCTGTGTGCTCAGAGAGGCTCCCTGTGAATTCCTGTGAATTCCTGTCCCCAAGAACAGTGGGGTCTCCCAGGCTCAGCCTCCAGCCCCCTCTGCTCTCTCCTGCCCATCCCCACTCCCTGGAGCGTGCAATGGGACTCAGAAGGAGCTTCCCAGGAGGCCACAAGCCAAGTGCAGTGAAGCCAAGAGCCCCCTCCCCAGGCTGCCCTTTCCCCGAGCTGGGAGCAAAGGGATGTCTCGGATTAGCACTCCATAAAGGGCTGGAATCCTAAAAACAGAGGCACCCTCAAATGAAAGCACAGACCACTGTTCAAAAGCATCCAGAGATATTTCTTGCCAGCAGTGACACACCCTTGGCTGGAGGTTCCTCAGCAAAAGACTCATCCCCTCCAAAGTGCTGCTCGTCCAGAGCAAAGTCCTTTCCAAGCCATCAGCCACATCCAGGCCCTCACCTGTGGGACTCAACCCTACCCAAGAGGCATTGAACACCTCAGATCACCCACTGGATCTCAGATACTGCACATCCAGAGGAGCCAGATCAGGGCATTTGGATCCAATTAGCTTCCCTGATGTTCCCTGAAAGTCAGCCAGGGCTGAGGCAGCTGCAGCTGCACACACGGCCTGGAGCAGGAAAGGCACCAGGCCCTCAGAACATCCTCTCCAGCACGCATTTCCCAACAGTGCTGTTCCTCACTCCAAGAGCACAATCACTGCACTGAAGCTTTCCTGCTCAGCAGAGCTGTCCATCCTCCCTGCAGCAATCTCTGTCTGCTCCCTCCAGCCATGAACCCTTGAACCCCTCTGCAAATCCGCACGCAGAGCCTACGGGAGAGACTGGATCAAATCCCTGCTTTTGTTTTTGCTGTAAAGAGCAAAGAAACCAAGCTGCAGAAAGGCTTCCAGCTCCCCCAGACACCTCTGGTGCTGCAGGAGCTGCTCCTCTGCCACATCCGAGCTGCAGCAGCAGCCAGGGCTGGCAGGAAGGGCAATGGCACACCCGGGGTGGGCACAGTGGGCTCAGAGCCAGCCCAGGAGCTCTGCTGCTCCACAGCAGCACCAGCCCGAGGGGCTGCACACACCCGGGGGTCCCTGCACACTTGGAAGTGTGAGATCCCATGTTTTGAGCAAAAAGGATTTCTGTGCTCATATTTCCCAGATTCCATTCACGCCCCAAGGCCCGCAGTGAAACCCCAGGGCAGACCTAGGCTGCTGTCTCGCCTTGGCACATCCTTGTCACCTGCCCCCACAGCTGATCCGGGGTGCTCAGGGCACCAGCAGGAGCTGGCACTGCTGTCCTGGGGCCAAAGCAGCTCTCACACATCCCGAGGACTGTAGGGATTTTAATTAGGGCCGTTTTTCATGTCCAGATGCATCCCCTGCTGCTCAGCTCTTATGTCTGGTGAACGAGCACAGGGGTCAGCAAAGGACAAAGGAGAAGGGAGAGAATTCCTGCTCCTTGGGGAAGGCAGGGAGGTTTGTGGAGCCAGCCAGGATCTCATCCATTGGGGTCCTTCTTTGGGATCTGAGGATGTGGCCAGAGCCCCGTGGGAAGGACCCGGTGAGCAGAGCTGGCCCCAAAGAATGAGCAGGGCTGGGGCTGGGTGGGCAGGGATGCTCTGAGCAGCACCCACACCCTGCAGTGGCCACCCCAGGGGAACTCAGAGCAGCTCCAGGCTCCCTTGGGAACCGGGAAAAGCCGCGGGAGCAGCTCCATTTCCTGACCGTGCTTCAGCTCCTGTGTAACGTGACCTGTGGCTGTTTCTGCTCTCCCCACAGCACACATTCCGTTCAGCCAGGGCTGCACCGAGCACCCCGAGCCCCCGCAGAGCTCCCGACTCCAGCCCTGGCCGCGGAGGCACGGGAGGAAGCGAGAGCCCAGGGCTCCTGCAGCAGGTCCAACCCAACATCTGCTTCCCATGTTCCCCTGGCCGGGCTCCAGGCACAGAGCACACATCTGCCTGCCTGTCTGTCTGTCTGTCTGCACACAGCAGGGCCCTCTGTCCGCCCCAGCGCCGCTCCACACGGACCCCACCAAACCTGGGGGTGCGGGCTACACTCAGCTCCCCAAGGAACACCCCTCATCCCCAGGGACAAGGTGAGGTGACAAAACCCAGCTGCAGTGGAGCAGGAGCGGTCCCTGCCCGTGGAACAGGACAGGAGAGCAGCTCAGGCTCAACAGGTGAAACCCAGCAGAGCCACACGGAGCGCCCTTCCCCTCCCGGAGCATCCCTTCCCCGCCCGGAGCATCCCTTCCCCTCCCGGAGCATCCCTTCCCCTCCCGGAGCATCCCTTCCCCTCCCGGAGCCCTTCCCATCCGACATCCTTCCCCTCCCGGAGCCCCTTCCCCTCCGGAGCATCCCTTCCCCTCCCGGAGCCTCCATCCCTCCTCCCCTCCCGGAGCGCCCTTCCCCATCCAGAGCATCCCTTCCCCTCCCGGAGCATCCCTTCCCCTCCCGGAGCATCCCTTCCCCTCCCGGAGCGCCCTTCCCCATCCGGAGCATCCCTTCCCCCCCGGAGCATCCCTTCCCCCCCGGAGCATCCCTTCCCCTCCCGGAGCGCCCTTCCCCTCCGGAGCATCCCTTCCCCTCCCGGAGCATCCCTTCCCCCCCACTCCCTTCCCCTCCCGGAGCGCCCTTCCCCATCCGGAGCATCCCTTCCCCTCCCGGAGTGCCCTTCCCCGGGGTGGCAACACCTGCAGCTGAGCACGGACGGGGCTGGGGGATCCAGAGGAGCCAGGGCTGCACAGGGAGCCAGCCCCACACTTTGGGGTGTCCAGTCCCGCACTCTGGAGTGTCCAGTCCCCATTTGGGGTGTCCAGTCCCACACTTTGGGGTGTCCAGTCCCGCACTCTGGAGTGTCCAGTCCCGCACTTTGGGGTGTCCAGTCCCACACTTTGGGGTGTCCAGTCCCGCACTCTTGGGAGTGTCCAGTCCCCATTTTGGGGTGTCCAGTCCCCATTTTGGGGTGTCCAGTCCCGCATTTGGGGTGTCCAGTCCCGCACTTTGGGGTGTCCAGTCCCGCACTTGAAGGTGTCCAGTCCCACACTTTGGGGTGTTCAGTCCCACACTTTGGGGTGTCAGTCCCACATGTGTCCATCCCGCATTTGGGGTGTCCAGTCCCGCACTTTGGGGTGTCCAGTCCCGCATTTGGGGTGTCAGTCCCCATTGGGGTGTCCAGTCCCGCACTTTTGGGGTGTCCAGTCCCGCATTTTGGGGTGTCCAGTCCCACACTTGGAAGTGTCCAGTCCTACACTTGGGGTGTCTGGGGCAGCACCGCGCCCTGGCGCATTGGTGGGAGCGCTCATCCATCTGAGCTGCAGCCCCAGGGTGGCCACAGAGCCGGCCCAGGCACATCCCCACCCCAGGCAGGAGTCACAAGAGGCGGCAGAATGCACCAGCAAATCCATAACTGGCAAAGGTAAAATCCATCCAGGATAATTAAAAACAGCCAGAATTAAATTACAGACCCAGTAATTAATCAATTAATTACGACACGGACTCCAGCACTTGCTTCCCACACACGAGTGAAGGCATTGCACATCCCAGGGCGGCTCTGCTGCCTCTAAAGAGGGCGTTCAACATGCACAATTCAAAATTCAATATTCGTTCTGCACCAACCACGCCCAGCCACCCAGAAAATCATCTCTGCGTCACTTGGAGCAAACACAACCTCCCCAATCTGCAGCGGAGACAAACGAGCTTCTAATGGCTGCAATTAGCACTAATTAGCGTCAATTACGGCGGGAAGTTACACCAGGGGCAGCGAACTGCGACAAGAACTTAAAGGTGAGGCTCGCGTTAGTGCTGTGCTGCCCGAAACAAAATCCGAGCGTTCCCCGCTCTTTCAGGGAATGCGTCCCACATTCACCAGAGTCACTCCTGACTCCCCTGGGAGCTGCAGAGATCCCGAGGGACCGAAGGCTTCCCGCAGTCCTGGGGGACACGCACGGCCAGCACAACCAAAGGGAAGCAGAACGTTCCACCTTCCCCCGAGGCCCAGCGGAGCTCTCGGTCCAGCACAAACCATCCCCAGTGCAGCTCCACCCGCGTTCCGGCAGCCACGGTTTGGGTTCCAGCCCAGGGGCGATTTAAGATTGTCAATAAAATTATTAAAAACTCCCAAAGTTTTGCAGGAAAGCAGCAAGAGGGAAATGGCCATGCTGGAGGTGCACACCGGGGGAACCCTCTGCTTTAACCCTGCCCCTCACAGCCCTCACCTGGTCGCAGCCCCTCCAAGATGTCCACACGAGGTTTTTCCATCCATGTCAAGTGTTCAAACGTATCCTGCTCTGATGGGTCCAGAATGTTCTTTAAAAAACTGCCCATTTTTCTCAGTGAATCTGCAGCGGGAGTACAGAACAGACAAATCAGAGTTTGGATGAGTGGCCGCGAGGTTTTTTCCTTTGCTCCCCCTCAGGGACAGGAGCATGTGGGAAATGGCCCTGTGGAAAGCCAGTGCCCGTAAAGGAGACAGAGGAGTCCCGGAACTTTATGGGAATACAGGGACAGACCAAACGCTGTGGAATTCCTCTCTCGAGGTTTCGGAGGGCACTGCCCCCTTTTATCCCAAGCTCCCGGCCACATGTTGCCCTCTTCCCCATGGCTGAGGTGCAGGAAAGTACAGCCTTCCCAAACTGCCTACCCTGTATTCCCCCTGGATCGGCATTTCCCCCCAAAGCTGGCAAGTTCAGGCTCTGGGCTCTGCAGGGCACTTTAACGGACCCATCTGTCCGTTCCCCTAAAGTTCAGGAGGTCAAACTCTCTGGGTTCTGGAACCAAGCCTTTCTTCTATAGACCTCTCGAGGTGTTTGTGGGGACAGGAGCAGCCCGCAGGGAGCCGTGCTCTGCCAGCAAACACCGAGCTCTGCGGATGCTCTGTGTTCACCTGCCCGGCTCCATCGGCTCAGGAGAGCAGGTGAGCTGGTCTGAAGGCCTTGGAACCTGCCTTGGATCCTGCACAAAGGCTTTGGGAAGCACAGGCAGGTGGCAGAGTGATGTATTTTAAAGAAAAGCCATTGTTGGAGCTGGTGAGATACATTTCAGCCCCATCCTCCCACCCTCAGTGCTCCTCAAACCCTGGTTATGAAGGAAACTCCCCTGTCTGTCCAACCAGGAGCCATCCTGGGAGTCACATTCCCACCCCAGCCTGCCTGCACTGTTGCTGGACCCTGGGCAAACTGGGCCAGCTGGTGCCCTGAGGCTGTGGGAGCTCCTGGATGGACACTCCCTCACCCCTCTTCATCCTGCCCTGCTGTCCAGTGAGCAGGTTTGGGCTAACCTGGGTTTGGTGGGAATGCCAGAGCTGTGTAATCCATGGGAAGGAGCTGATGAGCAGCATCAGCCCCCCTGACCCCCTGCACACCCCTCCCACCCTGGCACACGAGGTTCCCTCACCAGCTCAGCCCCAGACTGAATCCCAGACTGGTTTGAGTTGGGAAGGACCTCAAAGTCCATCCAGTGCTACCCCTGCCATGGCAGGGACACCTCCCACTGTCCCAGGTCACTCCCAGCCCCAATGTCCAGCCTGGCCTTGGGCACTGCCAGGGATCCAGGGGCAGCCACAGCTGCTCTGGGCAATTCCTGAGCTCAGATTCCCTGAAGACACTCAATTGTGATGCAGACACAGCAACAACTGGAGCCGGTGCCTCCAGGGAGGGACCCCATTCCAAGGACTCAGACAAGGAGCTGATGCCAGTTCCCAGTTCCCAGTTCCCAGTTCCCAGTTCCCAGTTCCCAGTTCCCTGCCTGGAGTTCCAGTCGTTTTTCCCAGCCCAGGCAGAGCCAACAGCCCACTCCTGATTTTATTTCTCTTCACCAGTGCCCCTCCACCTCTCCCTCACACAGGACACTGCCTTTGCATCAGCAAAAGAGAGAAGTGTGTAAAGCCTGGCACTGCCCTGCACATCGCAGTCTCACACCCCGGGAGCTGGGCTCAGGATGCAGCAGGAGCTGCAGACACTCTGTGGTTTTCTCTTCCCCATCCCTCTCTCTGGCCCCCGCTCTCCCCAGCTCCCCTCCTCCTCCCCCATGCCCATTTTCACCCCCTCAGTACCGGGATGCAGCAGCCAAGCACAGAGCAGGACGGCTTCTGTTGGAGTTGATCCCCAGGACACACCCAGGAACCCCCCACTGTTGGGTGCCTGTGACAGCATAAAGCACTCCCAGCCCCGTCAAAGGGACAGCTGAGCCCAGAGCCACCCCTGCACCCCTCTAAAAGGGGTTTGTGAGGTTTTGGGGAATCTCCCCTTTGCTGGGTCCCAGCTGGGTCAGCCAGGTGGTTTGAAGCTCCCAGGGCAGAGGCACTCAGGGTTCCAGGGCCCATTTGCTCAGGAAAGCAGCCCCAAATCAGCCTGGTTGTCTCCTGCTGTTCCTCTTGTGCTGTGCATGGCCCTGGTACAGCCTCATCTGTCTCTCAGGAGTCTCTTTGTCACCTGGTTACCCCCCCACAAGGATGTGCCTTTTCCTGGGCCACTGACACAAATCCTACATGAATCCCCGAGGTGCCAATGCAAGTACCGTGTCACCATCCTCCTGCCACACCAGCTCTCCACAAATTCCAGATCCTGGCTGGAAAATTCCTGCTGGTGCCTTTGGTGCTGGTCCCTCTGTGGCTCAGTCCCTGCAGCCCTCACTGCACAGAACTCAATGGATCTGGAAAGAGGGCAGGGATGGATGGGATATTGGGCAGGAATTGTTCCCTGGGAGGGTGGGCAGGCCCTGGCACAGGGTGCCCAGAGCAGCTGTGGCTGCCCCTGGATCCCTGGAGGTGTCCAAGACCAGGCTGGACATTGGGGCTGGGAGTGACCTGGGACAGTGGGAGGTGTCCCTGCCATGGCAGGGGTGGCACTGGAGGGGCTTTGGGGTCCCTCCTGATCCACACCAATTGTAATTCCATGATATGATCCTGTGCTTTCAACCTTCCCATGGTGTGAACAAAACACCCCCATCCCGCCCTCAGAAACACCAAAGAAATGCCCAGCCCAGCAGCTGGCCCTGCTCAGCCTGGAACAGGTCACCAACCCGGGGATTCTGCCCCTGGATAATGGAGATGAGTCTGTCCGGTGGTGATTGCTCTGGGTGTCCCAGAGCTGGGATTAATCCCTGGCTCCATCCAGCACCCCCCGTTTTGCTGACAGACTGGAAGTTTAATTAACAGCAGGAATGTGTGTTAAGCTGCTCTGACCAAACAGGCTTGCTCAGTCAGAGATGGACATCCAAAAATGCCTCTGGGATCTGAGGCAAAAAATGAAACCTTAAAAACCCCCAAATGTTCCCCCGTTAGGAGGCTGTGTCCAGGGACTGTTGCTGCTCCTCAGCTCATTCCCTTGGCTTACAGAAACTTGGGATTCCCATCAAACCCAGGTTGCCCAGAACCTGCTCACGGATGGGGGGTGGTGAAGGGAATGTCCATCCAGAAACTCCTGCAGCCTCAGGACACCAGTTAGCCCAGTGTCCCAGCAGCATTTTGTACCCTTTTGCAGCCCTAGGGGCACCAAAATCAATCCCAAACCTCTCAAACAGCCTCCCCATCGCTGATGCATTAATTGTGTGTTCACCAGACAGCTCCTCCTGCAGCGCCCACAGGGAATTCCTGTCCTGGGACAAACCACGATTTCCATGAGAACCTGTGGGAAGGGAGAGGGATGGGAAGGACCCCGATGGAGACCTGACCGTCCTTCCTCTCCGTCACCCACTGGTGTGGGAAAACCACAGTAACCAGGAGAGCGGCACGCAGAAGCAGAGCTGGTACAATTCCCTGCTTCCTTTTGGAGCAAGGTGAATTCTGCAGGGACAGGGAGCAGATCCCGGGTCCTGTCAAAGCTGGGTCCTGGTGCTCACCACGAAATAACAGCTCAGGTGCTGCTTTGGGCTTGTGTTTGAGCCCCACATCCTGGGCAGGGGTGGTGACCCTGCAGAGGGCACAGAGCAGCCCCAGCACAGGCACAGAGCATCCCCATGGATGGGGCAATCTAGGGATCAGAGCAGCCATGGATGCGTGCTGTTTGTGGATCAGCTCACAGACCCTTCCAAAGATTCTGATTTTCCCTCCATGTTTTTAAAAAATCTCCAGCCCAGCCGCAGGAGCTGCTGCAGCAGGAGTTGATTCAGGGCAAATTCTGCCTTGGACGGAAGAGCCCCAGAGGGAAAGGTTTTGCAGGAGCAGGTACGGGGTGACCTCACAGAGACGTTCTGCACAGAGCCTTCTGAGATTCCTCCCAGAGCTTCCAGATGGCTCCTTATGACAAACTGAGGAGAAGAGGGGTCTGCGGGAGGAGCCCGGGCACCAGGGAACTGCGGGGCTTTCATCCTGTCCCTGCCCCGCCTTCCCTGCGGCAGTGCCGGGCTCTGCGTGTCCTGCTGGCCCTGGGTGGGGCGGGAGGGGATGGGAGGGGATGGGAGCACATCTCTCTGGAGCCCTACACTGTGCCTCACCACAGTGTGTCCCCCCAGATCAATCCCCTCCACCCCAGAGCAGAGATTTCCCGAGTGAAGCGCAGGGCCCTGGCGGGAAGGGGCCATTCGCACCTGCAGCAGGTGGGTGCGGGCTCCCCGCGGCCCCGGGCTGAGTCCAGCCCCGGCTGCACACGGAACGGGATTCATTTGGGACGGGGATTTGTTTGGGACGGGGATTTGTTTGGGACGGGGATTGATTTGGACGCTCGCCGTGTCTGGGTTGAGTAACGTCTCTGGCAGGGAGCGGCGAGTTTGGGAAGTGTGTAATGGAGCTTCCCGTGCCACGAGAGCCTCGGGGGATGCCTGGTGGAGGGAGGGGCGCACGGACCACCCGGGAGGCACTGCCCGCTCCCTGCCCAGCCCCCGGGACAGGGCTGGCACTGCCCGAGGCCCCGGAGCTGTCCCCTCCCGCAGGGCCACCCGGAGGCGGTGACAGGGTGTGACCCCGCCGTGCGCTCACGGGAGGGGGAGGCTGAGCCGGGCAGGGCGGAGGGACAGCACATCTTTATCTTATTTTGGGGCAGATTTTCACAATCGCAATCCTGAGCGGTGCGGTCAGGGAGCAGGACGGGGGACCGCCCGCGGCAAGGGCAGAGAGTGGGGGCTGGAACGGGCTGAGGAGGGACAACGTGGGAGGAGGCTCCCAAAAAGACCGCGGGAGAAACCATCAGACTTCACTGAGCCCAGAACTCCACCCAAAACATCCCCGCGGACAGAGCCGATCTCCGCCCCAGGGCGGCCCCTCTGACGAGCGGGCAGAGCTCGGGGGTCACACAAACTGTCCCCATGTCCATCCCCACCGCTGGCAGTCCCCGGGCACCTCCGTCCCTGTCCCCGGGCCACTCGGGCGGCTCAGCCCGCTGGCCGTGACGGTCACTGCACGGAGCATGGCCAATAGCCAGTGGCCCACAGCCAGCGCCGAGTCCGGCTGCAGCCGGGCCAGGATGCAGCGCTGAGCTCACTGCGGCCCCCGCCCTGCGCTGGGAGGAGCGGGGATGCGCGGAATGAGGGCTGGAGGGTGCACCCAGCTCCACACCCCGGGAGAAAGGGAGACGGAGGAAAAGGGATCAGAGCTGGGGACGAGGTTATTCTACCTGTAAAAACTGCAGATCTGCTCAGGGGATGCCGGTGGCCCATCCCAGAGGGATTGGAGCAGACGGGGCTGAGGGGAACAGCTCCCCCGGGGAAGTCTGAGCCCTGCAGGGCTGCGCCGAGACTGGGAGAATGTGGGCTCAGAACAAGCACAAAGAAGGTTTTTTCAGTGTGTGGTTGCTCTCTAACAGGCTGTGCGTGCCCAGCTTGTCCCGGTGCAAGGGCCAGGGGGAGTTCAGGGCAGAGCTTTCCAACGGGGTGAGTTATCTGCACACCTGGAAACCCCTGGCTGGAGCAGGGTCTGCCCTGGGAGCTCCTGTCCCCATGAAGGAGGGGTCACCAGGCGATGTGGCTCCGTGCTGGGCTGAGATCAGCCCGGGTGGCACCAGCAGCTGATGGCAGAGGGTTCCCTGGCCCTGAGGGACACAGAGGTCTGGTGCTGAGGAAACACAAACAGCACTGAGGAGGGTTCCAGGAGCTCTCTCTGTTCAAACATTCCTGGAAATGAATAATCCCTTCCTCTGGGAGCCCCCTGCCCTGGGAAGGGGGGCCCTGCTTTGATAAAAGCAGCGTGGGGACAGCCTGGTCCAGCACAGCTCCAGGCTGGGCTCTGCCAGGGCAGGGAGCCCAGGGCCCCTCCTGGAGTGACACAGATCGGGCTGGGCCTGGCCAAACCCTGCATCCACCAAATCCCTGTCGCTGTGGAGCTGCATTGGCCACACAGCCGGACACTGAGCCCACACCTTCCTCCTCCCCAGGGCTGGGCCCTGTCCAGATGCCTTTGAGATGTGCAAGGGGGGTGGAACCATTTCCAGGATTTATTGTTTATGGCTAGAGGTGCTCATTCCATGAGGGATGCACAGGGAAATGCCTGTGGAGCCACCTCGAGTCATTCCTTCCCCAGGATCACAGCCCAGAGATCTCACTGGAGAGGAAAGGGGCTCTGCTGGGATCCTGGTGTGACCCAGACCTGCTGAACCGGGGGACAGCACAGCAGGAATGGGGACAGCACAGCAGGAATGGGACAGCACAGCAGGAATGGGGACAGCACAGCAGGAATGGGGACAGCACAGCAGGAATGGGACAGCACAGCAGGAATGGGACAGCACAACACTGTCCTCAGGAAAACACTCGGGAGAGGTCGATCCCAAGGTATCCCAGTTTGGGGAAACTGAGGCAGGGAGCCGAGGCAGCCCAGTTCCTCCCAGTTGCCACCCTGAAGCTGTGGTCAAGGCCTGGCGCTCTCATCTCAAGGCAGAGCGAGCTGTGAGTCACAGGAGTGCAGTTGGGGACACCCAAGGGCCCCAGGAGCCCCTCCTGTCCAGCACCACCTCCACCCCCCCACTCTGCCCGTTTAGGGACCCCAGGGCTGGGCTGGTGGGATCCTTCCGGGCCCCAGTCCCAGGGCAGGGCTCGAACCCCACGTGTGAGGGTGTCCCCAGCACAGGGAGGTGTCACAGCCACCAGGGCTGCCCCCAGAGGTGACACTGCCAGCTCAAGGTGGTGCTTTGTGTGTGTTTGGGGGCTTTTCCCCACATTTGAACATTGTACTCATTTCTCATACACCCTGCCCCAACACCCTGGGAGAATCGGGAGCCCCAGGCTAGGCAGGATTATTTCCTGGTGTCCTTGTCACTGGTGAGGATCTGCCCCAGCTCCTTGAGCAGGGACAGGACACAGGGACAGCATGGCAGGGCTCCAGGGGACAGGGGAGGCCAAATGTCACACTGGTTACATGAAGAAGAAGAAGAACTGCCCACAGGTTCAAATACAGCCATGGTGTAGAATATAAAATTCTGCAATTGCCACAGCTCCTGCCCCAGCTCTCCTGAGAGCTCAGCTCCTGCCATCCTCCCCAAACTCCTTTCTGAACAGCAGGAGCAAACCCTACATCCAAGAAAATGAGAAAAGAATGAGGTAAAAATGGGATGAAAATGGTCTCAGGGGTCTGCTTTGACAAGGCCAGTTAGGCAGGGCTTGGAGCACCCTGGGACAGGGGAAAGTGTCCCCACCCATGGCAGGAGGTGGGAATGGATGGGCTTTAAAATCCCACCCAACCCATCCCATCCTGGGGTTCTGTGACGTGTTCCTGCTCCTGGCTCTCCCGGAGCTCCAGCAGACCCCTCATTGATGGCAGAGCACTCCGAGTCACAGCCCCCGGGAGCGCCCGTGCCTTTGGGAGGCTCTCCCGGGATATTCAGGGATTGCTCCGAGTCACAGCCCCCGGGAGTGCCCGTGCCTTTGGGAGGCTCTCCCGGGATATTCAGGGATTGCTCAGCCGTGCCCAGCTCCCCTGGGGCACTGCCCTGCGCTGATCCTGGGGCCCTGGCAGCTCAGCCGGGCTGTGCCACGACCCCCAGCCCTCCGCGGCATTCGCAGCTCCCGGAACGCAACGCGGGGGATCCGCAGCGCCAGGAGAGCCCCGCACGCTGGGCAAGGGCAGAGGGCAGCTCCTGCTGCTGGGCAGGACGTGATAAGGACATCTCCGGGAAACCCGAGACACCCTGGTGTTCCGAGGGGCGGGAGCGATGGGAACCCATCCCAGCGAGTGCTCGGACAGTGCAGCCTCTCCCGGCCCGGCACAGCAGACCCGGACCGCGGGGGAAGCCAGGCACCGCTGTTCCTGGGTGGGAGCAGTCAATGGCAGCCCCTGCAGGACCATCCCCTCCCCTCCTCCTGGTGCTGCCTCATTATTCCCTGTCGGAAATGTCCCAGTGCCAGTAGCTCCGACCCCATACATGGCCTGGACTTTCTCCTGGAGGAAAGTTTGGGACTCACCACCCATCTCAGCAGCGCCAGCTCCAAAAGATGGGTCGGGAGAAGGTTTGGGATGTTCAGTCAAGGCTCTGGCGGGGGCAGGGAGCTTTGTCACCTGTCACCTGTGGTGCTTGGCATGGCCTCACTGCCCCCACCCATGGCCACATGGACTTTGTCTCCCATGCCTCCCCCTCCATGAGGGAGGACAGAGCCTGCTCTTTGACCCCACATTAGGGAAGTACAGGATAACAGGGCTCCTGCTCCATGGCTTGGGCACTGGAAATTCAGCAAACGCACAGTGACCATCCCCACAAACCCATGACCATCCCACAACCAGTGACCATCCCACAAACCCCAGTGACCATCCCACAACCCACAGTGACCTCCCCACAAACCCAGTGACCTCCCCACAAACCCCAGTGACCATCCCCACAAACCCATGACCATCCCACAAACCCCAGTGACCATCCCCACAAACCCCAGTGACCATCCCCACAAACCCAGTGACCATCCCCACAAACCCCAGTGACCATCCCCACAAACCCAGTGACCATCCCACAAACCCAGTGACCATCCCCACAAACCCGCATGACCATCCCACACCCCAGTGACCATCCCCACAAACCCGCAGTGACCATCCCCACAAACCCCAGTGACCATCCCCACAAACCCAGTGACCATCCCACAACCAGTGACCATCCCACAAACCGAGTGACCATCCCCACAAACCGCAGTGACCATCCCCACAAACCCCAGTGACCATCCCCACAACCCGCAGTGACCATCCCCACAAACCCCAGTGACCATCCCACAAACCAGTGACCATCCCCACAAACCCCAGGACCATCCCACAAACCCCAGTGACCATCCCCACAACCCACGGACCATCCCACAAATCCGAGACCTGCCCCATGGTGGAGCTGCATGACCAGCCAGGTCCTCTTCTCTCTCAGCAGGGACAGAGCCTTTCTTGGGGAGTCGGGACGTTCCCTGGTTTATCTGCACAGCCCCAGCACACGTTGGTGTTGGTGTTGGTGGGAAGGACAGGGCCAGTGAGGGCACACAGAGCTCCAACTCCTGTAATTAAACATTAGAAGTAATTTCTATTCTGTTCTGAAGGAAACAGGCTCATTGGGGGTGGTTTGTCACACCAAACACACCTGCTGAGAGCTCCTGGGACACCTTGATTCCTTGGATGTGGGGCTGTGTCCTGAGGGCTACTCCATGGGGTTAAAATTAGGTGGATTTGACTTCACCTGTATGGGACTGGTTTAAACAAATTACTGAAAGTAAAATCAGTTAATTGGAGCCTTGTGCTCTGGTTGGCAGTGACTGCCACTGTTCAGCTACCAGCAAATACTGGTCATGAATGGCAATAAATTGCAATAAATTCCACATCCTGCAGTGTCCAGGCAGTGCTTCCATGCTTTAAATTCCCTCCAGATACCAAGATCATCACCATTTCCCCTCACAGCTGCTGAGTCCCGCAGACTTCCAAGGTTCCAGCCCTTGAGTTGTGCCCATTTTTTATTCCCTTTCCTTGAAGGCCCTGACACATCCCCGGCCCGCCGCAGCTCCCGGCTGGACGCGCTTGGGCGTTGCTGAATCACATTTAAGGAAAACAGCTCAGAGCATCCCACATGCGGAGCCAGCGGCTGCCAGGGCTGCGAGCTCAGCCAGATTTGGGCTTTTTATTCAGAATGACACAGGAAAGACGGAATGTCTCCCCTCTAACCCCGGGCAGGGTCACACAGATGGCTTCCAGCCCCGGCAAAGGCTTTGGACATGGGATCATTCCCGTGCACATGAGCTGTGCTGCTTCCTCTTGTGTAACTACAAGGTTTTTGCAGCTGGAAGTCAGAGGTCCTGTGGCTCAAACCATGAGAGCAGAGCCCAGAGCTTTGCCAAGAGGGGCCCGAGCTGGAATTTCCTCCTTGTACATATTTAGAGCAGGAGAGACCTGAGCTGTGGGTTCACGTCTGGGGCTGTGGATGATGCCAGCCAGAGGAGGATGCTCAGCAGGCGGAGCTGGGCGTTATTCCCTGAAGAAATCACAAGGCTCCTGGGGCTTCCCCACCTTTGGGTGTGGTTAAAGTTAAGCAGTGGCTGCAGTTGAAAAATCTGCATAATCCACCCCAAATCCATGGAAGCTGCACAGGGCCATGAACCCACTCTCTCTGGGCAGCACCTGCAGGCTGAACAGGAGAGGAATGGAGGGAAGGTCATCTGAGGCAGAAACAATTCCGGGTGGAAATGGCAGCCACCTCCACCCGGATGCCAGGGCTCCCAAAGGCTGGGGGTTCCATGGGCTCATCCCCCGAGCTGGGGG
>CM019230.1:10357394-10402358 GCA_009741485.1 Malurus cyaneus samueli
GACAGAGCCTGCTCTTTGACCCCACATTAGGGAAGTACAGGATAACAGGGCTCCTGCTCCATGGCTTGGGCACTGGAAATTCAGCAAACGCACAGTGACCATCCCCACAAACGCACAATGACCATCCCCACAAACCCACAGTGACCGTCCTCACAAACCCACAGTGACCGTCCTCACAAACCCACAGTGACCGTCCCCACAAACCCACAGTGACTGTCCCCACAAACTTCCAGTGACCATCCCCACAAACCCACAGGACCATCCCACAAACCCACAGTGACCATCCCCACAAACCCACAGTGACCATCCCCACAAACCCGCAGTGACCATCCCCACAAACCCACAGCGACCATCCCCACAAACATCCAGTGACCATCCCCACAAACTCACAGTGACCATCCCTACAAACGCACAGTGACCATCCCCACAAACCTGCAGTGACCTGCTCCACAAACACACAGTGACCATCCCCACAAACCCACAGTGACCATCCCCACAAACCCACAGTGACCGTCCCCACAAACCCACAGTGACCTGCCCCACAAACATGCTGTGACCGGCCCTACAAACCCACAGAGACCATCCCTACAAACCCACAGAGACCATCCCCACAAACCCACAGAGACCATCCCCACAAATCCAGAGACCTGCCCCATGGTGGAGCTGCACGACCAGCCAGGTCCTCTTCTCTCTCAGCAGAGAGCCTTTCTTGGGGAGTCGGGACGTTCCCTGGTTTATCTGCACAGCCCCAGCACACGTTGGTGTTGGTGTTGGTGAGAAGGACAGGGCCAGTGAGGGCACACAGAGCTCCAACTCCTGTAATTAAACATTAGAAGTAATTTCTATTCTGTTCTGAAGGAAACAGGCTCATTGGGGGTGGTTTGTCACAKCAAACACACCTGCTGAGAGCTCCTGGGACACCTTGATTCCTTGGATGCGGGGCTGTGTCCTGAGGGCTACTCCATGGGGTTAAAATTAGGTGGATTTGACTTCACCTGTATGGGARTGGTTTAAACAAATTACTGAAAGTAAAATCAGTTAATTGGAGCCTTGTGCTCTGGTTGGCAGTGACTGCCACTGTTCAGCTACCAGCAAATACTGGTCATGAATGGCAATAAATTGCAATAAATTCCACATCCTGCAGTGTCCAGGCAGTGCTTCCATGCTTTAAATTCCCTCCAGATACCAAGATCATCACCATTTCCCCTCGCAGCTGCTGAGTCCCGCAGACTTCCAAGGTTCCAGCCCTTGAGTTGTGCCCATTTTTTATTCCCTTTCCTTGAAGGCCCTGACACATCCCCGGGACCCGGCAGCTCCCGGCTGGACGCGCTTGGGCGTTGCTGAATCACATTTAAGGAAAACAGCTCAGAGTGTCCCACATGCGGAGCCAGCGGCTGCCAGGGCTGCGAGCTCAGCCAGATTTGGGCTTTTTATTCAGAATGACACAGGAAAGACGGAATGTCTCCCCTCTAACCCCGGGCAGGGTCACACAGATGGCTTCCAGCCCCAGCAAAGGCTTTGGACATGGGATCATTCCCGTGCACATGAGCTGTGCTGCTTCCTCTTGTGTAACTACAAGGTTTTTGCAGCTGGAAGTCAGAGGTCCTGTGGCTCAAACCACGAGAGCAGAGCCCAGAGCTTTGCCAAGAGGGGCTCGAGCTGGAATTTCCTCCTTGTACATATTTAGAGCAGGAGAGACCTGAGCTGTGGGTTCACGTCTGGGGCTGTGGATGATGCCAGCCAGAGGAGGATGCTCAGCAGGCGGAGCTGGGCGTTATTCCCTGAAGAAATCACAAGGCTCCTGGGGCTTCCCCACCTTTGGGTGTGGTTAAAGTTAAGCAGTGGCTGCAGTTGAAAAATCTGCATAATCCACCCCAAATCCATGGAAGCTGCACAGGGCCATGAACCCACTCTCTCTGGGCAGCACCTGCAGGCTGAACAGGAGAGGAATGGAGGGAAGGTCATCTGAGGCAGAAACAATTCCGGGTGGAAATGGCAGCCACCTCCACCCGGATGCCAGGGCTCCCAAAGGCTGGGGGTTCCATGGGCTCATCCCCCGAGCTGGGGGCTGCCAGACCCTCCCCAGGATGGCAGAGCCCAGAGCTGGGGATCCAGAGCAGCTCAGTCGCACAGGGGGATGTGCTGGCTGTGGGAACACTCCCTGTGCCCCAGCAGGACCCACCCTGGTCCGTGGTTTTGGCTTCCAGCTGTTCCTCTGTGTCCATGTGTGTCCTGCTCCAGGGCTCTGTGAACCTGCACCCTCTGCAGAGCCTTCCCTGTCCGGGGTCTTGGGGCTGTTCAGAGAATCCCACAATGGGCTGGGTAGGAAGGGACTTTCAAACTCATCTTGTTCCAACTCCTGCCACTGTCCCAGACTGCTCCACGCCCTGTCCAGCCTGATCTCCCAGGGCTGGGGAAGCTGTTGTGTCCCTGCATGTCTGAGGTGTCCGTCCACGATCATCCAGGGGTACACTGGCCACACATCCATGAGGAATTAAACCAAGTGGGTTTCACCAAGTGCTTCAAGGAAGGGAGGGACAGCAGCCCCAGAGCCCTGTTTGTGGGTGCTCCTGCCCCACATGGACACAACTCCCATGGATCCACCTTCCAAGCTTCATCCAGGGCAGAAACAGGGACCTGTTCCCAACGTGCTTTTCCTGGGAGCAATTCTGGGTGTGTGTGCAGGGCAGGGAGCGAGGGGATGCAGCCCCTCCACACCCTGTGCAGACAATGTGCACAAAGTGGGATTTGTCCTGCTCACTGCTGTTGGAATACTTGGAGGCAGCAGCCTCAGGAGTTTATTTTATAAGGAATTCTTCAGCATGAAAAAAACCCAGGCAGCTTTGGGTTTCAGAGGCACAGAACACTCCATGGGCAATCCCACTGACCCTTCCCCTCCCAGCCTGGCACAGCCATCCCAAAACAGAGAAAACAGTATTTCCAGGGAAATCTGCCTTCACTCAACCACATTTGCACAAATCAAGGTGAAGCCAGGCAGCTACAGCCAAAATCTCTGCAGGCTCCTGGAGCTTGTGGGGGGATCAGCCCTGGGATCAGCCCTGAGATCAGCTCAGGGATCAGCCCTGGGATCAGCCCATGGATCAGCCCATGGATCAGCCCAGGGATCAGCCCATGGATCAGCCCAGGGATCAGCCCAGGATCAGCCCAGGATCAGCCCAGGGATCAGCCCAGGGATCAGCCCAGGATCAGCCCAGGGATCAGCCCAGGGATCAGCCCAGGATCAGCCCATGGATCAGCCCAGGATCAGCCCAGGGATCAGCCCAGGATCACCCAGGATCAGCCCATGGATCAGCCCAGGATCAGCCCATGGATCACCCAGGGATCAGCCCATGGATCAGCCCAGGATCAGCCCAGGGATCAGCCCTGGGATCAGCCCAGGATCAGCCCATGGATCACCCCGGGATCACCCCGGGATCACCCTGGGATCAGCCCATGGATCACCCAGGGATCAGCCCATGGATCACCCAGGGATCAGCCCATGGATCACCCAGGGATCAGCCCATGGATCACCCAGGGATCAGCCCATGGATCACCCAGGGATCAGCCCATGGATCAGCCCATGGATCAGCCCAGGGATCAGCCCATGGATCACCCTGGGATCACCCTGGGATCAGCCCATGGATCAGCCCAGGATCAGCCCCAGTCACCTCCCAGGGATCAGCCTCATGCGATCAGCCCATGGATACCCAGATCAGCCCAGTGTGCCCGGTCAGCCCAGGATCAGCCCTGGGATCAGCCCAGGATCAGCCCAGGGATCAGCCCATGGAATGGATCACTCTGTGGATCAGCCCAGGGATCAGCCCAGGGATCAGCCCATGGATTACCCTGGGATCAGCCCGGGGATCACCCTATGGATCACCCTGTGGATCACCCATGGATCACCCACCCTGCACCCAGGATCAGCCCAGGGATCACCCTGTGGATGAGCTGTGGGATCAGGCCATGGATCACCCTGTGGATGAGCTGTGGGATCAGCCCGTGGATCACCCTGTGGATGAGCTGTGGGATCAGGCCATTCCCACTCGCTCCCATTTGTCATTCCTGCCGGGGCTTTCTCTCTTTTTTTGCATAAATCTTTGCAGGATGACAGCTTTTCCTACAAATGCCTGTATTTGCTGGCAGACTTGGATCAGATGGGAAATCCTCCTTTGGCCATTTGGACTCTATTTTTTAATGGACTTTCCTAGCTGAGGCCCTGCCTTTCAAGCTGTTTTTAGTACAACTAATTCAGAAAGGAGGGGGTGATTTTTAAGCAAGGGTGGCTTACCTGAAAGCAGAGATTTCGATTTCTGGTTCAGCTTGGTGAGGTTTATGCTCAAGCCACGTTTAGGGCTCCATGGGGACTTTGGCTCAGGTGTGGGGCTCTGATTTGCCCATGTGAAAGGATCTCACTCAGGAGGAGGGGGAACAGCAGGATAACTGCTCTTCCCTCCCAGGGAATCGGGCACATGACACCTGCTGCTGCTGCTGTGAAACCCTGAGCCTTCAGGCCATGAAGTCACCTATTTCTGAGAAGAATCGTGGAGCCATTAAGGTTCAAAAAGAGCTCTGAGATCATTGACTCCAACCATTCCCCTGTTCATGGATCACGGGATCATCTCCCCAGCCCTGTCCATGCAAAGGAAAGCAGGATCCACCACCAAAGAGATGGGATTGTTCTGGCTTTTGCTGGGCCAGGTTAAACACACCTGGGTGATGCTGCTGCACTTTCCTGCACACCCTGGGGTTGTGACCTGCCAGGCTGCCCTGTTCCATGTCCCCTCATCCCAAATGTCACCATTTCAGTGGCAGGGAAAGCATTTAACTGCTGCTTCCCAGCACCAATGGCAGGTTCTCGAGGCTGGAAGGAGGAGATGGGATTTTTGTTGTGTTGTCCAACAATTAACCCTGGCAGCTCACACTAAACCCGAGGGTAACCTTCCCTCCTGGTTTCTGGGTGCCAAAGCAAGCAGAGACAGTTTGGTTGTGCCCGCCTGGGCAGGTGCCAGAGCTCTGGAGGGCGCAGGAGCTGGAGCAGCTCTGCTCAGCCTTGGGGGCCCCAGTGCAAATCCTGGTGGGGGTGTTTGCAAACAGGGCAATCCCCGGGGTCCAGAGCAGGAGCTGCTCCATCCCACACCCCAAACGCAGTGCATGCCCTGCTGCTGCTCCAGGGACACCCAGCCTGTCCTGGGAGGGTGCTGCGCCCACAGGGTGCAATGGGATGTGATGTGTCCCCAACATAAGGGCACTGCCTGCTGGGCCAAACCCTTTTCTAGGGAGCATATTCCCCAAAATTGGGGCGGTCCCGAGGGCTGTTGGAAGAGCCAGCCCAGGCAGCCGGTCCCACACACGCAGTGCTGGCAACAAATGCACTTTTTACTGCCTTTTTCCAGCTGCAGTGCTTGCTCACACCCCCTGTAACACCAGAGCAGTGAATCATGTTCCCGTTATATCCCATTAAATCCTGCTCTATCCCTGCCCGGCCCCAGAGCTGACGGAAGGAGCGCTGCTTTTGGTGGCTGTTCCCCTTTTTGTCACCCGCTCCGAGGCACGGGGGGACAGGCAGAGTGGCCCCGGGGAGGTGACACCCTTCCACCGCAGCGCCACTCTCGCAGGTTGCTCCTGGAGCCTCTCACACAGCAAGATTGAGCCCGGGGGTTGTTTCCAACGAGCCCGTCCTGAAACCTCTCCCTGCTCCATTTTTAAATTATTTATTTAATTGTTGTTTTTTAAAAAAGCGTAAGGGCTCCCTCTGCTGCCTTGCGGGGCTGGACGGGAGGGGGAGCGGGTGCAGAGGGTGGGTTCAAGCCCTCGCAGAGGCGGAGGGAGCCGGGGCAGGACCGGCTGTGCTGCTCCAGATGTTCGCTGATGCTGCCCTTAGACACCATGGGCATGAGGAGGTTTTGTCCTAGGGGTCTCTGATATCCCCTAAAGGCTGCCCAGCCCGGGCACACCGGGGGCTGCTGCACACGGGGAGGGAAATCCCACAGGGATGTTCCAGATCCCCTCGTGCTGAGGCTGTTCTTGGCAGCAGCGGGATTTGGGGTTCTGCAGCAGCTGCAGAAGGGCTTGGGGAGGTCGGTCTGATCTGATGAAGGCCCCACATCCCAGAACTGCAAGCTGCATCCAGCCCTGGCCGCTCTCCTGGGCTCGCTCCCGGCTGAGCCCCACCAAAGATCTGCTCTGGGAGCCAGGGGTGGAGCAGAGTCCCTGTCCCCACCTCCACCCCGTCCAGTCCTAACCAAATCAAACTTGGGGCACGACCTTGTGATTTAAAACATCAGAAATCAAGGGCTCACATACCCAGGGGGTTTACAAAAAGGGGAGGGAGTAGTTTTTTCCTCATGCAAAGAGATTTTAGGGGAGGGTTTAGGTTGGGACTCCTGCCCGTGGTGGAGAGTTGGGCTCCTGCAGTAGTGGCTCTCAGGGGCTGGGAAGGAGCTGTGGGAGTTCCCAAGAGCAAGGGGGTTACAAATTCCTTCTGCAATAGGGGTTGAATGCGAGGGAGGGATCCAACAAGAGCAAAGCATAATCCAGGTGAAAAGAAACTGAGGTGAGTTTAAACCTTAGAGGAGAGGGGAAGGGGCACAAGGGGAAGGTCCCTCTGGGGCAGAGGATCTCTCTAAGGGGCCGATGTCACACAAACCATAAAAAAGGGCTGGACTCACCCAGCAGGGGTGCACTGAGCAGGAAACGGTGAGTAAGGGCTGAGCCCTGCTTTGCTCGGGGATCCCAGCGGCAGGAGGAGCAGCGAGAGGGGCCGTGGCACAAAAGCTGAATGACTCATGGCCTCCAGCCGTTCCTATGGAGCTGTTTACACAGTGCTTGGGATGGAAAAAAGAGGAGGGAAAAACGCTGCAGAGCTCACCCAAAATGAACTAAACAGAAGGAGGCTGGTGACACGGAGAGGGATAACTCAGAGGAAAATTGCACGGGGCCAGGAGGTTTCTAGGAGGAGTCCGGAGGGTTCAGAATTGAACTCACAGAGCAGTGAATCCCCAGACTGACACTTCTCCTGGTACCAGATGGGTGGGACGTGGCAAGGGTGATCCCAGTGGCTTTTAGGGATTCTTGGAGGAATGTGAGGAACAACAGAGCAGAGAGTCCAACTCCCATGTGGAGCAAACTGCTGGGACTGCCACAGGGAGAAGGATCAGTTGAAGAACCTCAATATAGCTTTGGCAAGGAAAATCCCATCTGGGAAACATCAGAGCTCTTGGAAATGTGCAGCAATGGGGGATGGGCTGACCTGGCATTAACAGCCAGATGGATAATTACAAATTAATTAATTGGGTGGGGGGGGGGGAGGGTGTGGAGAATCCATAACAGAGGATGGGAATAAAATAAAAAACCAAAAGCATGTGAGGTTTTGTCCCCAGGGCTGGTCACCAAGGGGTTCCCCAGGAACACACGGTTTCCATATGGAATTCCTGGCCATGGGAGGGTTTGCATGAGCCATTCCTGAGCCAGCTTCAGGCATGCAGACCCGGCCTTTGGGCTTCTGCTGCCAGGCTCTCTGAAGGGGCAGGTGCCCAGAGGGGAACCATTCTTTTGCAGCACCATTTCCTCAGCTGCAGCAGCATAAAGCAGCCTCAGAAAGTGGAGTTTGAGTCGGGCAGACCTTTGGTGTGACCAGAGGGGCCATTTCCATAGGAGCAAACTCAGCTGTTGGGAGCAGATTTAGTGTGTCTGGGCAATAATGAATTCAGGACATGCCTGAATTCATGACCTCAGAGGGCTGCAGCTCCAGGGCTTTAAATCCTCATCTCCTCCTTCTCCCCTTTAAATATCCCTTAGGAAAGCAGGATGCTTCCCTTCCCAGGCTGCATGAGAGGCAAACCCAGCCATCCTCCCCCACCTCTGTGACTCCCAAAACCTCTGGATTTCAGCTGTGCCCACTGAGAACCCCCAGAGCACAGAGGGCAGCCAGAAGGGAGCACAAAGGGAGCAGGACAGCACAGAAAGCCACCTGCTCTTACCTGGAGTATCAAAACTGCTCCCTGGAGGCTTCACCGTGCTCTGAGAGCCCAGGAGCTGGAAAAGTCAGATGGAGGATTACGTGTACAGGAGCATCATCCCTGCAGAGCATTGGCATCATCCTCAGCCCTTCCAAGGTAAGAAAGGAAACAAAAGTACTTGGAAAAGATGGAATCCCACATCTCCCTACATCCCAAGTCTTCTCTTGTAGTCCATCTGTTCAACCATCCTTACAAAGGTGCTGCTGGACATGAAGCCACAGTATCCCCTGGACATCCCCACCCCAGTCAAAGCTGGGAGTTTTGTGAGGTTGCTGGGACACATGCTGGCAATGCCACTCCTGGAGGATGCTGAGTGCTCCTGGTGCTGTGCTGTGAGCAGAGACCCTGCATCTCCAGCAACAGAGGCAGCAGCATCCCAGCAGCAGTTCCAGTCTGTCTGCCATTTCAAACCCCACATTTAACACAAACCTGGTCTCTTTGCAAACACCAACTCCCCATGCCTTCCCTTCCCTCTGCAGATGGACACATAACAACCTGGCAGCTTCCAGGGGGAGATATGGAGCCTCTCTCCATGGACAGTGGTACCTGTGGAGCTCTGCTGCAGGATACTGCAAACACCAGGAACCTGGGCTCAGAATCAACCAAATTAACGGCCCCAAAATCCACAGAGGGAGCCCCAAACCCATGGAGCTCCTGGAAGTACATCTGGTAGCCTTTTGCACGCAGCTTTGCAGGGCCACGGAATTGGCCTGAGGCTGGGGTTTGAGGGGCTCCCTGGGGCAGGAGCCATCCCTGCAGCCAGGACAGGAGCAGAGAGAGGCTGGTGTTTGAGGGGATCTCTGAGGCTGGAGCCATCCCTGCAGCCGGGACAGGAGCAGGGAGAGGCTGGGGTTTGAGGGGATCTCTGGGGCTGGAGCCATCCCTGCAGCCGGGACAGGAGCAGGGAGAGGCTGGGGTTTGAGGGGCTCCCTGGGGCAGGAGCCATCCCTGCAGCCGGGACAGGAGCAGGGAGAGGCTGGGGTTTGAGGGGATCTCTGGGGCTGGAGCCATCCCTGCAGCCAGGACAGGAGCAGGGAGAGGCTGGGGTTTGAGGGCATCTCTGGGGCTGGAGCCATCCCTGCAGCCGGGACAGGAGCAGGGAGAGGCTGGGGTTTGAGGGGATCTCTGGGGCTGGAGCCATCCTGCAGCGGACAGGAGAGGGAGAGGCTGGGTTTGAGGGGATCTCTGGGGCTGGAGCCATCCCTGCAGCCGGACAGGAGCAGGGAAGGCTGGGGTTTGAGGGGATCTCTGGGGCTGGAGCCATCCCTGCAGCCAGGACAGGAGCAGGGAGAGGCTGGGGTTGGGGGATCTCTGGGGCCTGGACCATCCCTGCAGCCAGGACAGGAGCAGGGAGAGGCTGGGGGTTTTGCAGGGGATCTCATGGGGCTGGAGCCATCCCTGCGCCGGGACAGGAGCAGGGAGAGGCTGGGGTTTGAGGGGATCTCTGGGGCTGGAGCCATCCCTGCAGCCGGGACAGGAGCAGGGAGAGGCTGGGGTTTGAGGGGATCTCTGAGGCTGGAGCCATCCCTGCAGCCAGGACAGGAGCAGGGAGAGGCTGCCCCATGCAGCTCCCACCGGCAATGCTGTCTCTGAGGAAGAGCAGTGGAGCTCCAGCCTGGGAGCGCTGGGACAGAGCTGTGGGACCTGGCACAGTGTCCCCAGGGTCAGCTGTCCCCAGGGCAGGAGAGGAAGGAGCTGGAATGGCCTCCAACACGCCCAGGATGTGTTGGGTACACACACAGAGCCCCGTGGCACAAAGCCCCAGCACAGAAAGAGCGTTTCCCTCCCGCAGCAGCGGGGAGGAGGTGCCAGCTCTGCCTGGGTTTGCCCGGTGGGGAGGAAGAGCTCCCTGCTGCCAAACTGGGGCTCTCTGCTCAGGAAGGCAGCAGGGAAGTGAGAAATTCCTTCCTGCAAGGAGTCCTGGAAGTGGCACCGAGTGCTGGCTGGCTTCCAGTGCCCTCAGCCGCAGCCTTGGGTCTCCAAAGGTCATGTTCCAGAGGCACTGCAGCTTTTTGTTCTGCAAATGCCAGCTGGGATGTCCTGTCTTGTCCCGTCCTGTCCCGGGGGTGGCCTTGGCAGGCGGTGACAATAGAGCCTCCCTGCAGCCCTGCAGCCCCAGCAGGCTCCAAGGAACCCCTGCAGGAACAGGAAGGCTCCCAGTGCCCAGGTCTGGCTGCCAGGCACCCTCAGCATCCTGGACAGAACCGAGGGAAGGGAATGGGGAAAACCCATCTGTGAAGCTCTTTGGGTTTGGAATAGCCAACACATCCAGTCATGTGTTAAAGCACAGGGTCACAAAAAGCACTGCCTCTGACCCTAAATCCAGCTCCTTCCCAGGGGAGCCAGCACCCAGCAGCTGCACAGGCAGAGGGAGGGAGGGAACAGGTCCCTGCTGTCACCAAACAGGGACAGGCAGGATCAGTGTGAGCACCCCAGAGTGCTCCACCCCAGCTCCTCACTGGCTCATATTCCAGGGCTTAGCCTGTGAAATAGGAGAATTCCAAGCCCACCTTCCAGCTGTGCTTGCACCATCTGAGACACATTTCACCATTTCAGAGCAAGTGTATTTATTATTATTATTATTATTATTATTATTATTATTACTCCTGGAAAATTTCTGCTCTGCAAACCCTCCACATTCAGCCCCCACCCAGCTCTGAGGTCTGAGGTGGGGCCAGCATTACCCAGCTGATGCTGAAGGAATTGGCTCCGTGTGGAATCCTGGGGCCTGTGGAAAAAAGCACATTCAGAGAATTTTTCTGCTCTGAGGCAACGCCCACTTCCTGCTCCCCAGGAAACCCCAGCTCACAGCGAGTGAGAATCAAACCAGACTCACACCCAGCTGCAGCAGATAAGAAATTTGGTTCTGATCCACAACAGAAATGCAGTAAACTGCCAGTTTCTCAGAAGCCACAAGCCTGACTGTTTGCCAAGAGCCAAAAATAACCCAAAGAGGGCTCTATTTAAAGGCACCTACTAAGAAATGCCTCTGTCCTTGGTTAAATAAACTGCAACTTCCAGAAAAGCCCTGTTTTCCAGGAGTCTGGAGGAAGATTTGGCAGCAGGTGAATAAACACGAAGTCCCAAACTTTTAACACATTTCAGAAGCAGCACCTCGTGGCTGGAGCTGTGCCAGCCCCTCAGCCCTGCAGCAGGCAGGAGCAGGAAGGATTCCCACTCCTTCCTGCAGGACCAGCACTTGCACGTCCCCATGTGGCTGCTGAAGTGTCTTTCCTTCAGGGCTGGACTGAATTTGGCCTCTTTGCATCAGTTCCTCAGAAATAACTGAACCCTTCAATGTAAATGGGGATTGAAGCTGCTCTGGAGTGGGCACTGAGCACTTCCAGGGGTCTGGGCAGGGGCACCCCTTTGTGCCCTGTGAGGGGGATGAGCCTCAGGGTGACAAGGATTTCAGCTCTGCATGGTGACATCTCCAGCAGCTTGGGAAGGGTCAGCACAGGGAAAACTCTGCAGAGCTCTGGGTGACAGCAATTGTGCCAGAACTCCACAACAGCCCTGGTTAAATGGGCAATAAACCCCTGCTGAAGGTACCTGACACGGGGTAGAAATTAAGTCAGCCATGAACGACAGATGTCTGGGCTGGGTAAACAAAGCAGTATTTTAATTTCAAGATTTTATAAATAGTATTTACAAAAGAAGGTATCAATCCAAAGAGTTAAACAAATGCACAGCTGCAAGTATTGCAGAGCACAGGGAGAGGAACAAGGCTAATGCAACCCCATTTAAAACAACCCAAAAAGAAACCCCATTCTTCATTTAACATCCCTCATCCAGAGGTTTCAGCAGCCCCTGCTGTGGAAGCACAAGCTCCTGTGACAGAATGCCATGAGAAGGAACTGCCCCCTCTGCACAGATGGGCTCAGAACACCCACTCTGCCACCCCAGTGACCACTGCAATCCATGATCCCACAAAAAAAACCCATGATCCCCCAGCTCCCAGACTCCTTGGGGAGCTTAAGGACAGCACAGTGCATGGGCTGCAGGAAAGTAACACCCTGCCAGTCCCACTCCCTGTGCCCCTGGGCCAAGGGAACTGCTGATCACACACCCTACACCCTCCTGGCCTGAGAAAATGCCCCATGGCCCCTCTCAGGACACCCCAGGTGTTGGTGGAACAGGTCAGGCAGAGCAGGGCTGGACCTGGGGGTGCAGCCTTCCCAGGAAACTGGTTCTATTCCCGCTTCACTCTCCACAGAGGCACAGCCAGCAAGGATTCCCACAGATCCAGGGGATTGGGATGTTCCCAAGATTTGGGAATGCTTCAGACAGACCAGGGCCTGCTCACAGGGCACTTTCTGCAGCTGCCATGAGACTTCAGCCATCTTCTCACCAAGCCAACAGCTCCATTTCCTTCAGATGCCCCTCACTGTGACCACTCAGCGCCGTTCCAGTCACAGAATGGGGGATGCAGGGCCAAAAATCACTCCTTAAACTGCAACAGAAGCAACAACAACCTCTAAAAGCAAAACCTGTCCACAACTGAAACTACTTGAGGCACTAAGAAGGAGCAGGAGAGTTCCCACGGCTCAGCTTGTGCAGGGCTTTTCTGAATAATCTCCAGCAATCTTCTCTTAACTCATCCAGTAGTTCTAAACCTGTATGAAACCCACTCAGGATCTTTTAATTTAAAGTTTAAGCAAATTAATTCTCATTAATCAAACTAAAAGGACTTAAACACAAAATGCTAGTGGAAATGGAATATAAGTTGTCAGGAGTGTTAACCTCAAGTCTTGCACAATTTATTTACTTCTTTTGATTCACACCTCGTGTGCAGCTCCCAGATTGGTTAGAGCAATGTCCTCTGCTGGTCACTGCTGGGAATCAGCCTGGCTTGAGGCTCCCACCACACTCAGGATGCTGCTTGGTCCTCTGTAGCCATGGTCTGCAGGAAGCAAAATCAAAGAGGGCAGGAGAGCTCTGTGAGTCACTGCTGTGATTTTGGGGCAACACATCCATTTCTGCCAGAGCCTGAGACTGGCCTGGACCTCTGGGTAACCCCTGCCAGGGGAAAGGAATTGAGGAGCAAATCAGGGAGTGGGGGGGCCCAGCACAGAGTGCCAAGAAAGGTCCATCAATGTTTGAGCTTCTGATCACACTAACTTCAGTAATTCCAGCAAATATTTGTGAACCTGTGGCAGCCAAAACACCTCTGCCAGTCATCAATACAGCCAGAAAAACCAGCCCAGCCTGGAAGTGGAATAGGGATGGTTGTTCCTGCTGCTGCAGGGACCCCTGGAAGGAGGAAACGCAGAGCTGGGGAAGAGCAGGAACTGCAGAGCAGAGCAGAGTGGAAGGGGGAAGGAGCTCCAAGGGCAGGGCAGCCCTGTCAGTCATGAGGGTTATTTCCAGTACATATTTCATGGCCCCAGCACATAACCCAGCGCTGCACCGGGATGGCCACAGGGAGCAGTGATTGTGACAGGACTCAGGGGGCTCAGGGAGCAGTGACTGTGACAGGACTCAGGGGGCTCAGCTTCCCAAGGCAGCAGCCATTACAGAATTCCCATTACAGAACCTGAAATGCCAACTTTGTTCTGTAGTCACTCTTGTTTTTGCCAGGCTTTCTGAAGGCCCAGATGTCTCACCTGCCGCAGGAACTGCTTGCCAAGGTAGTTGGTTGCCATGCTGGTCAGATTCTTCCTGCTGCCTACTTTACACCTGATGTAGCCATAGAGGTTGGCTCCCTGCAGCACAACCCCCATCATCACCACTGCCTGTGACACAGAAACAAAGTCACCAACTGCCACCTCCTGCCTTGGCTGGTGCCAGATCCCTTCTGGAGCTCAGGGAGGGACTCACCAACCACTTCACTTTGAAAGAGAAGAGAGCACTGAAGGCAAAGATCACCCAGATCATGGGGCAGGTGATCAGGCCTAGCCAGAAAATTCGGGACTCTGCTTCAGATGAGGTTTTGCCCCCTTGTGCTGATACCTAGAAACAAAAAGGAAATGGAAGTGAACAGGCTGCTCTATCCTCCAGATCCCATTGTCCTTAAAAGCAGGGCAGAACCCTGGGATTTCCCTCCACACCCAGCACTGGGTGCTTCCAAGATTCATTTCTAATCACACAAAGACATCTCTGCAATAGAAAGGGTTTCTTTGTAAGGAACTCTTTTTTCAATTTTCTTTCAGAATCACTGGAAGTAGCAGCATCAAAGCCCCTTGGAATGCTCAGGGCCAAAAGGGTAAGTTTGGGAAAAACTGTATTTCCTGCGTGGTTCAGTTACAAAGCTTAGAAACAGGCAACGGAGTAATTTCCTACCTCCAGAAAACACAGACTTCCATTGCTTATGTTATTTATATTACTTATATTAAACCAGATCAATATATCATGAGAATTTTTAAGTAACTCAACAATAAAAAGCCCATCCAGCAACCTACACTAAACAAGGTTACAGCTCTGTGGCTGAAAGTAAATGTTGCAGAACCATCAATTCATAGGGGGCTCATAAACCAGAAACATTTAAAAGATTACAAAATAAGACCCCATCATTTACCTTCCTGGCTTCAAAGACCCAGTGACTTCTGCCATCATCATCCACCTGGTTCCACCAGCGAAGGCCAACCATGAGCCTCCCTGTGACATTCTGAAAGAGAACAGAAGCTTTGCTAAAAGAAACCTTTGGCCAAAGCTCAGTTCCTGGGTTGCTGTTTTCCAGGGTGCCTGTTTGCCTCACATTTGGGAGAACAAGATCCACAACAATCCATTTTCTGAGAGATCCAGAACAATGCCAGATTGACTGTGGGGCAGGTTTGTGGTGATTCTGAGCTGGTAACAGACCCTGTGCTACCTCAAGACAAAGTCTAAGAAATGTTCTCCTTTTGATTTTCAAAAAGGACCAAGTATACTGAGATTTCAGGGTTTATTTCACAACACTCTGCAATCCACCACAGTACTTGAGGGTGGTTCTGGACACCATTTTGTGGCCAAAGCACACAGAAATTCCTTTATTTGAGATGTGAGTATCACAGCAAGGCAAAGATAACAAAGAGCACAAGAGGAACTCACCTTCACAGCCCAGAAGTCACAGGACAGGAGGAGGATGATGGTCACCATGCAGGCAATGAAGCTGTTGGTTAGGAGCTCACAGAGCAGATAAACAACTATTGCACTGACTCGGAAAAATAAGTGGAAAAATGACGCCACTGGGTGCCTGGAATGGAGGACAGGACAGTCACAGCTCCTGCAGACAAGTGACAATGCCAAGAGATCTCCCAACAACCCACAGGATAAGGATCAGCACAGTAATGCGAACCCAGTGTTCTGAAAATATGAGAAATAATTGCCTGGAAGCTCACACAGGGAAGAGACATTCCACATGCTGGAATATCCCATGTGCAGGTAGGATTTGGGGTAGGAGGGGACAGGGAGCTTTACCTGCTGTTCAACATATGGTGATTTTTATGGGGTAAATTTAAAGAGGTTCTGGCAGACAAACCTCCTGAAGGAAAGATCCCATTTCCCAACACAGCAGATTTACCTTTCTTTGTGATTACAGAGAATCCCAGAATGGGTTGGGAGGCACCTTAAAGCACCCCTGGACCCGACTCCCTGGAAGGGAGGGACCCTCCCACCAGGCCAGACTGCTGTGCAGTTCCTGTGCAGTTGGCAGGTCAGACAGGAGCAGGGGTGCTGGGGCCAGCACAGCTCAAGGGGATGGACACAGCTCCCTGGGGGACTGGGGCACAGCAGGGAAAGAAAGAGCAGCTGGACTGACCAGGCCAGGACATGGAGAGAGCAGGGCACAGAGCACATCTGGGAATGAAAGCTGGGGAGGAGATCACGGAGCAGCCCAGAACCAGCCCCTGACAGGACGAGAACCACCCTTACACAGACTTACATCCCTGTAGTTCCCTTACACACAGGAATTCAAACACAGAGGAAGCGTAAGGGCACTCAGAAACAGGAAGGGACAGATCTACAAATTTTAATTGAGTATGTGGAAGTGGAGCTCTCAGTTATCCAGAAATTACTCTCCATTGCTTCCAAACAAATGAAGATGATATCAGCCCTTTCTTCCTTCCTTCCTTCCCTCCTTCCTTCCTTCCACGCCTTCCTTCCTTCCACGCCTTCCTTCCTTCCTTCCTTCCTTCCTTCCTTCCTTCCTTCCTCCTGCCTTCCTTCCACATCTTCCCCATGGTCCTGCCCGGAGTTCACCCAGAAACTCCCTCTGACACTACTGACCTTATTTTTGACTTTTTGGATCTCCTGGATACATCATCATCTGCATCAAAGAGAGACACATCCTCAATGTCATCACTGCTGTCCTAAAGCAAGGAGCAAAGAGTTCCATGAGAAAAATGGATTTCAACTTCAAGCTGGGACAGTGCTGATTACCCAGAAAACCACAGAGGCACCTCGGGATCAAAATTAATTTGGGAAGAACATGAAGATTCATAAATGCCTACACTGTGGTGTGAGTAATGATCATAAGTTCTCGGTTTTGGGGAGCTGCACCCCACTGAGCTGATCAGAAACACCGACTGCTCCCAGGTGTGTAGCGAGCAGCTGGACTGAACCAACAGCGCTTGACACTTGTTCTTCTTCCCTGATAACAACCCAGGTGTGACAATGGTTTAGTTCCTGAGCCTTCCAAGAGAGCCACTGCCTGAAACTGCGGCCGGCATGGAGAACTGCTCTGACAAAAGCCATCGCCTGCGACCCGACATATAAACAGTGCTGCAAAGGGAGACCCTTGGAGCCCCCCGAATCAGTGTGTGTGTGTGTGTGTGTGTGTGTGTGTCAAACACCGCTGGGCAGCGGCTGTGGAGCCGAACGGGGGCTCTTGGTATGAACGGCCTGTGACGGCAGAAAGCGCCTCTGTGTCCCGCAGAGGGCCAGAGCCGGGCCCAAGGCCAGGCCCTCACTCCGGTCCCGGTACCGATCCTACAATCTATGCCTAGGCCCCCGCTCTGATCCCGCTCCTAATCCCGAGCCAGGTCCCGGGATCCCGGTGCTATGAGCGATGCCCAAGGCCCCGGTCCCGGTCGGGATGCCGATCCCAATGCCCCGATCCCGATCCCGATCCCGCCTATATCCCATGCCCAAGCCCCCTCTCCCTGTCCCGTACCATGGTCGAAGCCGCCACTTCCGCCCCGCCGCGCGCGTCACGGCCGCCAGCCAATCACCGCGCGCTCCGCTCCGTGATCCCGCCTACTCCCTCGTGCGTCACCGCCTCGGACCAATCACAACGCGTCTCTCTGTGACCGCGCTGCCCCGCCCCTCCCGTTGCGCGTGCGCACTTGCTGCGCGAGAGGGGTCGGGCGCGAGACGTGGCCGCGAGACGTGGCGGTGTCCGCGCGCTGCTCCCGCGCACGGCCCTGAGGGGAGCGGGGCGGGAAAGCGGCACCGCCTCAGGAGAGAACCGATCCCAATCCCGGTCCGACCCCAGCTCCGATCCCCACCCTGACCCTAATCCGGATCCCACTCCTGGTTCCGATCCCAGCCCCGGTCCGATCCCAGCCCCATTACCCACCGTGACTCTAATCCTGATCCCAGCCCCGGTGCCGGTCCCNATTACCCACCGTGACTCTAATCCTGATCCCAGCCCCGGTGCCGGTCCCGCTCCCAGCCTCATCCCGGTCCCGATCCCAGCCCCGTTACCCACCGTGACCCTAATCCTTATCGCAGTCCCGCTGCGACCCCATCTCGGATCCCCGCCCTGACTCTAATCCTGATCCCAATCCCGATCCCGGCTCGTTATGAGCCCACAGCGTAAGCACGCTAAATGGTGGTGTTGGAGACGCGCTAATTTGCTGGGATTCCCGAAGCAGCAGCACGAAACGTTTAACTTCAAAAAGGAGTAATAAAAAATTCTGACCAGCCTCTGAAAGGAACAGTCGCCTGTTTGGGGATTTTTGGGAGGGTTGGTTTGGGTTCTTTGAAAGCCTATGGTCAAACATTTGCTTTGGGAACAAAGCAAAAAGAAAATCACAAAACCTAAAAAATCCAACAACAACCATTACCAGAAAAAAAGAAACAAAATCCAAAAACCCAAAACTCCCCAAACAACGACTGTGCTTTATTATTCTGTGCTCTCTGCATGTGGCAGCGTTTGCTCCCAGCTGACCCCAGGTGCTGTGGGTTTCTGCAGAGCCACAGGTGCCAGAGTCCCCCTGTTCCAGATTCTAATGAACGCTTGCTTTGTCTGGAACCCCTGGAAAATCACAGCAGGGACACAATATAGAAATAGGGGTTTCTGCAGCGAGTCAGAGGAGTTCATGTTCATCAGAGAATCCCAGAATGGGTTGGGTTGGGCTGGAAGGGACATTTAAGCCCATCCAGTGCCACCCCTGCCATGGCAGGGACACCTCCCACTGTCCCAGGTCACTCCCAGCCTCAATGTCCAGCCTGGCCTTGGGCACTGCCAGGGTGCTCTGGGCACCCTGTGCTGGATCCAACAGATCCTATTCCAGCAGAAATGGGGGATGCTTCACATGGTGAATAGAGGAGAGCAAGGCACTATTCAAAAGCAGCAATAACCTCTTTTATAATTAATACTCTTTATTAAAAAGTAAATTGAATCTTTATGTAGCATTGTATTCATCAGCAAGAGTCTGTGATGGCCTGTGGACTGGCTGACTTAAACAAGCATTACAAGTTCTTGTGAACCAGGAAAAAAATGGATTTTTAAATCCATAAATTGATGTGAAAACAAAGCAGTGCATGCAATGAAGAGAAACCACCTTTTAATGGTTGGGGACTGAACAGCAGGAGATTATGGCTCGGACTCAATAGTGGAGCAGTTCTAATAACTACATCTGCCCTCTGTAAATTAAATATAACACATAAAAAATAGGGATGTAGGAGAGACCATTAAACAGACTGGTTTTTACATTATTTGGATGGGATATGGGCAGGAATTGCTGGCTGGGAGGGCGGGCAGGCCCTGGCACAGGGTGCCCAGAGCAGCTGTGGCTGCCCCTGGATCCCTGGCAGTGCCCAAGGCCAGGCTGGACATTGGGGCTGGGAGTGACCTGGGACAGTGGGAGGTGTCCCTGCCATGGCAGGGGTGGCACTGGATGGGCTCTAAAGGTCGTTCCACCCACCCAAACCATTCCATGCTTCTGTGATTCTCTGAAAAACAACCTCTTCTCAGTTATGTCTGTGACTTCACATACCAGGTCTGACACCTCGCCACTGGTAAATTCCCTTCCAGGCCCTCTCCAACACCCTCTCCCCGCTTTCCCTCTGCTGTGCTGAGCCAAAGCCGATCACAGAAGGATTTGGTCCAGCCCTACCCTTGGGACTGAGCTCACATCACCTTTGTCTGTCGCACCTTCTAAGTGCCTGAGTACCCACACCTGCAGGAGGTGCTGATTTATAGACTCCAGGTTGAACACAACCCTCTGATCCTCCTCACGCCATCGTGGCCAAAAAGGAATCAGCTTTTCCACGATGTTGTCCCGTCAAGCTTTCCTTAGGACACGCTTTATTCCCCTGGAGATTGTGACAGGGTCCTCGGCCACAGCCTGGGCTCCTCCTGATTCCTTGGGAGAAGCTGCCATCCTGTGGCTGACTGTGAAATCCCTGCTTCTGTGTGCCTGGAGAGCAGCGCCAGGCACAGCCACCTCGCAGTGCCAGTCCCTGTGCCATGGCACACATCTGCCGGGCCAGGCCAGCTGCCAGCCTCCCTGGGGTCATTTTTCACTGGCTTCATCCCAGGGTTTGCAAGCGAAGATGGCATTAAATTAAACAAACCAACACTGATCACAACTCTACTGAGTAGAGAATTTCAGAGATTCAGAAATTTTCATTTCAACCCAGAACTGCTGCTGAAAGCCCCTCGACATGACCGTGGGCAGGAGTGGTCTCTCTCAAACCTCTGATGCAACACATTTCTGGTTCACCAGCCCAGATACTCAAAGCTGAACAACCAGAAAGGTTTCTGTCTTCGTGTTAAGTCCTGAGCATTAATAGAAATCACAAAAACACAGAAAGGCTGGGGTTGGAAAGAACCTGAAAGATCATCCAGTTCCATCCCCCTGCCATGGATGGAACCTCTGCAATCAAGTACATATAGGCATTTACCCACAAAAATGGGGAAACTGAACCCCCTACTCTTGTTTTACATTTCATAGAAATGAAGTTTTCAGCTGCTTTCCACGGATCCTGGTGCCAGGGCTGTTCCTCCCCAGGGCAGCACTGGAGTTTCCCCTGCTGACCTTCCCCAGGGCTCTCTCAGCTGTGTGTCCAGCCTGCCCAGGTCCTGGATGGCAGCACCTCTTCACAGCTTGGTGGCATCTGAGGGCACCCTGTCCATGGTCCAAGCATTAATTAATGATGATGTTAAACAGGATCAGACCCAGTATCACCCCCTAATTACTGACCTCTAAGCAGACTTTGTGCTGCTGATCCCCACCCCTGCATTCAGCTACTCAGTCAGCTTCTACACTCTAATCAATCCACAAAAGCTCTGATAAGAGGCTTTTATTATTATTCTCACTTATTATTATTATGCTGAGCCCTGTGCTGAGCTGTGTTGGTGTCAGACAGTGCTGTGTCTGTAACAGCAGCAGGTTTTGGGAGTTAAATCCAGGAGAGTGCTCAGTCCATTCACTGCCTTGAGAAACAGCTGAATATATCAGTAGTATTTCTTAGGAAAACCTAGAGTGTGGGTGTGTTTTATACTTCAAACCACAGGGAGTATACTTAAATATACTACATGTATTTAAATATATATAAATGAATATATCTATATTTTATACTTAAAGCCACACAGCAGACTCAGCTGGACACCAGAATCCTCAGGCTGTGGCTGTTTGTTGGACTAAGGGATCATCTCAGATAAATATATTATGGCCAAGTTCAGGAGCAGGTGTTTTCTTCTCCCCAGTAAAAGAATCCACAGGTAGGCCTTTAATTTTCCTTAGCCAGGCTTTCCTTCTGGCTCTTTCCTCCTCTTCCATGTGCTTTGCCTGCTGTACCTGATGCTGAGCTGCCACAGCTGCCTCCTGCACCTCATGCTCTGCTGTCAGAAGCCTGAACCCACTGTCCCTGCGGGAACCAAAGGGAACTCTGCGGGGAACTTCATTTCTCATTTGTGCAGTCCAGCTGGGTGTTGGTTGGGTCAGCTCAGAAGAAGCTATGCAGAGATCAATGAGCTGATCCCCATCTTTGGGGCCAGGAGTATCTTTCCCATGGCCACTGGGAGTTTTCCTTTCTCGCAGTGAGCCACAGAATCTGGGGCGTACAACACAGGGAGCAGGGATGGAGGATTTCACAGTGGGGCTGTACAAAGAGTTTTGCAGCCTGAGCCTCAGCATTTTGGTTTCAAAGGGTGTCAAAGTTTTTGTCATGGTCAGAGAGTCACTGTGCAGTCTGGCTCGTTGTAGCTGGGCTGCCTGCTCCTTTTTGTGTTCCTGAGGGGTTTTGGACACTGGCACCTTGTCAGGGCTGTGTGGCTGTGCTTTCCTGGCCTTTGCAGAGAGCTCAGTACCAGAGCGGGCTGGGGCTGGCTTGTAGGAGTTTTGCAGGGTGCTGATTGTTAAGAGGACCTTGTCAGAGGACATTGGACGATTTGGGTCTCTCTTGGGCAGCTCATACTGTGCAGTGGCTTCTGCCTCGTCAGGTGCCGGGGGAGCAGGGCCCTGTTCAGCTTCACCACCTGTGTCCAAAAACAAAGCAACACATTTGGAGTTGAGAGGTTTTCTCACAAACTGCAGATCATAGAACCAAAGAATCACACAACAGGCTGAGCTGAAAGGGTCACAAGGTTCATCCCGTCCCAACCCAGCCCTGCTCAGAGCTCTATCAGGAGGTTGACATTTGATGGCCTGAAAAGCATGAACCCTTTCTTAGTTTATCTGCAATATTCAGTTTGGTTGGGGAGCTGGAGGATTTGTCATCACACTGTATTGAATAGCTCTGACTTAAAACAAAATAACATCACTGTGTTACAATTGAAAAGGTGCCTGTTTCTGTGCAGTTGCCTTTCCCAGAGATGGCAGATCCTGAATGTAGGTGTTCTCTCACTTTCTCGGGTGTTTGTGATGAATAATTCAAGCCCTGAATCAGCAGCGTGTTTCCAAGCCCGCCAGCTGTGTGAATATGAATACTACTACTGATTTCTCTCTTACTCAGTTGGAAAATGACAGTGCCTGTCTTAAAAAAATGTGTTGAATTTACACCAAACCCTTCTAAAAAGGCAGAAAGGTTTCACAGAAGCCTAGAAAATGACAGAACCATTGAAATGGAGCAGCACATCTGCTCTTGAAAACAGCAGAGAGTCTGAATATTGGCAGTGCTGAAGGCAGTGGGTGCTTGGTTTATAACTTAGTTTAGAAAACCCAGAAAAGCAGAGGCTCCATGTTATACTTTTGGGTCTTCCTTGGCTCCTTGATGACTGGTGAGATTTTGGGGACTTGTCCTGAGCCTCCGGAGCCCGTCGCTGCTCTGCATTGGTGGCCTGGCGCATTCCTCTCCGGGATTTCTTGTCCTTCTTCGCCACCTCTCTGTCAGCAGGTAGGGAATAGTCCCACACCACATCCTCAAACTGGAGCAGCACCAGATTGCTGGGGGAGTTGATCACCATCCTGGGGGAAGGAGGGAAGAACCCTTAAAAGCACGGGAATTGTGGACACAGCAGGTCCTGCCTGAGGGGCTCCTGTGCAACACAAACCCCCAGGCCTCAAACAGATCTGAGATACCCATCCCTCCTTGAAGGAGCAGCAGCAATTAACCCCAATCAATCAGCACATTTTAACTCATACCTGTATGAGCTCTTTTCATTCAGCTCCATGGCAAAATCAGTTTTACATTAATTAGGATGGAAACTGCCAACATTAGCTTGAGCTATATCTGTACAGTGCTGAAGGATGGAAATCCTCAACTACAAATACCGTATTATCAGGGACATTTAAGTGTGGATTGGAGGGCTGTGCTGGTTGGGCTGGAGTTAATTGCTTCATAATTGCCCATTTATTGCTATGTTTTAGTGTGGCCAGCCCAGCTTTGGAAATAAACCCATGTTTTACCCACTGCTTCCACAGCAGCTGGGAGCCACCTTGAGGTGCACAAGTAAATGAACCTGGGAGGATTTCTCATTATTGGCCTTCATAAAGAGGCTGTAGGTCAGGAAACAGACAGAGATACTGTCAGGTATTGGCTTCATTCTCCAACCTCTTAAAAATTTCTGTATTTAGCTTTACAGTTTGGTCTGTATTTTCAGTTGTATGGAAGCAGGAACCTGTATATTGCTGAGGAGACTAAGGAAATAATTTTTCAGATATTGTGAACTAAACCAGATTATTGAAGCAGTTGATAAGCAGCGGAGCCCTTCAGAAGTTATTTGTGAGAAAGACAAACACACAGTTCCTTAAATCAGTGTAATCTGCCAAATTTGGGTCAGAGCCTGCTGGCAGCTGTTGTCACCAACCTGTTTCCTGCAACATGGAGAGAAGACATGGGGCCCCCGCTGCTGGTGGGCTCCAGCACTCTGAGGCAGGTTCCAGTCAGGAAGTTGAATATCCGAATATGTCCATCAGCACAGCCACTGATGACTCTGAGGTACAGGAACTCCAGGGCCAGGACCTCCCTGCAAACACACCAGGTGAGGGTTGGCACTTGCATGGTGCTTTCACAAGGAGAAATGGTCAGCGAGCTCTTCTGGCCTGGAGGAGAAGCAGAGCTCTGGCTGCATCAATAGCCTGCACTGAGGAGCTGCTCAGGACATTCAAAGGTCTGACAGAGAAGTCTCAGATCACGTCCAAATCAAGAGCCCATTGCATCCTTCCACTGGAAGGTGTCCCTACCCATGGCAGGGGGTTTGAATGAGGTGATCTTTAAGGTCACTTCCAACCCAAATCATCCTGGGATTCTGTGATTCCGTGCTCCCCATAGCAACCATATGGTCATGACCATCTGTTGCCTTTGAAATTTCAGTTTTATGTCCAGGAAAATCAATGAAAACAATGTGATTCTCCAGGTTCCCCAGTTCTAGATACAATTAAAGTTTGAGAGAATGGCATGACACACAGTTGGTCAACATGAAACTGGGCCACCTGTACTCCTGCTGGGTGATTCCCCTGTAGCACACAGTGGGGGATCCTTGGAATATTGGACTGTGCACTGTCAGTCTTTACTCATCTCTCTTTGTGATAAAGTGTTCAGGGTTTGCATTTCAGGTTGTCCCAGGTCTTAACAAAAATGCTGTTTGTGACCACGTGGTGCCTGACACAGCCTTGGAGGTGAAGACTGGTGAAAGTTGGGAATGTTTTAAATCCTAAGACTGAATATAATGAAGGCATTTTCTGGTCCTATAAGGGGTGTATTTTCTTTACAGATTCAGTCCACTGTTGAATACAATTTGAAACACATGTGATTCCTACCCGGGATGGAAGAATGCAATCAGGCATTTCCTCAGTTTCCCCACCATGCTCCATCCCAGGGCATATCCATCGCTGCTCCCAGTGACGACGTGCCACTGGTCAAAGGACAAGCAGAGAACTGGGCCTTGGTGTCTCTCCAATGTCTGTAAAGTAAAAGAAAAAGGTGCAACATTGGCATCAGCCAGATGTAAATCTGTCTGAGGTGTCTTATGGCATTCAGGACACCAGCCTGATGTTGACATATAGGGTGCCATTGCCCCAGTGCATCCTCTGGATAACTGTGTTGGTTTCATAGTCATCGAAAAAAAATATTCTGGGCTTGGTGCTGCTGCTGAGCTCCTGGCATGCAATTACCAACCCTTTTCCATCTTTTTTACCTATGATCAACAGGTTTTACTGCACTGAGACCTTTGCTGGGCATGTTGTCCCAGGAGGGAAGACAGGGGCTGCCCAGGCTGTAGGGGAAGGGGCTCAGCAGGAGCTGGGATATCTGAGATATTTGGGATCTCAATTTGAAGCTCTTCCCTGCAAGTGAAGTGCTTCACTCCTCTCCCCAGTGACTCACACTGATTCTGGACAGCTGATCGGGGAATTCACAGACTCTGAATGCTCCCACAGCTTCCCAGCTGCTTCAGCTTCAGCGATTGGTTTTGAGAGCAACTTTCCCATTTAGGGCTGACCCCTGGTACCTCCAGCCCCACATTAGTGAAGCTCCCACATCATCCCCCAGGTTCTGAAGGAGCAGAGATGAACAAATCTACAGAGAATGAGCAATGGGGATGAAGCAAAGCCCACCCTGCCTTAAAGTCAACTGCTGGTTGCAAATCAGTTTTTAAATTATTTGCAGTTTCCTTTATTGGTTTAGATTGCTTTGGGGGTTGTTTCGGGGGGGGGGATTATTTTCTTTTTCAGAAAGCCTTTGGCAAAGGCAAAAAACTGATAAACTAGCAGAGAGTTTTGACCATTTAGCACAGAATTATTGACGTAGGAGGAAAGTCACCTGGATCAGAGCCCCTGTCTCAGCACTCCAGACCTTCACCAGCCCTCGGTGACACCCACTGACCACGTGGGTCCCATTCAATCTCACAGCCCTCACAGGGCTGTTGTGCATCAGAGTCCTGACACATTTCCCACTCTTCAGGCTCCACACTGCAGGGGAAAAAGGGAAGCAGAATTAAAAATACATCTGCCTCAATGAGGAGTTCTGGGAGTACAACATGAATTAAAAAGTACAACTGGAATTACAGTCACACTTTATACCTGCAGCTCTGTGAGGAGTTGAGTGTTGACTTAAATAGCATAATTTCGTGGCAAAAAATAAAAAAGTTAAGTCGAGAAAATGCACATCTTTTCACCTTTATTCTATAAGGAAACCTCTGGCAAAGCTGAAGTTTGATACCACTTGCCCAAGAGTTGGGCAGGCATTACAGCCATGAAGCCATTAATTCTGAATAAAAGCAGAAATCATGAGAACTTAGTCCCTGACACAATCAGAGCCTATGTGTCCATGTATGTCCATCTTAGGCTCTTGTGAAAACACCCAGAATTGACCCTCTGACTGATCCCCTTCCTTCCATCCCCACGCTCATCCCAGCTCCCTGTCCTCTGCCCATTGTCTTCCAGTGTTGCCTCTGGCTGAAAGCTCCCAGTGCAGCTCTCACCTTTCACCATCCCATCCCCAGCTCCTGACACAAAGTGCTCCTCATGTGAATCCAGGCAGCTGACGGTCCCATAGTGGCCAGTGAAGGTTCTCACACAGGCACCACTGGGAATATTCCAGTACCTACAGAGCACCAGCCCAAGAGGAAATTCCATTTGATTGATGGCTTATTCATCTTATTCATTAATAAGATGCTCAAAGAGGTCTTAGATTACCCAGGGAGGTGATGGTGGTTGATGCCCCATCCCCAAGGCCAGGTTGGACAGGACTTGGAGCAGCCTGTGATTGTGGAAGTTGTCCCTGCCCATGGCAGGGGTGGAACTGGATGAGCTTTAAGATTCCTTCCAACCCAAACTCTTCTATGATTCCATGATTATTTTCTATTTAATGTGCCCAACTCTTCTTCCACACTGGGTTAAAGTCAGGAGATGTTCCACTAAGGTGTCAGAGAAATTGGAATGATTGAGTCAGCCTTAGCATTCCATTTTTACCCACATCCTTCCCTTTTCCCTCGGTTTGCCAAGGATTGTGTCCCAGGCACAGCCCCAGCTCACCTGATGCTGAGATCAAAGCTGGTGCTGATCAGGAGCCCTTTCTCCTCACTGAGGTGGAGAGCTCTGATGGGCCCAATGTGGCCTTGGAGCAGAAGGGGCACTTCCTTCCCCTCTGGCACATGGAGCAGCCTCACTTTTCTGTTGGCAGAGGCAGAAAGGGCCACAAAATCCCCACCATTGTAATGGGTTATCCTTCTGCTGTCTGACCTGGAGAAAAGCAGGGTCTGAGGTGAGCTTTGGCCTGCTGCAAGGTCTGTGCCAGCATTTCCTGGTGTGCAGCTGGGCAGTGTGGGCAACACTCCAGCAGTAAATCCTGTGCAGGGCACCACAACCACAGTCCCTGTCCTATACACCCTCTCTGTATCAGGGTAGGCTCACAGAGGGGCTAGGGCTCCTCCCAGCCCCATATCCCTTGGGATACACCATGGATCACTGACCCCTATTCCTTTAAAAATGGCTGATCTTGGTGTCTGTATTTAAAAAATAGTTTTGACATGGGGATTTCTTAACAGTGATGCTGAGGGTCCCTTCTCCAGCCATCCAGGCAGATCACAGGGGGTGGCACAGTTTTTCTAAAGCTGCTCTTGGCCCCACAGCCAGGCACTCTACTCTACTCTACTCACTGCTCCACTCTACTCACTGCTCCATGAGGACACGGCTCTTGTAGGAGCCACAGAAGACATTCCTTTCTTCCATCTCGATCTTGTCAGTTTGCAGTGTCTGATAGGCTGCATGTAGACTGAAATCCTCTGTCTGATGGCAAGAGAAATAAGGAACAGTTACTCAGGGAAGGAGGAATGCAGCATTAGTCCACAGTAGTCAACACTGCAGCTCCAGTGATGAGCCCAGTGGAGACCCAGAGTGCTGGTAAGGAAAAGCAGAGGGCAGGAAGTCCCTGCTTAATCCAGGGCTCTTCCCATGCCGTGTTCTGTGTTATAAATGGAAGCCCTGACAGCTGCACCCTTTACTTCCTGCAGGAAGAAGGCCCCTGGCTTCAGGGCTGTGTGTGACTGGGGACACGAGGACCAGCCAAAAGTGTGGGAATGATGGCTCTCTCCCGTGCAGGAAGGTGCAGAGGAAGCCTTGTTCCCTAGAAATTGCTCACAATGGGGCAATCCAAAAGCAGGAGTGAATGAAGAGCAAAGCAACTCTAAATTCACTGTGCTGTACTGCAGACCTGTCCTCCTTCCTCCCCAGCCACAGAAATGCAGGATCCATGGAAGGCAAGCAGCTCCCAACATACCTTTGATTTACGTCTCTTGCTCTGCTCCTTGTCCTTTGTTTCAATGACCTCACCCTCGTCATTTAACTGAGGAATTTTCACTTCGACTATTTTAGCATAGTTTGGAATGGTTTTTCTAGGACACAACTCCTGGAATAAAGCAATAGAGGCAACAATTACTGCAGAGCCCACACACACAGGGGAAGCTGCTCATCTCCAGGGGAAGCTGCTCACCTCCATGAGGTTGCCTGCAAAGTTGAGCTGTACACACTACCTTCTTGTTGTTTGAGACCTGGCTTACATTTACCACTTCATCTATCTAAGGCTTAACTTCTTGTGAAAAATATTTGCTTTTTGTTATTTTTTTCAAAATCTAGTCTTAAACTTTCATTAAGCAGCAAAATTTCAAGCTCATCTCATCTTTGGTGGGCACTCAGTTGATTCAGAATACAAACTCATTGAGATGAGTGGCTCTCAAAACACCTTGGTCAACATTTAAGATTCATTTTTAGCATGTGAAACCTTCCATGAAGCCTTTTTTGAAGGCCAGCACAGAGCTGAGTTTCTGTGCTCCCTTCACACTGCAAAGCATCAGAGGCTCCTGGCTGTCTCTTGGGGGATGCACTCTCACACCTCGCTCTGTAGCAGGTTTTGCTGGCCAGGACAAGCCTCTCCCAGGAGTTCTGTGTTCCTGTGTTCCAACCACCACGTTCAACTCCTCACAAAGAGCCCTCTCTTGCATTTCCCTCTCCCTGTGTGGAGCAAACAAAGCTCATTCTTGAGCTGCCTTGGGAGCTGTTGTGGCTCTGTCCAATCTCCACTGTCTCTGGAAATTTTCTCTGTGACCTAACTGCTTTCTTGATGATGAGAATGTTTGGACCCCTCTTTAAAATCATAAGGATCTCTAAAAGGGAGTAAAAGCTGTTCTCTGGTGCTCCCTTGTGACAGTGGGAAAGGTCACCTGGCTTTGCTCTGCAGCTGGAGGTATAAGGGCCATGGCAGAGGTGTGGGGCAGCCTCTGGTAGAGAAATTCCCATGTAATGCTATTGGCAGCAGCAAAACCCTCTTTTTAAAGGATAATGGCGGCAGCTCAGATGTCTCACCTTCAATTGCAGGAAGTCCTTCTGTACCATGCTCCGACACTCTTGCTCCTTCTGGACCTGGCTGACCAGGAAAGCCCAGTGGCCATTCACAGCAGAACAGTCATCCAGGGATTTTTGATCCAAAAACCCTGGGAAATTAAAGGGACAGATTGGTTAATCCCCACTGGAGACCATTCCTTACCCTTAGGGGAAACCACCCCTGGAAAATCAGAGCGGCTTTACCCAGGATGGCCATGGACAGCTGTAATGGCAGCAAGCGAGTGAAATCCTTGGCTTGGCTGACGTCAGAGCCTGACTGGAGAGATGCAGGAGCCATGGTGACATTGGGATCAGCTAAGGACATCAGTGAGCTGGCTCTGCATCAGGACCCTCCTGGGCAGGGCACTCGGTGTTTTGGGGCCAAAAGCAGGTTCTGGTGCTTGGCTACCTGGAAAACAGGGAATTTACAGTCCTGGAAGTGCTTGAGTTTTGATGGCCATGGACAACATGAAATGCTGTTGGCAGCAATGCCCTGAAGAGCTGGGCTGCCCTTAACTCTCCTGCTCATCACTTTGGCATTGTACAAGTCCCAGGAAAATGCTGGGAACACTCCTGGTCTGTCACACCAGCGGGGCCTGAGGGGACAGCGTGCCACCTGTCCCCCCTAACCCCTGCCCTGGAGACAGGCACGGGCTCCTCACATGTGCAAACATCAGGGGATCAGAGGGGCCACGGGACACCCCGGCTGGGCTTGGTGGCGACACAGTGGGGACACAGTGCAGTTTGATCTTACTTGGCATCCTCCAGCTCCGGCAGCCACCAGCACGGGAAGGTGACAGTCCCAAACTGCAAAGGGACACATCAAAGCCACCTCATGCCAAGGACATCGCACCGTTTTACTGAGAACGGGGGAACTCTTTCTTTAGCTTTTCATCGGCAGAAGTATGACTGGAGCTGTGACATTGCAGAAGGAGGAAAAGGGACCCGCTCACCTGCCCGGGCTCCGCGCCACCGCCACCGCAGCGTCGGGGCTGCTCGGCGACAGTTACCGTAATCTGCAACCGCCGCCGTAATGCCGCTAAGAGCCGCGCAGCACCCGGGAGAGCCCGCTCATCGAGGGGTGCTGGGGCATGCCGGGGATGTCGGGATGGTGGCGGATATGGGATGGGGGGGGGGGATTTGTGTGCTGGGGATGTTGGGGGGGTGTCAGGGTGCTGGGGGATGTCAGGGTCCTGCTGGTGCCAGGGGATGGCGGGTGATGGGAGATATCGGGATGTCAGGGGATGTCAGGGTGCTGGGAGATATCAGTGGATATTGGGATGTTGGGGGATGTCAGGGTGTGGGGGGATGTCAGGGATGTCAGGGGATATTGGGATGTGGGGGTACTGGGTTATTAGTGGATATTGGGATGTCAGGGGATGTCAGGGGTGCGGGGAGTCAGGGGATGTCAGGGATATGGGATGTCGGGGTGCTGGGGGATGTCAGGGGATGTCAGTGGATATGGGATGTCGGGTGCTGGGGGTGTCAGGGGAGTCAGGGGATGTCGGGGTGCAGGGGATGTCAGTGGATATTGGGATGTCGGGGTGCGGGGGATGTCAGGGGATGTCAGGGGATGTCAGGGGATGTCAGTGGATATCGGGATGTCGGGGTGCTGGGGATGTCAGGGGATTTGGGATGTTGGGGTGTGGGGGATGTCAATGGATATCGGGATTTCGGGGTGTGGGCGATGTCAGTGGATATCGGGATGTCGGGGTGCTGGGGGTCTCAGCAGCCCCTCCGGGATGGGCCCCACAGTCAGAGCAGGGCACCAGGGGCCCCGGGGCGCAGCTGGGCTGGGCGGTGCCGCAGACGGGCAGGCACCGCCTGGGAAGCGGGAGCAGAGTGCCCTTTGGACACCGCTGTTTGGTTTGAGACACAGAAACCCAGAGGTCACCCAGGCCACGGGGACAGTGCTGATCCAGGGTCTGGCTGGGGATTGTGCAAAGGCTTTGCTCACATGTGTTTCTGACACAGTTTCCTCAGCCCCAAAGTTCCCCAGGTGAAGAGAAGAGCTGGTTTAGTTATGGAAGGGTCACAATGCACTCAGAGTCACAGTAAAGCTGGATCACCCATCATTTGGGAAAAGGCAACAGGATTGGGCAGGTCCCTCCCTGATCTCACCCCCCTCCAGCAGGGCACAGCCACCCCTCCCCAGGACAGAGTCCCTGCTGTCCCCCCTCCGTGGAGCACCCCAGCAAGGCAAACCCCACCAAAACCAGCTCGAGACCCTGCAGAGCCCCAGTTTCTCCCAAGCCCCCAGGCTTCACAGAGATCCCAGGGCCCGCTGCTGTCACAACACCCTCTGCAGCCACCCTCATCCCCAGGCAGGGGGAACGGGAGGGCTCAGCTCCCCTCAGGACCCCAGAATGACTCAGGCAGCTGCACGTGGAGCTGAACTGGCACCCAAAGGCACTTTCTGCAGTTAAATATTGATGTGAAGGGATCAGAGAAGCACAACCCAGCACTGAGACAGCAAAACAGGGTGGTTTTGGAAGGTGAGAGAATTGGAATTGTTCCGCCTGGGGAAGAAGGAACTCCAGAGAGATTTTAGAACCCCTTCAAGTGCCTGAAGGAGCTCCAAGAGAGCTGGAGAGGGGCTTTGGACAAGGGCCTGGAGGGACAGGACAATGGCTCCAGGCCAGAGGGCAGGGAGGTGGATGGGATATTGGGAAGGAATTGCTCCCTGGGAGGGTGGGCAGGCCCTGGCACAGGTGCCCAGAGCAGCTGTGGCTGCCCCTGGATCCCTGGCAGTGCCCAAGGCCAGGCTGGACATTGGGGCTGAGAGTGACCTGGACAGTGGGAGGTGTCCTGCATGGCAGGGAGTGGAACTGGATGGGCTCTAAAATCCTTCCAATCAGTTCTTTAATTGTTTAAAAATCTCTTCTATTCCCCACACAGCCCCTCTGTGCTGCTCCTCAGCCCCTTCCTTGGGGGCCTGTGCTCTTTCAGCTGCATCATTCAGCTGCTGCTGGGGCTCAGGTGGCTCTGCCTGCCTGGAGCTCTGCCCAGGTTCAGAGCCATGGGATCAGTGTTGGGAAATGAGCAAAGAATTCCAGAAGCACTAGGTTTCATTTGAAAATAAAGCCATGGGGGCAAATCAGGTAAAACAAACTGGGTGATTTCCTGGCTTGAGTTGTTCTGGGGAAGGCAAAGACATCCCAGGAGCAGAAACCGAGCTGAAATCCCAAGCCTGGGGGTTTGCTTTGGGAGGAACTGGACGCAAGGACACCACGAGAGTTCTTACAAACAGCAGCATCGCATTCCAATGGTTACCTTTATTGCAGAGCACTCTGAATCTGTCACCAAGTGGGAGAGCCCCTGCCCAGCCCAGGAGCCCCTGACAGCCCTGCCACCAGGAGCTCAACCAGCACGGGCAGGGATGGGGGAGGAAGAGCAGTGCTGCCCTCCTTGTGCTCATGGGATGTGCCGGGAAGGGCTGGGAGCAGGCTGCCTGAGGAGCTGGTGGCAGAGGAGCCCGACAGTTCTCAGAGCAGGAATTCCAAGATCAAATTGTCCCTCCCGTGGTGGCTGTGGCTGTACCCTCATGGCCACAGGGCTCGCTCTGGGGTCAGCAGTGGAAGCACCTGGAAGAGCCTTTCCTTGTCCCGCTGTCCCTGCTCAGGAGGACACTGAGCGTGGAATAGCGAAGAACTTGCCCGGGATCGCCCTCCTCTCGATCTCGAGCCACAGGGAGAACAAATCCATCTCCTTGTGCTCCATGGCCAGCTGGAAGGTGAAGCTCTGCAGCAGCGTGGTGAGGAAAAGGAAGAGCTCGATGCGGGCCAGCGCCTCCCCCGGGCACATCCGCTTCCCTGGGCACGGAGAGAGGTGACACCGATGGGGAGTGAGGGGTAGGGCAGTGGGCAGGCAGCCCCTGGTGGGGGTGGCACTGTTTGTGCTGGCACTCCTGGGCACGGATCGGGCAGGGCAGGGGGAGCACTGACCTGCTGAGAATGCCATGAAGGCCTCGCGCTTCCTGAACTCGCCCTTCTCATCCAAGAAGTGCGCTGGGTCCACTTTTTTGGGGTTCTCCCACTGGGTTGGATCCGAATGCACAGAGGAAAACACCGGAATAACAGGTGTGCCCTGCAGGAGAGGGATGGGCAGGGATGGAGGAGGGACATCAGTACCACCCCATGGGCTCTGCTGGGCTGGGTTAGTCAGGGGGAGATCTGAGGGGCCTGGGGCAGGCTGGGTGTGCACCCCAATACACAGCCAGGTTCCTGTGGGGAGGCAGCCTGGAATGATGGTTCTGTGCCACCAGGACAACAAACATGGGGCTCTGCTGTCCCCATGGTGATGTCAGTCTGTCATGAGACACAAATTACTGAGTGATTTCCATGGATTTCTGCCAAAACCCCTCTCACTGCCCCAAATCCAAATGCGGGAGGTGTCCCCTCAGGGTGGGTGGTCAAACCAAGAGGGGTGGGGGGCCCTGGGCTGGCCCCACATCACAGAGAGCTCCTGCTCCAGCCCTGCACGTGTCCATGGTGGGATGATCTGTTCTCCAGGATGGGCGAGGAAGGGCCCCGGGGGTGTGGGCAGAATAGGCGGTGACATTCATCTCCCTCTGCTCCCCTCTCAAAGGTCATTGCCACCGAGGATTGGGAAAGATGTGGGGCCTTCAGATGTGTGCAAACAGTTCAGGGACAAAGGCAAATCTCACTGAAGTCACGCCGCCACCTCTCCCTCGGGGACAGAGGCTCCAGGGTCACCATGAGTACCTTGGGGATGGTGTAACCCCTGAACAGGACGTCCTGCGTAGTCATGCGCGGGAAGTTCTCGATGCGGGTCTTGTGGAAGCGCTGCAGCTCGTGGATCACAGCGTTGGTGTAGGGCATCCGCAGCTTGTCCTCCGTGCTAGGGGCACGGCCACTGCCCACCACAGCGTCGATCTCCTCCTGGACCTTGGCTGGGGACAGCAGCAGGGGCTGGGTGCCTGCTGTGCAACCTCTGCAGAATTCCTAACTGACCCCTATGGGCACTTATCCCAAAGCCAAGCATGGGCTAGAGGGGGAGCAATCTGCCCTAATCCCTTGTAGAGACCAGGAACAGTCTCTGTCTTCATCCCTCCCCGGATCAGGCAAGCTCAGAGCATCTCCCCAGGCCAGTCCAGGGCCATCTGCATGGGTCAGGATGAGCACAGGGAGAAGCACCTGGATCCCCCTGGCCTGTGGGAATCTGTGTCTAATGACTCCCACCCTTGGGTGACCCCATAGGATGATTCTGGTCTGCTTCCAAACGGGACCCTGCAGGGCTGGGGCTCCCAGCCCTGTGAGCTCCTCAGGCACAGGGGCACCTGTGTTTTGCTGCCATACCTTGGATGTGGGGGTGCTTTGCCAGCATCAGCAGGAAGAACACCAGAGTGTTGCTGGTTGTCACCGTCCCGGCCCCAAACAGGTTGAACACAGACATGATCAGGTCTTCGTGGCTGTACATGTTGTCTGGGCTGCCCTTCTCCTGCAAGGATGGTGTGGTGGGGAGGGGATTCAGAAGTGCCTGGGGGATGTTCTAAGCTGAAGCCAGGCAGAAGGGCAGACCCCTCTGCAGCCCCTCTACCTTCTCTGCTTTTATCAAGAAACAGTCGATGTAGTCCCTGGGGCAGCTGGAGTCCAGAGTCAGCTGGTGGAACTGCACCTTCTCTTGGATGTGGTCCTTCAGCTTCTGGCACTCGGCCAGGACCTTCTTGTGAGGCCCCGGGAGGTGGTGCATGATGCTGGGAAAGGTGTTGTACACCTGCGGAGGAGGGGCACAGGAGGGCTCAGGTACCTTCCCTCAAAGCCGTGCTGTCCCATCAAAGCCAAGGGGTGACCCCAAGCCGAGGAGCATCCTCAGCCCCCGAGGACAGCAGACAGAGTGTGCTGAGCACACAGAGCTCCCACCTTGGCAATGGGGGACAGGAAGAAGCTAATGTAGTTCCCGATGGCATTGAGCAGCTCCAGGAAAGCAGAGTCGTTGTAGCTGTAGCGGCTCCCAAAGACCACGGAGCAGATCACGTTGGAAACTGCGTATCTGAACATGGTCATTGGCTCAAAGGCATTGCCTGCAGAGGTGAGAAAAGTATCCAAAAGTCAACAGTTATTTATCTGCTTCAAGACAGAAAACACCATTTTGTCACCGAATTGGAGCTCTGAGCCCTGGCTGGATCTGCTGGGTTTGACAGCCAAAGCCAAGAGCCCTCCAGTGCTCTGAGCTCCTCCATCCCATCTGGGCAACTAAACTCCTCCCAGAACTTGGACTCAGGAAAGCAGAGGCATCCCCAGGAAGCCCTAGCAGATGTGTTGGTACTGTCACAAGCTGGGTTTTATTGGAGAGGAGGACATCCCCCTGATAACCCCATGTCACCAGGACAGTGCCTGAGCTGGGCATTCCCAGGCCCACGCAGTTCAGTTCCCCATTTGTGTTCCTTTGGCAGGGGATGTCCCTCAGTGGCTGCCACCCCTGCCCCAGTTCAGAGCATGGAACTCTGGCTCTTCAGCCATGCCTGTAGCATTCTCTACAGCTCCTGGGAAGGATGGGGCTGGATCTCAGCCCTTCCCTGCAGGGATCACCCACACCAGGCCCTGCAAACAGCTCTGGCTCACATAGGTCCCCTGGAGCTGTGCTGTATCCTCTGCCTGCCACGGGCCAACAAGGACAGGAGCCACGTCACCTTTGAGCTCTGTCAGCAGCTCCACCAGGTACTGAGCCTCCTGCTGCACCTTCTGGGACATGGAGCTCTTCCCCATCCCAAAATCCCGCAGGGTGCTGAGCGTGAACCTCCGCAGCTCCCGCCACTTCTTCTCATTGTTGGAGACAAATCCTGGAGGGACAGTGCAGATGAGCCCCAGCCCGCCCTGCTGCTCCCCAGGAATGGGGACCCTGCTCTGAGCCAGGCTGAGGAGCAGCAGGGCAATAAACCAGGGCATGATGTACATTGTTCATAGTGTCCATGAAAGGATCTCTGCAGAAATCCAGAGCAAAGCTGGAACCACCTGACTGCTGTTAACACTGTCTTTGGATACAGGGCTCAGGAGCTGAAGCATCTTGCAGAGCGGGAAATGAGCGTTTGAGGTCTTTGACTGCCCAGACTGGGGCGTGGCCATCTGCTTACCCCGAGACATCCAGGAGAGATCCAGGCACTCACCGTAGTCTTTGGAAAGCTGCATCAGCAGGGGGATCTCAGGTCTGCCCCCAAACTCCTCCGAGTGTCCCACCAGGGCATCCTTCACCGCCTCGTAGCCGCAGAGCACCACCACCGGCCTCAGCCCCAGCCACACGGTGAAGATGGGGCCGTAGGTGCTGCTGAGCTGGAGGGATGGGGAGCTCTGTGAGCCGGGGTCCCACACCAGTCCAGTCGCTTCATTTCAAACTGGGACTCGTGCCCACAGCACTGGTGAATGCCCAGCAGGGAGGGAAAGTGCCTCTCTTCAAGCCGTGACCTTGTCCCTGTCCCTGTCCCTGTCCCTGGGGACTTTATCCCAGTGCCACTTTGGGAGTTCAAAGCCTCATCTCCGGGAAGCAGCTCTGGGCAGGCCTAGAGGGGTTATTGCCATGTGCATCCCTTACAGGAGGGGGAAGGCTGCAGTAACAGGGTTGACTCTGCTCCCAATAGACGGGATTCAGGCAATTCTGGCAGAGCAAGAGATGAGGGAAGGAAGAAAGGTAGAAAAAGAGACACCTGTGGGATTCCCTTTTATTTTGGCACAGGACATTCCCGCTGTCTGTCCTGCTGGGGCTGGGCATGAGTCCAGCACTGCCACTTGTCCCTTACCTTCTCGTAGTGCCTGTAGAGGGGCAGGACATCTTTCTGCCACAGGTTGCCCAGGATGGGCCACGGGGCTGGGCCAGGGGGCAGCCGGCTCCTCTTGGTGTCACTCCTCCGGACCAGGAGCCACAGGATGGAGAGGAGAAGGAGGAGAGAGACGAGCAACCCGGCCGATCCTGCGTCCATCCTCAATCGCGCTGCCAAGCAGGGAAAGAAAGGGAGAAATTCCAGGGAGGAAATGCCAACTGAGCGGAGAGCAGAGCTGAGCCCAGACCCTCTGTGTGTGCCCTTCTCTGCTCGGTATCGGCACAGCCCTACCCGAGCACGGGGCGGGGCGCAGAGGCGCTGCTTTGTCGCGGCCGGTGCGCGCCTGTCCCCGCTGCGCTGTGACACGGAGCTCAGAGCCTGGCACTGGGAGCTCTGCGAGAGCCGAGGGAGCACCGGGGAGATGGTGACAGTCCCCTCCCGGCGCTGCTGAGTCACCTTTTGCTCTGTGCTCCCTTCCAGTGGCACACGGCAGAAGAAGCTGTCACTGTCGTGGCCAAGCCTCTCATGTCCCCGCCAGGTCACTGCCCCGCTGGTCACTGCCATCTCAGCAGGGCAATGACCCACGAGGAGATGCTCTGGTAAACAGAGATTGAGGCAGCTTGGAAGTGGGGTACTGTGCCTGGCCACATACCTAGGGGTGACAATTTTCCTTCAAACCCCTTTCTGATGGAAAATTGATCAGAAAATGGGAAAAACACTTTTTTTTTTCTCAAATATTTTGGGGTTGCTCTTGGGCTTTGGAGGAACGTGAGCCCAAGGTGTTGTGGTTGTTGCAGGTGTGGGTGAACTCCTCCCTGGGCTCCTGTGGCCTCTTCAGGGCTCCTGCAATGTGCATCTTGCTCAGAGCACCCGCACATCTGGCACGGCCACGGCCACCACACCTCTGGTGGAGAGCGAGCTGGGCACAGCCAGTTCCAGGAAAGGATGGGATTGCACCTGGAGGAGAAGAGGGAGGAGTTCAGGTCTGTGCTGGTCCCTGCAAAGGTGGGAGCTCCTCAGTAGAGGCAATTCTGTGTTCTTGGCAGAGGGAGCAGAGCATGGCCTGGAGCAGAGCATTCCCTGGAGCAGAGCATGGTCTGGAGCAGAGCATCCCCTGGAGCAGAGCATGGTCTGGAGCAGAGCATGGCCTGGGCAGAGCATCCTCTGGAATAGAACATGTCCTGGAGCAGCCAGGGATGGGCTATGCGGGGTTAGGCTGTGTTTCAGCAGGGCTCACAGGGACACCCAGGACCTGTGCCCCCCTTTTGGCCCCGGAGCAGGACAGTTTGCAGGTCAGGCCGGGGATGTTCAGTGTCACTGCCTGGGGGATGCTCTCCTGTGCCTGTGGGGTGATTCCTTACACCTCTACACCGAATCTCTGTCAAACCACCAGGAAGTCACTGGCAATGAGCCTCCATAGCCCTGGGACTGCTCCGTTCCAATATTTTGGTTTTTCCCTCTGTCCCACTCTCCTGGTGGTCAAAGGGCTCCTGCCTGCGCCCCCACACCCCCCCTCCCCAGCTCCCCAGACACCCTCAGCCAGAGGGGATTTGGGACACGGTTGGGTGGGCAGCCCACGGCAGCAGCCCCGAGGCCGAGCCAGGAGGTCACTGTGACTCAGTTGTTTATCCCATCCCACCCCAATCCAGCCCTGCTCTTTCCAGGGATTGCCCAAATTCTTGGCTGGGGTGCCTGCAAGTGGGAACTTTGCTCGTGGGGAGGTGATGTAGTGACGAGGTTTTGGCAGGGGGCAGCGGCCTCTCGGTGACTGACACCGGCGTTTGCCATGGCAGCCAAACAATACAAAGACAGAACTTGGACAACAGGAGGAGAAAGAGCCTGGAGATTAACTGGAGCTGCAAAGTTTGAATTCAGCAGAAAATTCCCACTTGTGTGGGTGAGCTCAAACAGAGCTTCCTGGCCACCAATGGCACTTCAGTGCCACAGCAGGGATTGGAAAGGGATATGTCTGTAATTAAACAAAATAAGAGTATTATACTTTGTTATGGTTTTATTTCTATGTATTTTAATGTATGCATTATATTGTGAAATATATGAAATAGGTTCACATCTGTATGAATTTATGTATTTTGCATTACATGTCAGTATTATATCTATTAATATACAATTTGATACCATTTTTTGATTTATGAATGCATGATTATTATTTCTATTTTGTTAAAGAAGTAGAGAAAACAAACAAATCAACCTGGGATTTGTGAGGATCCTTGGATATTAATTCCAAGTCATGTTTGGGGAATAAACTTCACAGAAATAACACTGGAAAGCAATGGGGGGTGGCAGCCCATGCCTGTCCCTTGTCATCCAGATGTTCTCAGGTTCCAGGGGGTTGTCTGGTCCTGGCTATGCCATATCCCACTGCTGGGATGGAGCCCGGGATCCTGTGTGGATCCTGTGTGGATCCTGCGTGGATCCTGCGTGGATCCCATGTGGATCCTGTGTGGATCCTGCGTGGATCCTGCGTGGATCCTGTGTGGATCCCATGTGGATCCTGTGTGGATCCCGTGTGGATCCTGTGTGGATCCTGCGTGGATCCTGCGTGGATCCTGTGTGGATCCGGTGTGGATCCTGTGTGGATCCGGTGTGGATCCTGCGTGGATCCAGCGTGGATCCTGTGTGGATCCTGCGTGGACCCTGCGTGGATCCTGTGTGGATCCTGTGTGGATCCTGCGTGGATCCCATGTGGATCCTGTGTGGATCCTGCGTGGATCCTGCGTGGATCCTGCGTGGATCCTGTGTGGATCCTGCGTGGATCCCATGTGGATCCTGTGTGGATCCCGTGTGGATCCCGTGTGGATCCCGTGTGGATCCGTGTGGATCCGTGTGGATCCCGTGTGGATCCTGTGTGGATCCGTGTGGATCCTGCGTGGTTCCTGTGTGGATCCAGCGTGGATCCTGTGTGGATCCTGCGTGGATCCTGTGTGGATCCTGTGTGGATCCTGCGTGGATCCTGCGTGGATCCCATGTGGATCCTGCGTGGATCCTGCGTGGATCCTGCGTGGTTCCTGTGTGGATCCTGCGTGGATCCTGTGTGGATCCTGTGTGGATCCTGCGTGGATCCGCGTGGATCCTGTGTGGATCCTGCGTGGATCCTGGCGTGGATCCAGCGTGGATCCTGCGTGGATCCTGCGTGGATCCTGCGTGGATCCTGCCTGTGGATCCTGCGTGGATCCAGGCGTGGATCCTGCGTGGATCCTGCGTGGGTCCTGCGTGGATCCTGTGTGGATCCGGTGTGGATCCTGCGTGGATCCTGCGTGGATCCTGCGTGGATCCTGCGTGGATCCGGTGTGGATCCTGCGTGGATCCTGCGTGGATCCTGTGTGGATCCTGCGTGGATCCTGCGTGGATCCTGCGTGGGTCCTGTGTGGATCCGTGTGGATCCTGGTGGATCCGTGTGGATCCCGTGTGGATCCTGCGTGGATCCTGTGTGGTTCCTGCGTGGATCCTGCGTGGATCCAGCGTGGATCCTGCGTGGATCCTGCGTGGATCCTGTGTGGATCCTGTGTGGATCCTGCGTGGATCCTGCGTGGATCCTGTGTGGATCCTGTGTAGTTCCTGCGTGGATCCTGCGTGGATCCTGTGTGGATCCTGTGTGGATCCTGCGTGGATCCCGTGTGGATCCTGTGTGGATCCCATGTGGATCCTGCGTGGATCCTGTGTGGATCCGGATGCGTGGATCCTGTGTGGATCCGTGATCTGTGGATCCTGACTCGTGGATCCTGCGTGGATCCGGTGTGGATCCAGCGTGGATCCTGCGTGGATCCTGCGTGGATCCCATGTGGATCCCGTGTGGATCCTGCGTGGATCCTGCATGGATCCTGCGTGGATCCTGTGTGGATCCAGCGTGGATCCTGCGTGGATCCTGCGTGGATCCTGTGTGGATCCTGCGTGGTTCCTGCCACCCCACAGTGTGCAAGGGATGAGGGAGGCATTGCTCCAGCAATTGATCCTGCTGCTGGGCCAGGGATGTCCAGAGAGACTGGAAGGGCTCCTTGCCCAGGCTGTAGAACAAGGGGTGCTCATGGAATGGTTTTGGTGACAATTGTACCTGGAAAAGCTGCACCCACCGCAGTGTAGAAGTGAGGGAAGAGGATCCTGTTAAATACAAAAGCCAACAAACCTCTGGATTATCAGACCTGGGAAGATCTGCCCATGTAAATCCTAATGGGAGCTCCGGTCTCTCAGTCAGGCCAAAAATCCTTGGCCAGGATCCAGGCATGCCCCGTGTCACGGGGAGGAGGATGGACCAGAGCTAGGCATGGGAAGAGGGCCTGAGGGAGAGCTTGGAGCCCCAGAAACTCCAAGTTGCCAAGGCTGGAGGAGCCTCTGGAATCATCCTGCTCCACTGGGATCCTCCTGCTCCACTGGGACTGGCAGGAGAAGGTTTCTCCAGGCTAAGTCTTGTTGGGTTTTGAATGTATTCATGGATGGAGACTTCACAACTCTCTGAGCCAACTCGTCCTGCCCTGGGCCACCTTCCCAGTAAAACGTGTTTTGTGATGTTGATGGAGAATTCCCTGCCTTTCAGTCCGTGCCGTAGCCCCTCATCCCTTGGTGCCCTGCAGAGAGCCTGGCCCTCTCTGCCAGTCTCCCTCCAGCATTTCTCCTTGGGGACAGGATGTCCTTGAGCCGCCTCCTCCCCAGGGGACAGCCCCAGCCTCTCCTCTGAGCGATGCTCAGATCCTTTCTCCTTGCTGAGCCCCCTGGGACTGTGGAGCAGGGAGGGACAGGACACCCCTGCTGCAGCTCAGGTGCTCCTCTGTGCTGTGACAGGGCATTGCTGCCCTGGGGTCACTTTGGTGGCCACCAGCACCCCTGGGCCACCCCAGCCAGGTGTCCCCAGTGTGTTCTGGGTGCCGGGGCTGTTCTTCCCCAGGGCAGCACTGGAGTTTCCCCTGCTGACCTTCCCCAGGGCTCTCTCAGCTTTGTCCCCAGCCTGCCCAGGTCCCTCTGGATGGCAGCACCTCTTCACAGCTTGGTGGCATCTGAGGGCACCCTGTCCATGGTCCAGGGCATCACTGAAGGTGTCAAATAAGATTTTTGGAGAGTTGTGGCCCAGAGGCTTTCACTCAGAGCCCCTGTGGCAGCACCAATGCACAGCTATTCCAACAGGTGAGGTTCCAGCCCGAGCTTTGGGGAGCCCACCCGACCTCCCTGCCCTCCTCCTCTCTCCCTTCCCATCTGAGCCAATTTCCCAGCTGATTTCCAGATCCCACCTTGGACAGGGAGCAAAGCTGTGCCCACGTGTTCCCCTGATCCCCTGCTCAGCTCAGCTCAGCCCAGCTCAGCTGTGACACTGTCACCAGGCAATTAATGTGATCCTAATGCCACTTTCCCATCAGCATCCCAAAGCTTCTGAGACTCTCTGCTCACCCAGCACCTCATCCCTGTGGAATGGAGGATGTTGAACCCTCTGCAGCACATGCCAAGCTGTCCCTGTCCCCTCTGCCAGCCCAGGCCGAGGCAGCCGCAGCAGCCACTCACCGTGAGCCCAGGCCAGTTAATGACTGAGCTGGGAGTATTTTTGGTTGTTCTCAATAATGCAGCAGCACTGGCTGAGCAGAGCCTGGCTGTAATTACAGGGCCACTGTCGTTTGTCATCACTGTCACCCTGCTTGCTGTGAGATCTCCATGGCAGCCTGGCACCAGCACGCTGTCACACCCCTGTGGTGTTGCTGGGTTTGCTGTGGGTGCCCCCAGAAAGCCCAGAAAGCCCCCAGAAAGCCTGTGTGCACTGTGAGCCAAGCCTGGCGTGAGGGAGAGGCACAGCGGGATCTGGCCCTGCAATGAAGGTTTGCCTGGTGTCTGGGTTTCTCCTGGTGGGACACAGGCAAAGCAGTGGCCCACACGGCATCCTCGGTGGCCAGTGAGGAGCCAGGAGCCAACAGGAGGTCAACAGTGGCCACCTGAGGGTGAGCAGAGAGCAGTGTGACATTGGCAGTGCTGTAGTGGCGCGGTGCTGGAGCTGTGCTGGGTTGGGCTGGGGATGGATCCCACCGGAGCGTTGCGGTCCCAGCTCTGGTGACAGCACTGGCAGTGTGGGCACCGAGCAGGGCCCTGTGGTGCCTGTGGGTCCAACCCTGCATCCCCTGGGGATCAGCACAGCAGCACTGGGCCCTTCCTTTGTCCTTGTCCATCTCCATGGCACAGCCATGCCAAGCACACAGCCTGGCCGGGTTTCCCAAGCCTCGCTCATCCCAGGAGCAGCACAAGGCTTTCTCCAGTGCCATCCCTGGTGCATTCTCCTGGTGCATGGAACACCTCAAAGGTCTCTGGGAGACTGTGGGAAACCAGGCCTGGGTCCTGCTGTGGGTGTGAGAGGCAGCCAGGTGGTTGTGTGTCTGCCCTTCCCAAGCAGGAAGATGTAATTCAAGAGGAAGATGAAGCATCCTTCCTTTCCCTCAATAATTGTCATCAAACACCTGCTCTGGTGTGCCCTGGTTTGAACTGTAATGAAGCAGCAGCAGCAGCAGGTGATCTGTACAGGGGTGGCAGAGCAGAGCAGAGTTCCCAAATCCTGAACTGGGAACAGCCGTGGGAAGGGTAATGGTTAATCCTCCCTTTGGATCCCTTCTGTGGCTGGAAATGAGAGACAGACGCTGTGCCCGTTAATCAGAGTGTGCACAGGAGGCAGAGGAAGGCAGGCTCTGTCTGCAGTGCCTGTGGGGTCCCTCCCGCTCCAGAGCCATGCTCAGCAAAGGCAGGATGGCCCGTGGTCACTGGGCCCCCTGTGAGGACAGTCCACATCCCAGAGATCCGTTCGTGTTTGGGAATGCGCCGATGGAGCGGGTCCTGCTGCCACCCCTTGCCCTAGGCAAGGCGGGGAACCACGGCACTGGAAATCCATCACCACTGCAGAGAGCGATCTCCGTGTTCAGGATGACAAATTGTGATGATTTGATTATAATTTCCAAAAGCATTTTAATTTCCAATCCCCCCCCCCAGCCCTGCTGCCCATCCAAGGGGTATCAGGTGTGAGGAGTGAGGGGCAGTTGTGGGGGGTTGCAGCCACACCAGGCGCTGCCCATAGAGACTCCAGTAATTAATTGCTTAATTACCCAGCATTCATTCATTTTTCCCTCCTGTAATTCCCTGGAGAAGGAAGCTGGCTGCAGCAGGGGGCTCCATTTGTGCTGCTTGTGGTGGGTCTGGATTCTGGACAAAGGGAGCAATTCCACGCTCTGAATGGCTCCAGGAAAGGAGCCTGCAGCTCTCCCTGAGCCCTTATTCCTCACAGGACCTGCTCCTCCTTCCCCACAGGCGTGGCTCTATTCCTAAACAGTGTTTGGAGAGGGCAGGTCTTGTCCCCTGCTCATGGAAAATGAGCTGAGCCCTGCCACGCTCCCCTTGCCCTGGCCCTGAGGTGGGATCCCAGCAGGATAGCAGGGAGCTGTTGTGAAAATCAGCTGAAGGACATGAAATGCATGGGATAGCTCAGAACAGCTGCACTGCCCTGAAACCTTCCTGTCCTGCTGTTCACCTTCCTGCAATAATTACGGAGAGGAGAAAATATCCCCCCCTCTCCTCTGCTGCCTTGCAAACACCGCATGTCCTCACCCAGGGAGAAGGCTCTTTGCTCCATGTGGGAATTTACCCCATCCTTAAATCTATTAAAATGAGTCCATTCCAGCGAGAGGAGCAGTCAGTGCTTGGCACAGCAGAGGGTGATGCTCACACCCCCTCAAGCAACTCCGGGACAGAGGGTCCCCGGGAGCCGGGCTGGTGACCTGGCACTGGCACTGTGTCCCTGCCGATGGGAAACCTTCCCTGAGGCCTGGGAGCTCATCCAAACTCCTTCCTCTGCATTTCTGTTCTTGCTACCAGGTCTGGGATCTGGCTTTGGGGCCCAAGAATGGCAAAGAGAGGCTCGGTGTGCCCTGTGCGTCCCTACGACCGACCCTTAGAGCTTTGCGCTGGGGACAAAAGGCTCTGGCCGCCTCTGCCCCTCCTCCAGCGCGGCCAGGTCCCCTCTCCCGGAGGGTTTGACCCCTGGGCTCTGTGCGGCAGGGAGCGATCCCTGCGGAGCGGGAGAGGGAACCGGGGGAGCCGCAGCCTCCACGGGAGCCGCGGGCACAGCCCCGAACAGCAGAGTCAGCCCCTGCCCGGCCAAAAGGGGCAGCTCCGGGGCCATATGTCACACGCTGGGACGGGCACCGCCGAGCCAGGTGACAGATGGCAGGTGGTGCGGGGCTGCTCTTGCCGGCGGCATAGCCAGGAACAGCGGCCAATTCCAACGGGAGCGGGA
>CM019230.1:10404355-10434431 GCA_009741485.1 Malurus cyaneus samueli
ACAGACCCCTAGCCATGATTGCACAAACTGTTAATAGGGCCACACGGGTGAATGCCATCACACCATGGAGCAAATGGATCGCTTTACTCGCGCGCCCGTATAGGAAACTGAATCGCCCTGGGATCCTGGAAATATTACAAATTGGCCTGAAGGGAAGCTTTGGTCTTGCTGATGAAGAGGAACAAGAACAATGACCCGGGCTGAGAGCCCACTATACACCAACTGCCGCGAGGATAAGGGCTACGCTCTCTTCACTGATGGTTCCTGTCGCTTGTCGGGATGAACCGAAAGTGGAAAGCAGCGTATGGATGCCCCTACAGGACAGGTGCACAGGCCACAGAGGAGAAGGTGGATCAAGTCAGTTTGCTGAACTCAAAGCCATCCAGCTGGCCTTGGACATTGCTGAGAGGGAAAAGTGGCCAAAGCTCTACCTTTACACCGATTCATGGATGGTGGCCAATGCCCTGTGGGGATGGCTGGGCAGATGGAAAAAGGCAATTGGCTACGTAGAGGAAAACCGATCTGGGCTGCTGAAGAGTGGAAAGACATTGCTGCCCGGGTGCAGAAGCTACCCGTGAAAGTCCGCCATGTAGATGCCCATGTCCCCAAGAGTTGGACTAATGAGGAGCACTGGAACAACGAGCAGGTAGATCAGGCTGCAAAGATAGAGGTGTCCCAGATGACCTGGATGGCACACAAGGGGGTTGTTCTAGCTCGATGGGCCCATGATGCCTCAGGCCACAGGGCAGAGATGCCACATAAGTGGGCACAGGAGGGGTGGTCTAACCATGGAAGAATCTCCCAGTTATTCACGACTGTGAGACATGCCTGCCATCAAGCAGGCAAGCGGGTGAAGCCCCTGTGTATGGGGAAGATGGGACAAGTAAAGTACGGAGAGGCCTGGCAGTAGATTACATCACACTGCCCAGTCCCGTCACGGCAAGCGTTATGTGCTCACAATGGTGGAAGCTCCACTGGATGGTTGGAGACCTACCCTGTACCTCATGCCACTGCCCGTAGCACCATCCTGGGCCTTGAAAATCAGGTCCTTTGGAGGCATGGTACCCCAGACAGAATTGAGTCTGACAAGGAACCATTTCAAGAACAGCCTTATATAAACCTGGGCTAGGAACATGGAATTGATGGGTTACCATATCCCTTACCATCACCTCTGCTGGCAAAGGTAAAACGGTGCAAGACTCTAAAACCACCTTGAAACATGGGGGGGAGGTACTTTCAAAAACTGGAACACATCTAGCAAAGGCTACCTGGATGGTAAACACCAGAGGCTCTACCAACCGAGCAGGCCCTGCCCAATCTGAACCCCTGTATACAGTAGATGGAGACAGGGTCCCAGCAGTACACTTAAAGGTCTTCTAGGAAAGAATGTGTGGATTAATCCTGCTCGAGCAAAGACAAACCCATCCGTGGGGTTGCTTTTGCTCAGGGCCCGGGTCCACATGGTGGATTTGAGGGAGGACGGAGAAACTCGTTGCGTACCTCAGGGGGATTTGATCTTGAATGAAAACCGTACGTAATGTTTCCTGTATGTCACTGCCACTATTTTGTATATATGTATATATATGTCTCTGTTTTTAAAGTTAAAAAGTATTAGTTTGGGCGTAAAAGCCAACGGATATGGAAAATGGGTGGAATGTCTTGGGTTGATATTTGATGTAGTTTTGTTCTGTATTCCTTCTCCGTTGGCACATATGCCAAAAATGTTTATCTCTTTAAATGCAACCCGGAAGGAAGAAGCAGGGGCTGCTGGGAAGCCACAGAGGACAGTTTTTTAACGGCCAGTGCTGGCGCGGGTCTGGTGCTCGAGCTGCGCTTTCTCTGGCTCTCGGCTTTCTCGTCTTGCTACGTGGAACAGAGTCAATTGTCGCAGTTTCTGCTGGCTCAGTTTGTGGCATCGCGGCTTTTCTTCTCAAACATCCCCTCTGCGTCTCCTGCTGTCCTCCAGCGGTCCCGCCGAGGGAGGGGCCTCACGGTCCATCCCGTCCGGATTTCGGGGTGGACCGGGCTCACAGCGAGGCACGCCGAGGCCCTCCTCTGATTCATTCACTGGGAAGCTGAGACTGTATTACTGTCTTTTTCTTTCGGTTGTTTTTTTCCCGTTTGCCACTGTTACAAGAACCGCCACGTGGGTTCTCCTTTTGTTTCTTCCCGGGGCGGAGTCGCCGCCTGGCTGCGGCGAGTTACTTTTTGTTTGAATATCTGAAGTTACTTTTATCTGTATCATTGTTCCCTGACTGTTACTCTTTATCCGTGTCCTGCGGGCACTGGTTATTTTTGTTGTTTTGTGTTAATAACCCTTTTTTTTCTTCACTTTTTGCCCAGCATCTATTTCTCGTGGTAGGAAAATTATCAAATTTATTTTCCTCTGAAAACATTATCTCCAAACGGAGACAATCTGATAGCGTCGGCCCAGATGGGTCAAAGCAAATTAACGTCAGCACAGCCCATTTCAGTGGCAAAGCGTGTGACAGTCCCTGGCACTGACGGGAGCCCGGCGCTGGCCCCGCTGGCCCCACCCGCAGGTGCAGCGCTGGCCCCTCCTGACCCGCATCCCTCCGCCCCGAACCCGCTTGCTCGCCAGAGTCGCCAGCAGCAGATGTCACATTGCACCCCGCCTCTCCTGGACTCCGGTGGGCACCGCCGGGTGAAGGCAAAAGGAGCCACAGCCTCACCGCGCTGCTCAACACCCCGGGGCAGACAGGGATGCTCTGCCGGGAGAAGGGAGCTCATGGCCTTCCCACAGACCGATGAGTTCCCTGCGAGAGGACTTTAATCACATTTCCCTGTTTGCTGTTCCAGGAGGCAGAGATAATGAAGGGCAGGATGGAAGCAGTGTCTGTGCAATCCCTGCAGCAGGAAAGTGGGGAAAGTGGGGAGGGGAGCAGGGGAGGCACCGGGGACAAGTGACCATCACCAACCCCCTGCTGTGCCCTGGCTGAGGTGTGCTGGAGCACGAGCCTTCACTCTCTGCAGGATCCCATCCCATCCCATCCCATCCTATCCCATGCCATCCCATCCCACGCCATCCCAATCCCATCCCATCCCACTCCCATCCCATCCCATCCATCCATCCCCATCCCATCACCATCCACCATCCCATCCATCCCATCCCACCGCCATCCCGAGCCCCGGAAGCATTAGGCTGTGCACTTCGTGTTTCAGCCCCTGTGCAATGTGAGTAATGCCCTGGGCACGATGCAGGAGCGGATTCCCAGGATCAGGGCTTGCTGCCCGGGACTACAGCATCCCTCCTCGCGAGACAGAGGTAGTAATTTGACATTCTCATAGATACTGATCTCGGGGTATTAATAGTAAAGAAAAGAAACGACATAGGGACGATGAATCATCGGATATAACTGAAGAATGTTCGGAGCCTCACCCCTTTTCCAGCGCAGCCTGGATCACCCATGGCAGATGGTGGGGCTGTGCTTCCACCCCTGGGGCAGCGGTTCCAGGTGTACTGCACACCCTCCAGGTGAAAGCAAACATGAGCCTGCATCTGCTGAGAATGGAGAAGAACGCGTTGGCAATGTCAATGGTGCGTACCACTTCTGCTTTGGACTCCAGCTGTACTGGAGCTCAGCATGTCCGGCAGCAGGCTCAGGGTGGAGTCATTCATTTACGCCACGATAGTCCACAGTCAACTCCATTCTCCTTCAGATTTCGCACGCCATGGGGCTGTTGAAGGTGAGTGGCCTTGCTGACCACCCTTGGCTCTCCAGCTCATCGATCTTATGAAGGAATCACAGCATCTCGGTTCTTCTGTACTGCCGCGGTGCACTGTGTGGCAACTGAAACATGTGGTCTTCCACCTTAGAGTCCAACTGCAGAGGATTTTCAGAAGCCCAGGCAAGGTGTTTAATACTTGATGCCATCTGTCTCTACACAGCTATCCAAAAGCCCACTTAAATCCCTTTGGTCTTTGAAAACCCACTTCGGAAAGTCTATTCCCAGATCATGGGGCCTCTGACCGTACAATGGATGTTTCCTCCACTCCTTTCCATCAGGCTCACCTCAGCTTCCACAAAGTCAGGTCTTGCGATCCTCCTGTCACCCCAGCAATAGAAACAGAATCTGTCCCGACTGTCGTGAAGGAAGGTGTGCACTGCGCGCCAGTGTGACCAAAGCTTCATATTCTGTGGTTCTGCTGTGCCAGGCCAACGAATCCACACAGTCCAAAAGGCACGGTTCTCCCTGCTCCACCTGGCCAGAGACGGGGCCCCTCTAGCACTGGCTGCCATTCCTTCCCTGGGCATACATGCAGATGTTCCTTCCAGGGGTTGGACATGTCATTCTGCCTTCCGTTACTGGGCAGCTTGGTTGTTGAACACCGGAGCACTTCTCTTCTGGGAAACCTCCTCTGAGCATTGCCATTCTTCAATCATGCACCCGTGCTGCCAGGCAGAGGTTGGTTTTCCATCCCACCTTCTCATGTTTTCCCCATGCTCACGCAGAAGTACCAGAGTTTGCTCGTAAGTTCTCCTTGTTCTGCAGGGGACGTCTGCTCCTGGTGACAGGCCCTCTGTCTGAATAGACGCGATTTGGAGAAGGCTTCCCTAATCTCTTTCCTCAGCTGCTGAGGTTCTCCTCCATTTTGTTCTCCACTTTCTGTATGCGTTCTGACAGTTTGTTTCCACAGCTGAAATTCTTGCATGTGTGGGGCCATGCACAGTATCTGCATATGCACGGAGCTTTTTTCGCCAGCAGTACAGTCTCATCCCCTTCATTGCATTTCATCATCGCAAAGCAGAGGCATATCTTTGTGCCCAAGTCGCACAAGTTTTAGCCACATCAGCGGTGTGCATTTTACCATGTCTGGCTCCTGATTGTTTGATCATTTGGAAGAATGATCTCCGACACTGCCAGCTCTCTCAAGCATTTAATCCCCTGTTCTATGGTCTTCCACAAGTCTGATGTATCTGAGATCTTCTACCACATGTATCTTTCCCTCAATCTTAGGAGCCGGGCCCAGAGACTGAGAGTTCAGACCCCTTGCCATCCCTTGGTCAATAGCAGCATCACCTGACAGGGATCCCAACTGCATCGCTTCACCACCATCAGCAATATTATCACCTGCGGTGTCCCAGACACGGACCAGCCAGCCAATATAGATTCATTGGGCAGTCTTCTGATCTACCTTAAGCCACGAATGTTTCGGGTCAAAGACTCAACAATAACTACCGGTTCAGATTCCCGCTACTTGTGAGGTTGTTGGCTGCCCGTCATCATCTACAGGGCGAACGGATTTGGTTTTATGTTTCTTCCTCTGGATAGGCAACTGCTACTGCTTAAGCTCACTGTCGGTTTAGCTCACCTGAGTGACTGGGTGTCTGCTACTTGTCCTTTGGTCCCTCCGGCTCTGTCCCTGCCTACAAGCATGAGCAGTGTGCGATAAACATTAGCCAGGACCCAGCATATTGCAATGAGCTTCTTTTCCTTACAGTTCTCATTGCATTTCTCTTTCAGGTATTTCCCCACTTCACTGGGTTCTGAACTTTTTCAGGCGGGAAGTTAAAGCTATTGGTTCAGAAATTTTTCAGTATTTGGCCTATATTTTCCATATCCCACACCACTCAGATTTTTCACACATGGGGAAGGTGTTGGGTAGCCCCTCTGGAAAACTCAGCTCTCATTCTAGACATGCTGTAGATGGTATAGAGCTTCCTACCAGATGGAACATCAGAAAGTAGCATCTTTAACATCGAGGGGGAATGAACATCCTCATAAGGTGGAAACAGGTTACCCAGACTAGGACGAGAAACAATATCATATACCATATTCAAAAGCTCCCAGTACCTCTCTAAAACTTTTATAATCATCACTAACCACACCATAAATATACAACACAAATTCGTATCCCTGATCTTAAAATCCATGCAAGGGACAAAATTGTCCTATATATGGATACGCAAATAGACTAGAGACCAAATGAAAAAATTACTTCAAGGAGCATGGTGACTCTAATGGTGAAACAATTCCAGCATTTAAAACACAAATACAATTAATACAATTTCTCTTCACTTTCTACTGCCCCACGTTGGCGCCAAAAAATTTGTCTCCGTTTGGAGACAATGTTTTCAGAGGAAAATAATTTGATAATTTTCCTACCACGAGAAATAGATGCTGGGCAAAAAGTGAGAGAAAAAAAGGGTTTATTAACAACAACAACAAAATAACACCCCAGGACACATAAAAAAAAAGGGAAAAATACATATAAAAAGTAACTTCAGATATTCAAACAAAAAGAAACTCGCCCCAGCCAGGCGGCGACTCCGCCCCGGGAAAGAAACAAAAGGAGAACCCACTTGGCGGTTCTTGTAACAGTGGCAAACGGGAAAAAAAACACCGAAAGAAAAGAACAGTAATACAGTCTATCTCAGCTTCCCAGTGAATGAATCAGAGGAGGGCCTCGGCGTGCCTCCGCTGTGAGCCCGGTCCACCCCGAAATCCGGACGGGATGGAGCCGTGAGGCCCCTCCCTCGGCGGGACCGCTGGAGGAGCAGCAGGAGACGCAGAGGGGATGTTTGAGAAGAAAAGCCGCCGATGCCACAAACTGAGCCAGCAGAAACTGCGACAATGTAACTCTGTTCCACGTAGCAAAGACGAGAAAGCCGAGAGCCAGCGAGAAGCGCAGCTCGAGCACACAGACCCCGCGCCAGCACTGGCCGTTAAAAAACTGTCCTCTGTGGCTTCCCAGCAGCCCCTGCTTCTTCCTTCCGGGTTGCATTTAAAGAGATAAACATTTTTGGGCATATGTGCCAACGGAGAAGGAATACAGAACAAAACTAGCATCAAATATCAACCCAAGACACAGATCCTGGAAGTTCAGCGGCCCTAGGTACTGAGGTGGACGGAGGGACAGCGCTGCCACCGTGTAAAGGGAGGGTCAGAGCCAGAGGCGTCGGGGGCTCACACTTACCTCACTGGCAGCACTGCGCTGGTGAAGGCAGAGAGGATCCGCCCTGGCAGGGGGTTTGATGCTGCCCCCGGGCCAGGCACCGTTCCTGTGTCCTACGGGGATTTTCCTGGTGCTGTGTCCATGAGTGTCACCCTTCCTGCCCTGGTGGAAGGAGCACCTCGCCGGCACCATCTCAGAGATGCCATGGTGGGAAGCACAGCTCTGAGCCATGCAGTTCCCTGTCCCCTCTTCAAAGGAGCCAAAATTCCCTGTCTCCACCCCCAAGACACCACAAAATATCTGCTTTTTCCATCCTGCAGTAATGGTGCAATTTAGAATGGAAAAACAGGAAGAGGAAGTGCTGAGCCTGCACCAGCTGATGCCAGGGGAGAAGCCAGGAGCTGCCTGGCTGTAAAACATTCCCAGATCCCGAGGGAGGCTATGGGGTGTGGGGCAGCACCAGCATCGTGGGGAAGAAAGGGCTGGGGGAATACCCCACATTGAGCATCATCAGAGGCTGTGGGTTCCTGCAGCTGGACCCAGATCCCTCAGCCCCATCCCGCTGCATTGAGGTGCTCAGGAGTGTGTCCTTGGTGTGTCTCTGCCCAGCCAGGGGGCTCGTCCAGCCCAGAGAGCCCGCAATCCCCGACTCCAGCCCCCTCAGGCAATGGCTGAATCCAGTGGCAGATGCTCTGGAGCCTCCTTGCTGCTGATCCCAGGGGTTCCCAACCCAGATACCCCCAGCAGCCAAGGCCCCCCCAACAGCCCAATGTGTCCCCCAAAACAGGGATGTCCCCCCAGCAGTCCTTGCCCTCCCCCACTGGGGAGCCTCACCCCGGAGCTGTCAGGGCAAGGCTGTTTCAGGGATAATTTGGACTGACTGGAGTAGCAGCAGAAACATCCCATCACCTTTTTCAGGGGGAATGATGGACAACCCATGGGAACGGCTACTGGAAAATCCCCTTAGCCAGTCCTAAATGAGGCTGTAAAATCCTGGGAGCACCTTTCCACCTCATTTTTCAGATGGGGAGACTGAGGCCGAGGTCCGTGCGGCTGCGGGGGAACAGAAGCCTGGCGAGATCCGAGAGCGACTGCGGCTCTGCTGGCTCTGCTCGAGCAGGGTGAAACACGGACCTGTGGAGAGGAGCTGGGATGTCAGAGCAGAGCTCCAGCCCCGTGCAGGGACTGCCCTGTGCTCTCCTGCCCGCGGCTGAGTGGCTCACACAGCCCGGCCCGATCGTCCCCGGGGGATGCAGGACCGTGAACTGCGATGGGGAAGATGCAGCAGGGAGCGGCACGGGGGCGTTGCCTCGGCAGGTTTCACACCGTCGGGAGGATCAGGAGATTCTCTTTATTCCACACCACGTAGCTCCAGAGCAATTAAATCAATCACGCGTCCTTCAAAGCCGAGCAGTGCCAGCGTGGGCACAGCTGCCCTGTGGGGGCTCAGCGCACTGGGCGGGGGGGAGCAGCACCCCAGCCCCTCCCCAGGCTCTGCAGAGCTCGGGGGGCACAGAGCAGCCGGGCAGCGGGGGCCCCCGGCTGGGACAGGTTCCTGCTGTCCTGCCCGGCTCTGCAGCAGGGTCCCGGTCCGACTCAGCACTGTCCCAGGGGCTCTTTGAACCCGCCCCAGATCCGAGTGTCCCGAATCCCGGGGGCTGGGGCAGCAGAGATGGGGGAGTCGGGGGCTGGCAGAGGTGCGGGATCGTTGCTGGGGCCCTGGGATTTCTGGGGAGGTGCCAGAGGATGCCAGGAGCTGCTGGGGGATGCTGGGGCCGTGCCAAGGGACTCCGGGGGGATGTCGGGGAGATGCCAGGGATGCTGGAGCGAGGCCGAGGCCGTGTCACGGGACCTGAGGCGATGCCAGGTGACGCCGGGTCGTGCCAGAGGGATGCCGGGGGGATGCCAGGTGATGCCGAGGCCATGTCGAGGGACGCTGAGGGATGCCAGGGGGATGCCAGGGCCACGCCCGGGATGCCGGAGGGAGGTCAGGGAATGCCGGGGGCATGCCGGCTCCAGGCTCGCTCCGAGACCCCACCCCGGCCCGGAGAGCCCGGCGGGGCGGGCGGCCCCGGACTACATTTCCCATGGCCGCCGCGGCCGGGGCGGTGCGGGGCGGTGCGGGGGGCGCGGAGCGCGGCGAGGCGGGAGCGGCGCAGGGGCGGCGGGCCGCTCGGCCGGCTCGCTCGGCTCGGCCCGGCCCGGCTCGGAGCCGGCGGGGATGCGGAGGGCGGCCCGCGGCCCCCGGCCCGCTGCCCCCCGCACCGCCCGCACCACCGCACCGCCGCCACCATGAAGAAGCAATTCAACCGCATGCGCCAGCTCGCACCAGACCGTGGGCAGGTAGGGACGGGATGGGATGGGATGGATGGGATGGATGGGACGGGACGGGACGGGACGGGAACGGGACGGGACGGGACGGGATGGGAGGGATGGATGGGATGGATGGGATGGGATGGATGGGATGGATGGGATGGGATGGGACGGAGGACGGGACGGATGGGACGGGACGGGACGGGACGGGACGGGATGAGGGTGGGGACGGCCCCAGCCCAGCCCAGCCCTGCCCACAGCCCCGCTCCCTGCCTGCTCCCGTCTGCCCCGCCGCAGCTGCACCTGCCCGTTCCCAGCTCCCTGCCCGCTCCCTGCCTGCCCCAGCGCCCCAATCCCATGTGTCCTGCTTGCCCCACTGCCCTGATTCTGCACCCTACCCGTGTCCTCCCTGCCCCACTGCCCTTGATCCCGCCCCTCTGCCGCCCCACTGCCCTGACTCCTGTATGCACTCCGGCACTGCCCCCATCCCACACTCCGCCTGCTCCCTGCCCGCTCCCTTCCTGCCCAGTGCCCTGATGCTGCACCTGTGCCACCATTGCCACCTCCTGCTGCCCCACTGCCCTCCCCAGTGCTCACTCGCTGCCCCACTGCCCCGATCCGCACCCTGCTCGCCTGCCCTTTCCGCCCACTCTGCCCCTCGCCTGCTCCCTGCCTGCCCACAGCCCTCCCTCTCCCTGTGTGCCCCCTTGCCCTGCTCCCCACCTCCTGCCTGCTCCCTGACACCCTCTGTCCTCCCCGTGCCCCACTCCCTGACCCTCTGCCTGCCCCACTCCCTGCTCCCTGACTGCCCCTTTGCTCTCTGTTCACCCCACTACCCCGTGCCTACCCCTTATTTCCTCCCTGCCCATTCTCTGCCCGCTCCCCTGCCTGCTCCCTGCCTGTCTGTTAACCCCTTCCTGTCCCCTTGCCCTACCCATCCCCTCTGTCCCACGGCTGTGGGGACACTCCTCAGGCCCCCAGCCCCGATGCTGTGGGGTGCCCCACTGCCCTGCCCCCCAGCACCCTGGTGGGCTCTGGGCCGTGGGGCCAGGGGCAGCCCGGGGGTCCAGAGCCGGGGCCGTGCGCTCGGGAATGCCCTCGGGAATGCCCACGAGAATGCCGTGTGTGCCGGTGCACGGCCAGGCCTGGGGTTGATGGTGGCTGTTGTGTAATTCCTGGAGATTTTGCAGCGGGGGGGCGGGAAGAGGATTTATCTCTTTTCCCTTCCCATACGGGACTGGGGCATGGCAATCAGTCAATCAGTGGCGGCTCCAGGCCTCCACGCCTTCACTCCGGGAGCACCCCCTGTCCGCCTCCGTGCTGCCCCCGGCTCCCGGGCTGGGGGCTGGAGCGGTGCCGGCTTAACACGTGCGCTGTGCGCATCGGGGCACGGAGTGGGCACGGGCTGGGATGGCAGCGGCTCCGGCGTGGGGCTGCGGGAACGCTGGGCAGGGATGGGAACACGGGGAGAAAACGGGGCTTGGGAGCTCCAGGAATCCGGTGTGGGAGCGTGGGGTGGGAGTCCGGAATGGGAGTGGTGTGGGAACATGAGGTGTGTGTGGTGCCAGAGTGTGGGGTGGGAGCGTGGCACAGGGAGTGTGGCACAGGGAATGTGCGGGAGCACAGTTCAGGATGGTGCTGTGAGGTCATGGCACTGGCAATGTGGCACTGGGAGAGTGTGGCACAGGGATTGTGCTGTGGGAATGCGGTGCCAGGAGCGTGGCACAGGGAATGTGACACAGGGAATGTGGCACAGGGATCATGCTGTGGGAATGTGGTGTGGGAGCGCTGGGAGCCCGGCATTGCCTCCCCTGGGGGAGCAGCAGGGGGAGGCTGTTTCGGGGACAAGGAGTGGGATTTTCCAGTGGCATTACACTGGGACAGGTTCCCTGTGCGGACCCTCGGAGGGGTGGGACATCCCCACCCTCTGGGAGCTGCTTGGGGGGTGTCCCCGTGTCCCCCAGTGCGGCGTGGGAGATGTGAGCTGGGCCCTGCTCACATCCCTGGCCCCAAAATGGTTCCTCTGCCAGGCAGGAGCATTCTCCTCCCCACATCCCACTGGAGCACCCTGCTGAGCCTTCCTGTGGCCTGGGAATGGGGCCGGGGTCTGGGATGAAGCCCTAATCCTCTTAGGGGATGTGCCGGGCAGCTGGGAGGCTCCGGAGGTGCCGGCACTGCTGCCTCCATGCCAAGAGGGAATGTGCCCCTCTTTCCTGGGATGGGGCACCCAGAGCCTCCTCAGGGCTGGAGCTTGGGGAGCGTCCTCATCCCTGTCCCCATCCCCGTCCCCATCCCCACTCCAAGGGTCCCCACCTCAAATATGGGCTGATGTTTGTCCCCTCAGGACCCTGAGCAGCCCTCTCCAGACAGCCGGGAACCAGGAATTACAGATGGGATTAAGGAATAATAGATGAAAACAGGGAATCATAGAGGGAAATAAGGAATAGTAGTTGGAAATAGAGAGAAATAAATGGAAATAGGAAATAATACATGGAAATGTGGAATAATACACAGAAATGAGGGATGATTAATGGAACTGAGGAGTAATTAATGGAAAGAAAGATTAATAAATGGAAATAAAGAATAATAAATTGAAATAAGGAATAAGAGTAGAACTCTGGTGTTTTGTCTCCCTGGAAGAAAGGGAGACAAGAACCACAACTGTCTGGGCTCTGAGAGGTGTCCCCTCCTTGCTGTCACCAAACCCCAGAGGGCCCCCATGGCCCTGCAGTGCCAGCACCCCTGGGTGTGGGCATGGGGATCACCGGGATAGATCCTGTGCTCACATGGGGGTGTCTCCTGGGGGCATTGCTGCATTCCAGAACAGTGGGAACAGCAGGGACAGCAGGGACATCTGCCCAGCCCCCCTACAGAGTGTGCAGAGAGGTGTCCCAGCCCCTGGTGGCTTTTCCTGTTCGAGGTGGGGCAGTTTCCATAAAAAAGGGAACGAAAAAGGGGACTGAAGAGAAATCCTTTTCCATGGGCCAGCAGGAGCCAGAGGGGATGTGTGGAAGCAGCCCTTTGTCCCTGTGAGGTGGTGACACAGAGGGATGGGGCTGCGGGTAGGAGGAGACTCAGGGCTTGGGTCGGGATTAGGGCCAGGGACAAGGTCTGGGTTGGGCCAGGGACAAGGTCAGGGTCAGGGGTTGTAGTAAGGGTTAAGGCAAAGCTTAGGGCCAGAAATAGGGTGAGAGTCAAGGTTCAGTTTAGGATCAGGTTCAGGATAAGGATCACACTGGGGAATTATTGGGTCAGGGTAGGATGAAAGTCAGGGTTGGGGTCAGGATCAGGTGAGGAAGCGACTTTCCTTTCCAAATCCAGTCTGCAGCTCCCTGTCCCAGGTGTCACCATGTCCCTTCCCAGCTCCACCTGGATACTGGGAACCAGCACAGGGCTCCTGCTCCCACTGGGGAGAGCAGCAGCTCCCACAGGGGCTGGGGTGCCCAGTCTGGGAGTGGGAGGGACCGCTCAGAACAGACCATGCTCTGCTCAGCCCTGAGAAGGAGTTTTATTTTATTTTGTATTTATTTAATTTACTTGGGGGTTCAGCAGTTTTTTTTGGTCATTTCACTTGGCAGAAAGAGCTGGGTATGCTCAGCCCAGCCCCACACTTGGTACCCAACCTGGGCAAGAATTCCTGTGCCAGTCTGTGAGGGGTCAGATTTATTTATTTCCATGGGATGGGAAAAGGGGAAGAGAAATCAATGAGAGGTTGTAGAACATTCTGAGGAGATTTCCTGCAAAGTGCTTTAATTTTGGTTTGTGTTTGTCCATCCCTTCGGGCTCCAGGCAGTGGGATAGTGGCACCAGGGTGTCACCCCAGTCACTGCAGTGGCCCTGACAGCCCTGGGAGTGTTCCAGAATTGGCTCATAGGGGTTTTTCCCATGGGGATTAAAGCAGGCACTGCCGGGTGACAGGACTGGGCTCCCAAAGGGCGCTGAGGGAGCGGAGGACACCGGGAGCGGTGGCGGCAGCTGGGAGGGGTTGGGTTTTTCCTCCTCGACCTTTCTGAGCATTCCACACGGTCTCCTCCATCTCGGGGGCAGTGGTGGCATTTTGGGCTCGATGTCACCTCGGTGGTCGTAGGGAGATGCTTTTCCAAGACCAGGACGGCTCACATGCAGACAAAGCCTTTGAAAGCCAAGGGTTTATTCTGGTGCGGCAGGAATATCCGGCGAGAAACAAGGACATTTCCTTCTGCTTGCACGGAATAAGAGCAGAGCGAAATAAAAGCAGCACCTGGGATTTTCCCAGTGGGATTTGCAGGAGGGAACGGCACCCTGGAAATAGCTGGGTTCCCCGTCTGCCCTTCGGGGTGCAAGTGACTCGCTGTCAGCAGAGCCCCCTGGGATTTTGGCTCTGGAGCCGGCAGGGCCCGGCAGCCCTGGGGATATTTTTATCCTCCTCGCAAGGAGGCAGCGCTGACAACCTGGAATATTCATGGAGCGGGCTGAGGGTTTTGTCCCTGCTCCAGCAGCCTCAGGGCTCTGCGCTCCGCAGGGGCTTCTCGGCGGTTTCTAAATCGGGACGGAAGCGTGGTCGGGATGCGACCCCGGGGAGGGACGCGCCAGGAGCGAGGGCCCCGAGCATCCCGTGTCAGAGGGATGCCAGCACAGAGCTCGCAGCGGGAATGGGGCACGACATGAGGACAAGAGGCTTTTCTGCCGTTCTGACTCTGCCCCCCATTTTGCTTTGATTCATTCGCGTCTCGCAGCTGTGCGCAGGAGGATGGAGGGCAGCTGCACCAGCCTTCCCCGCCTGTTTGCTCCTGCTTTGCCAGCCTGGCTCGGCTGCCCGCCGGGTGGGCACCGCTGCCCTCCCTCCCCCAGCTGTGGGAGCGGGGCTGTCGCGCCGTGTCACCCGCGGGCACGACACGCCGGGGACGCGCCGGAGGAGGCGCCGGCGGGGCCGTGTCCCCGCATCGCGCTCGATGTTGCAGTCGGAGCCGTCTCCCGGGGGAGCTGAGTAGCGATTTGAGGATATCAATATTTGATGTTTTGCTTCTTGCCTGCTAAAAAGGCGCCGGGAAAAATCCGCGGCTCCGCGGGGACCGGGCGGTCCCGGGTTTGAGCCGCCGGGATTGGTGTCCCCAGGGATGCGCTGGCCGGGAGAGCTCAGGTGGCAGCAGAAGGTGGGGACGGCGCGGCCGCGGGTCAGAATCCAGCCTGGATCACGGAGCTCGGCGCTTCCAGGGCTGTGAATGACACTGAGGGACTTATTCCTCCCTCTGGCAAACGCAGAGGACGCTCAGTGCTTTACCCAGGGGTGGGGATGAACCTCGCTCCCCAATCTCCCCTCTGGGCTTTGGAAGCTTGAGCACCTGGAATTTTCCCCCAGGCACCGGAGGGAGATGCAGCAAAAGAGGGATTGAGCCGGGAGCTGTCCCTGTGTCCGTGTAGGATGTGGGACAAAGCCACCCTTGGGAACCAATGCTGCCTGCTCGGGACGGCCTTGGCTGGGTGTTTGTGCCTCCCTCTCCAGCACTGGAGCCATTTTTAGACTGGAGCCAGGAGAAATCAGGGAATCAGCATTGGTAATTAAATAGTGATTAAATATTTATGGGCAGGCTGCAGCGAGGGGCGGCTGGGGCTGGGGTGAGAGGGGGGTTTGGGTGGGAGATGCAGGCAGGGGGCTTTTGGGGGCATCACAGATGTACTCTGCCCCTGGAGATGGATCCCTGACCCTCCTAGAGATGGATCCCTGCTCCCACTGTAGATGATCCCTGCTCCCACTGTCCCCACTTCCAGCATGTTCCTTTTCCTATTCAGACATGAATTGCCATGAGATCCTTGCCATGCTCGAAGTTTTGCCGGTTCAGGGTCAAATCCAAGGGCAGCAGCTCCCCGTCATGGGTGGCCGGAGCACCAGATGGGGACAGTGCCAGGGGCAGCGATGGAAGGTCCAGCCAGAAGGGAATGGCTGGCACCAGGAGATGCTCCAGGGAAGCACCGGCTCTGCTGCACCTCCCCAGGTCAGGGCACTGGAACCTCACACATTTATGTGGAAATCAACATCATTTGCTTGATTGGTGTTGATTTCTGCTGGCAGCAATTAGCTCGTGCAGTGAATGGCCGAGCTCGCCGTGGCTGTGGCCGTGGCTGTGGCCCCCACTTGTTGGTTTGAGCTCTCCGTGTCATTGTCCCTTTCCTCCAGCTGCCTGCAGGGACAGCCTGGCTGCTGCCTTGGGGGGGTTCTGGGATTGTGCTGGGAAAAACAGGGAGGAGAAGGATTTTATTGCCAAAAGGCAAGAGGAAAGGAAGCGTTGGGAGCTGGGAATGTTGGCTGCCTCTCCAAGGGGTGTTCCCATGGGATGTGTGAAACTCAGATGGAATGAAGCTTCAGGGTTTAGGGACCAGCCAGGGAAACTGAGGGGTCCCTGCACCCCTCTCCTGGGGGCTGTTCTTTGCAGAGGGCTCCCTTAATGTGCAAACATCACCCTCTCCTCTTCCCTGAGGAAGCCGGGTCCTAGTGCAGGAGCCCTGGCCTCACCCATTCCATGAGCATGGAAATATCCACGTGGAAATGAACATGTGTAAAGGATTGCCCAGAGCTGGTCCTGGCTTTAACTGGTGCCCAGAGATGTTTCACTGGTGCCACCGTTTGCCTGCACTGATGGTTGGGTGCTCCAGCCACCAGATTGTCCCTTCCCATGTGCCGGACCTTGAGCATCATTTGGGGTCTGGGGTTTTGGGGTAAGAATCCTTCCTGGGCGGGGGCAAAGGGGGCTGATGTAGCCACCAACTGCCACTGGATGTGGGAAACTGTGTCCCTCTGTTCCCCCTGGTGGGGCCTGGAACCCCCAGGAATTCCTTTGGGAATGAAATGGGTTTGTGCAGGCAGGAGCTCAGCACCTCCATGGGCAGGGCTGGGGTTTGGGGTCATTGGGGCCACTGTCACCTCATGGCAGAGGTGGAATTCAGGGGTCTGTGTGACCCCTTGGACAGCTTCAGCCCTGCTTGGCTCTGGCTGTTTGTACAGAACCAGTAACGGGGCACCAAGGGGACTGGGGCCAGAAGGGGCTGGGGAATATGGGGATGGGTTGGGAGTGTGCTGGGGACGGACTGGGAAATGCCAGGAGGGGCTGGAGGATGGTGGGGATGGATGAGGGACAGCTGGGGACAGACTGGTGGGATTCTGGGGAGGAGCTGGGATGTGCCTGGAAGGACTGGGAGGTGCTGGGGAAGGTGTGGGGTGCTGGGAGGAGTCTGGGGTGCTGGTGGCTCGGGTATTGGGGTGGTGGGAGGATTGGGGGTGTGCTGGGGATGGCTCAGGTATTGGGGGTGCTGGGGGGGGGGCGCTGGGGAGGGCTCGGTGTTGGGGTGCTGCAGAGGAGCTGGGGGTGTTGGGAGGGCTCGAGTGTTGGGGAGCTGGGATGGTTCGGGGTTGGGGACTGGGATGGTTGGTGTGTTGGGGAGCTGGGGATGGGCTCGGGTGTTGGGGCTGCAGAGGAGCTGGGGTGTGGGGATGGGTGGGGTTGGGGGCGCTGGGAGGAGTTGGGGGGTGCTGGAGAAGGTGTTGGGCACTGGGAGGAGCTGGGGGTATGCTGGGAATGGCCTGGCTGGCTGGAGGCACTGAGGGTTTCCTGCACTGGAGCAGGATGCCAGGCTGGCACAGGAGAGCGGCTCTGCTGGATCCAGGCAGGGTTCTGTGCAGGGGCTCCATCCACACTGGCTCCTCCTGGTGCTCTCAGGGGTTTCTGGTGTCTGAGGTTTTCGGGAGCACCTTTGTGCTTTGGGCTCCCGAGTCCCACATGGTGTGAGCTCAGTGCTGGGGAGCAAACGGGGTTTGGAGCTCCTGAATCTGGGGATTTTGGTGAATGGTTCTCCCTGGAGATGGGAAAATGAGGTGAGAGAGCTGGGGGAGGCACAGGGACTGTCACCCATCCTCCAGTGGGATTGGCTGGAGCACGACATGGGAGGAGGAAGCACAAAGCAGAGAGGTTTGGGAAGGGCTGGTGGAGAAGCTCAGGGCTGAGCCCACAGGAGGTACTCTGCCAAAATCCCTGCAGAGGTGCTCCAGAAAAGGCAGTGGGATATTTCTCCATGCCCACAGGGTGCCCTGGGGAAATTCCTGTGTGCCAGGGACACGCCTCTGGGGTCTCTTGGAGCATCCCAAAGCATCTCTGAACAACTTTGAGTGCCAACAAGGGCTCAGCACCCAAAAAATCCCCTCCAGGGCAGGAGGATGGATCCCGGGCTGTGCAGGAGTCTCCATGTCCCCCACTCATGGGCAGGGCATCCCGTGCTCCAGGATGGCCCATAAAACCCTACAAACTCCTGTAAAACTGAATTCACTTTAGGCTGAGACTTTAGGAAGGTAAGGGACTTTTCCTGGTGGCATTAATGGAGCTGTGGATGTTGATGAAACAAGCTGATGGTAATTTTTAGTTTTTACACATAAAATGTCCACATGGGGTGGTTTGTGCTGGGATTTGGAAGCACCACTTGGTTCTTGTGCTCCTGGAGATGATTTGTAGGCTCTGGAGTGCTGGGAGGAATAATCTGGAGATTTTGGTGCATCCCAGGGCCAGGCTCTCCTCCTGGAGCTCTGTGCCGTGGCTGCTGCTGCTGTCACCTGTAGGATGCAGGTGGCCCAGGGCAGGAGGTTTGTCCCCTGCTCTGGTTGTGGAGAAACCCCCAGTGGTGGCTCCTGGGGCCGCCTTGTCCCTGTCCTGCAGCCCAAGGTGCAGGAGATGGCTCTGGGTGCCACACCCCGGGACTGGCAGGATGTGGGACCCGGTCCCCATGCTGTCACCAACTCCTCTGCCTCTGAGCCCTGCCCCCCGTCCCCTGCCGGCTGTGGGATGTCCCCAAAGCCCCAGAGACCCCAGTCCCCATCACAGGCGGGAGGGGAGGAGAGCTCGTGTCGCAGATGCCGGAGCTGGGCAGGGAAAGCCACGCTCCCGCTGTTCCCTGGGACAGCCCCGCTGCTCATCCCAACCCATCAGACGCTGCAGCCTGGCTGCTCCCCCTTTTGGAGGCCAAATTCCCCCCTGGCAGGCTGCCCTGCCTGTGGGAACACCCTGGGATGGGCAGGGCTGGCACAGGGGGGTGTTCTCCAGTGAAACCACTGGGGCTTCTCATGCTCGGGATGTGCTTAAAAACAAATCAAGGCCAGATTTCTGTTATTCGCTTTGAAATGTCGTTTCCTGCTTCCCAAACCCACCTCAGAGCATGGCACGGGCTGGGATGTGGCTGCTGGGAGAGAGAGCTGCCCACGGGACCACGGGATGTGCAAATCCCACCCACCACCCGGCTGGGAGAGGAGAAAACACAGGAAAAAAAATGCTTTTTGATGGGAAAGTGTGGAAGTGACTCCTGAGGAGTGAGCAGCAGGGATGCGCCAGCGGTGCCTCACTCGCTGCCACCTCCCACTCCTTCAGGATGCTAAAAATATCCCGAGCCAGGGACGGACGCTGTGGCTGTGCCCGTGGATATTTGCTGCTTTTTTCCCTATTTGTGCTAATTCTGTGTCACTTCCAATCCTGTCCAAATGAAAGTGAAGGTGATTTCCAGAGGAGGAGGAGGAGGAGCTGCTCAGCTCTTGGCTCCAGGCGGGCAGTGCTCCTTAGAGATGTTCTAATCTGTTCATTTCAATCACTTATTTCAGAATTAAAATAAATAGTTGTTTTTTTTTTTTTTTTTTAAATTTAAAAACATGTTTTTAAACCACCTCAAATCAGGTGCTGGGACATCTTTCATGCCCAAAGCAGATTTTATGCAGTTGATTTGGGGAGGCCCTGGCACAGCTGTGGCTGCCCCTGGATCCCTGGCAGTGCCCAAGGCCAGGCTGGACATTGGGGCTGGGAGTGACCTGGGACAGTGGGAGGTGTCCCTGCCGTGGGCTGGGGTGGATTGATGAGTTTAAAGGTCCCTTCCAACGGAACCCCATTCCATTATTCTGTGATTTGCACTTTGTCAAGGCTTTGGATGTGATGGGTTTGTGGGTGAGTGGTTCCTGTGCTGGTCTCACTGTCTGAACCTTGCTCTGCTCGTGCTCACTCCTCATTTCCACTGTCTCAACCCCTCTCTCCAAGCTGAGAATCCAGTCAGGAAGGGCCCAGGCTCAGGAAATAAAGGGATTTTTGTAGGGTGACAGCACCAAGCTTTTGCTCTTCCCTGACGAACCTTCAGGGACCAAATGGCTGTATCCCAGTTCTGCCCCAGCTCAAATTGACAGCACTCATTTTTCCAAGTGAAAGGATGCACCGAAGCTGTTAAAAACCCTGGGAAAAGGAATAAATGATCCTGTTGTGATGGTTTGAGTGAGCCTGAGCAGCTGTGGTGCAGGCCCTGGGCTCTGGATGCTGCGGGTCCGTGGGCTGGGACGGCAGGTTTGTGTCTCCTCCTGCATGCCGGCGCTCCTCCCTCGGGAAGGTGGCGGATGCCGTGGGCTCTGGAGCAGTAAATCCGTCTCCAGCGAGCAGCAGGAAGGGCTCTGGCGAGGCCCCGGGCGGCAGCTGCCACGCTCCCATCCCGTGGCTGTCCCCGTGTGCGGAGGCTCCGCCGTGCGGACGCGCTGTCCTCGGATCCGGAGTGAGCGCGGAGCCCGGGGAATGCCAGGGCCCGGGGAGCCTCTCCACAGTGCAGCCCCTTCCTTCTGCTCTGCGGAGCCTGGAGAGCCTCTCCACAGCGCTGCCCCTTCCTCCTGCTCTGCAGAGCCCGGGGAGCCTCTCCACAGCGCTGCCCCTTCCTCCTGCTCTGCAGAGCCCGGGGAGCCTCTCCACAGTCGCTGCCCCTTCCTTCCTGCTCGCAGAGCCCGGGGAGCCTCTCCACAGTGCAGCCCCTTCCTTCTGCTCTGCGGAGCCTGGAGAGCCTCTCCACAGTGCAGCCCCTTCCTTCTGCTCCGCGGAGCCCGGGGAGCCACGCTCCTGCGTGGACACAGTGCCTTTCCACAGCGCTGCCCCTGCCCTCGGCGAGTTTCGCATCCCTGTTCTCCTGGGGATAGCATAGAGATCGGGGGAGGTCAGAGGCAGCCCTGGACTGCTCTGGTACCTGGCAGTGAGGCGTGGAGGTGCTCCACTGTTTCCTTCCTTAGGGGATGAGATGATGGCTGGTGGGACCAGAGATCCTAAATCTCCATCCCGATGGAAAAGCTGATCGTGGGCTCCAAGGTGTGGACGGGGCACTGCTGCACGTCCCAGACCCTTCACCAGTGGTTTCTGTCCTCTCTTGTCTTGCAGAGCCGAGAAGACTGAGGTGTTGAGCGAAGATCTCCTGCAGGTGAGGCTCCCTGAGGCTGCTCAGGGCTGTCCCAGCGTGTCCACGGGTTCCTGGGCACCTCCCAGGGCTGCTGCACCCATCAGCAGCTCCCTCCTGTGCTGTGGTGTCCCAGGGCAGTGAGAGGGGCTGCGAGGAGGAAGGGGAGGGGGGATTGGGAGCATGGGAAGCAGCACTGCCCCCTCCCACGAGCCTCCCAGCTCTTTCCCAGCTGGGGTTTCAGGTCAGCTGGAATCAGATCCAGCCTGGTCTCTGCCAGGATGGCACCCTGATCCACAGCCAGATTGCAGCTCCATGTCCTGCCCTGGGGGGACAAGTTGACAGCAGGGACAGTTCCCAGAGCTGCTGGCTTGGCTGGGTGATTCCAGCAGAACAGCTCAAGCCAAAAGCCCCACGTGGGGACATCTCATCTGGTGCTCTTTGTTCCCAGAGCAGCGAATCCTGCAGGGAGGGATAGCAAAGGAACGTGAATTCCCAAATCCATCCCTGAATCTGTGGAACCCCAGAATGGGCTGGGTGGGGACCCCAAAGCCCACCCAGTGCCACCCCTGCCATGGCAGGGACACCTCCCACTGTCCCAGGTCACTCCCAGCCCCAATGTCCAGCCTGGCCTTGGGCACTGCCAGGGATCCAGGGGCAGCCACAGCTGCTCTGGGCACCCTGTGCCAGGGCCTGCCCACCCTCCCAGGGAACAATTCCTGCCCAATATCCCATCCATCCCTGCCCTCTGGCACTGGGATCCATTCCCTGGGTCCTGGCACTGTCTGTGACACCTGTGGGACATAATTCAGGGTGAGGGAAGTTGGGATTGTCCTGTGTGGGTGCATCCCAAAGGACCAGTCATGATTAACTGATTGTCTAATTAACTCCAGTTTGAATCAGCTAAATGGGTGTGCACCTGCTTGGTACCCTTCTGACCAATGATTCCACTTCCTTCCAGCATATACACAGACATGGATATATATATACACATAACCTTTTTAAAATTTAATATAATTTAATATATATGTATATACATGTCCACGTACATGCAAGAACATGTTGCAGAGAGGACAAAGGCTTCTCTACCTCAGCCAGGCATAGTGGAGATCTATTATTTTTTAAAACGTATTAAAATATTTTTAGATAGTATTTCACATGAAGTATATCCATATATATAGTATATTTTATTAGCAGAAAATATTATTACAGTGGTGGAGAGCAGCTCAGCCTGAGTCCCACGTTCCCCTGACATTCAGCATTTCTCCCAGGCAGGGAGTATTTCTTTTCTTTTTCTTCGGATCATTTCCCAAGATTTTGAGCTGTGAGGATTACCTGCAGATTATTTGCCAAACTTTGAGCTTTCCGCATTTTCTTTGCGTGTCTCAGCTTTATGTTTCAGCAGATCTCGATAGTTTACAAAGCTGTGATTTATCCTGCTGAGTTTTGGGATGAAGCGCTCGACTCAATCAATGCAGAGGGAAATCTGGGGATTCCCAGCCCCAGGGGAGGGCATGGGCAGGGCTTGGCTGGGGGTGGGCTCCAGGCCCTGCGAGGCTGCTCCGGCTCCAGCCCAGCCTTTTCCGGGGGTGGGATGGGGCAGCAGCTCCCGGCCCTGGGAAGGGGCTGGACTCCAGGCTGTTGCACCCCATGCAGCAGCAATTCCAGTGATGGAAAAGCAACGAGTCCCCTCTGTCTGGGGGATCCCTGTGTGATGGGTGATGGGATCCTGGATANGTGATGGGTGATGTATCCCCATGCAGTGGGTTACCTGGGTGATGGGATCCCAGGCTGATGGGATACCCAGGTGATGGGATCCCTGTGTGATGGGTGATGGGTAATGTACTTTGGGGGGGTGTCCAGGGGGGTGACCAGTGTGGTCAGATCCCTCTGCGTGTACCACAAGTGTCTCCTGGCTGTGGAGATCACCTCGGTCGGCACTCCTTTGGTGCCGTGCAGGAGTGTTAACCAACACCCAGGCCAGTGAAAGGCAGACACACACCACCCCAGTGGACTGATAGTCCATATGTTACCAGAGACAAAGAAACAGAGGGCTCGACTGCATAGATTATTCCAGAGGTTTATTCCCAAAAGACATCCAGAGGGGAAAGAGGAGGGGTCAGGATTATCTGGCCACAGCTATACACCTGGGGGCCAGGTACCTGAGAAGCTGGGCACAGAGAGGAGCCAAAGGGAATACAACGACCAAAGGGGGAAGGGGTAGGTGGAGTGAGGGATCAGGTTAAGTCCAACCAGGGTAGCAGGATTTACATATTCTTGGGAGGAACCATCTAATTCCCAAAGGGGTTATTAAGATCTTTCCACCACCGAGTTCCAGCTATCCCAGGGCTGTCTAGCCGTCCAGCATTCTCTGGGGTGGTCTCATCCACCACAACAGATGGATCCTGGGTAATGGGATCCCAGGCTGATGGGATACCCAGGTGTTGGGATCATTGGGTAATGGGAACCCAGATAAAAGGATCCTGGGTAATGGGTAATGGGATCCCAGGATGATGTGATCCCTGGTGATGGGATCCCAGGATGATGTGATCCCTGGTGATGGGATCCTGAGGTGAAGGGATCCTGAAGTGATGGGATCCCTGGGTGATGGGATCCCTGGTGATGGGATCCTGGGTTGATGGGATCCCCTGGGTGATGGGATCCCTGGGTGTTGATATCCTCAGGGTGATGGGATCCCTGGGTGATGGGATCCATGGGTGATGATATCCCTGGGTGATGATATCCCTGGGTGATGATATCCCTGGGTGATGGGATTCCCCAGTTGATGGGTGACAGGATACTCCAGTGATGGGCTCCGTTGTACCCGCAGGTGGAGAAGCGGCTGGAGCTGGTGAAGCAGGTGTCCCACAGCACCCACAAGAAGCTGACAGCCTGTCTGCAGGGCCAGCAGGGCCTGGACGCTGACAAACGCTCGGTGAGGGCGGTGGGGCTGGGGGCTCTGGGGATCTGGGAGATCCAGGGGGATCCAGGGGATCCAGGTGGGAACACAGCCCCTCTCCTTGCAGAAGAAGCTGCCGCTGACAACGCTGGCGCAGTGCCTGATGGACGCCGCCGTCTGGGGGATGACTCCCTGCTGGGGTAAGAGGGCTGGGGCTGCCCTGGGGCTGGGATGGTGCGGGAATGCTGCTGGGAATGTGCTGGGAATGCTGCTGCTCTGGTCTCTTGGTGCCAGAGATGGAGGGGTCTCTGTAGTTAATTCTTCTTCTTGTATGGGCTGGGGTCCTGTGATCATACAATGCCAACTGCAGATATAGGCATTATATATTTGTTATTTATATATACAAATATGTTATATGTTATGTGTTGTATATTTACATGAGTTGTTACTCTTTATATAATTATTACTTATATATTTACATATTATTTACCAATATTTATTACGTACATTTATGTATTGTGTATTATATGTATTTCTATATTATTACTATTACTTATATATGTTTCATTATACTTTCATATTTATATGTTTTATTATTTATGTATTTTATGTATAAATATTTCTATTTTTGTATGTATAGCATCCATACAATTTCAGACTGGCTAGTAATAGTAGATAATGTAATACCAATATATATCATAATACTAATACATAACATAATGCTATAGTAAATAATATCTCATAATATGATAGTACCGTATTTTGATTATTATATCATTGTAAGTGCAATATTTAAGGAATGAGCTTTCCTGATCCCCGGGTGCCCAAGGTCCCCTGGCTGCCACCCTCCCTCCATCCTCTGCCAAGGAGGGGCTGCCCTGTGCCACTGCCCAGAGCCCTGGGGGTGCTGGGTGCCCCTGTCCCCGGTGGGTGCTGGTGCCCCTGTCACTGCTGTGGGTGCAGGACAGCCCTCCTGTCCCTCCTCAGCCGTACCCTGTCCCCTCCTCAGCCATGCCTGTCCCCTCCTCAGCCGTGCCCTGCCCTCCCCATCCATGCCCTGTCCCCTCCTCAGCCGTGCCTGTCCCCTCCCCATCCATGCCCTGTCCCCTCCTCAGCCATGCCCTGTCCCCTCCTCAGCCGTGCCCTGTCCCCTCCCCATCCATGCCCTTCCCCTCCCCATCCATGCCCTGTCCCCTCCCCAGTCATGCCCTGTCCCCTCCCCAGCCAGTGCCCTGTCCCCTCCTCAGCCGTACCCTGTCCCCTCCTCAGCCATGCCCTTGTCCCCTCCCCGTCATGCCCTGTCCCCTCCCCAGTCATGCCCTGTCCCCTCCCCAGCCGTGCCCTGTCCCCTCCCCAGTCTTGCCTGTCCCCTCCCAGCATCCTGTTCCCTCCTCAGCCATGCCCTGTCCCTCCCCAGTCATGCCCTGTCCCCTCCCAGCCATCCTGTCCCCCCCCATCATGCCCTGTCCCCTCCCCAGCCGTGCCCTCGTCCTCCCCGCCATGCCCTGTCCCTGCAGGAAGATGCTGCGGCTGTGCGGGGAGGCTGAGGACAAACTGGCGCAGGAGCTGATCCACTTCGAGCTGCAGGTGGAGAGGGACGTCATCGAGCCACTCTTTCGTGCTGGCTGAGGTGAGCTGGGGATCCCTGAGGGGTCCCTGGGCTGGCCCTGGGGGATCCATGGGCTGTCTCTGGACTATCCCTGAGTGGTCCCTGGTGTGTCCCTGGAGTGTCACAGTGCCAGGGACTCCCACCCAAAGGGGAAGGCAGGATCTCAGCAGCAGCCTGTTTAGTTCCTGGCCCCTGGAGTCGTGTCCTGCCAGGCTCCTTCCCCTGCTCCCACTGCTCCTCCTCCTTGCCACCTTTCCTGAGGGCAGTGGGCTTACACTCCTGTTTCTGACCCATTTTTCCAAGCTCCAAACTCCTCCCGTTGTTATGGGGTTTTTCCCTCTCCTTTTCCTCTCTGCTGCCAGGTTTGTTTTCCAGATCTCCCCGATGTCTTTCCCCTCCTGTTACACCCAGCAAAACCTCCTGGGCTTGGCTCTGGTTTTGCCCTCCCCAGCACTAATGGGAGTTTTGTGGTGCTGCTGGTCCAGGGCTTCCAACTGCTCCCAATCCCTTCAGGAAGCGGTGTCTGTGTCTGGAGCTGCTCATGGCCATCTCCAGGAGCCCTTTTGCTGCCCTTTTCCAGCCCCCCAGGACAGGAAGCTGTGATCCCCCGGGATGCTCCTCTCAGGGGTTGGAGCTGGGTCTGTCGGGGTGGGATCTGTTCTGGGTGGGACACGGGAGGGATGAGCTGGGCCATCTCCCTGTGGGTGTTCAATGAAGGAGCTGCATCCTCACCCAGCCAGCCTGGCCCAGCCAAACCCCCAGGTGTGGCCCATCCCCAGACACCTCTGCAGGGATGTTCAATGTTCATCTCCTCCCATCCCTGTGCTGCTGCAGGTGGAAATCCCCAATATCCAAAAGCAGAGGAAGCACTTGGCAAAGCTGGTGCTGGACATGGACTCCTCCAGGACCAGGTAGGGAGTGCCTTCAAGGGCTTTACAGGAAACAAAAATCCCCAGACAATTGAAGCTCTGGGGAAAGCAGCTCCTGGACCCCTGGCACTGCAGTTCCCTGGGTACAAGAAATCCTGGCTGTGTCACTGTGGGCCTTGAGTGAAGCTCTGCAATGAGCCACAATTCCTGCTCCTGTCCACAGAATCTGTGGATTCCATTTCCTTGCCTGCCCTCTGCAGCAAAAGTGTAATTTTTTTCTGGCAGAAAGGGTTGTTTTATACCTTTTCTCTCTTTTTTTGGGGAGCTCTGATGCACACAGCCAGGTGCTCCTGCCCCTGCAGGGTGGCGCTGAGGGGAGCTGGGATGACTCAGGGCTGTCCCATGGCACTGTTGAGTTGTACAAGCCCCCACAGCTTGGCGTAGGAGAAGCCTGAGAGCTGCCCACAGTCCCCAGCATCATGTCCAGGCTCTCCCATCCCCTTCCTCTCTCCTCCTGCCCGGATAAGGCTCCTTATCCTGCTAGAAGCAATCCTTCCCTTGGAGCCCAGTGCTGTGGGGATGGGGATGGGATGGGATGGGATGGGATGGGATGGGATGGGATGGGGGATGGGATGGGGGGGATGGGAATGGGCCAGGGTTGGGACTGGGCACTAAATCCCAGCTGGACTGGGATCATCTCCCTGCTGTCTTGCCCTGCAGATCATGGTGTCCATCCAGGACTGCTGGGCCGTGGTCACTGCTCCCCCGTGTCCCTGTCCCTCTCACAGGTGGCAGCAGTCGGTGAAGTCCTCGGGCCTGGCCAGCAACCTGCAGCCCTCGGGGGCCAAGGCTGACGCTCTCAGGGAGGAGATGGAGGAGGCAGCCAACAGAGTGGAGATCTGCAGGGTAGGGCCCCTGGGGCCACTCTGGGCTGGGAGGGGCTGGGGGGGGGCCGGGGGTCCCAGACTCCAGGAAAAGCTGCAGCCTCTGCTCTCACCCTGCTCTGATCTTCCCCCTTGCTCTGGTCCCCAGCACAGCACGGTGGTGGTGGGGGATGCTCACCAGCCAGGCAGGACATGCCCAGTTCCTCTGTTCCCACCCTCCACACCCCCCTGGAGCTGGAGAGGCTCCCATTGCCCAGGAACCCATCCTGGCACAGCTCAGCACTGAGCACACTCAGCCCCGCCATTAACGACACTTCTCTGCCTTCTCTGTGCTGCCTTTATTTCTGTCAGTTCCAAGCACTAAGAGGAACTTTTACCCCCTTTCCATGGGATAGGGAGGGACTCTGACCCCCTTTCCATGGGTTAAGAGGGGCTTTCACCTCCTTTCTATAGGATAAGAGGGTCTCCAACCTCCCTTCTTTGTGCACTTTGTGGGGACCTGGACCCTGCTCAGGCTGTAGTGGGGGAGCACCTGATCCTCCTCTGATCAGGGGAGCACCTTCACCAACCCCACTCAGGGAATTTTAACGGTCACCCTTTGGTGCCACCCACTCCGAAGGTCCCAGTGACTGCTGGCAGTTGCATGTTTGGAGGTGGGAGGGTCCAGAGGCAGTGGCCTGGGGTCACACCTGTGTCTCCAAACTGTTAGAGAAATGTCTCTCCTTTAGGTTTCCCATAGTGGAGTCTCAGACACCCAAATCAGGAAAAAGTAATGTAACAATGGAGCAGTGCAGCAATAGAAAGCATCGGGGTGGAGCTGCTCAGGGACCCTGAACAGAGAAACCCTGGAGCTTTTGAGCCCCTGCACCTGAAGCTCCTATTCCTCAAATCTTACCCCTCACAGTCCATGGGTGATTTTTGGCCTGGGATCCTCTCACACCTCATGGAATTCTCTCTCCATGTTCTCACAGATAGGACAGGAACTGTTCTTACCTTTGGGCTTGTGTAACAAACTTGTTTTGTGTTTACCTTCCACCTAATCTCTGCCGAGGGCTCATCCTTTATCTGCTGCCTGTCCTTGAAGGGCCTTTTCCCTGGAGTCCTCTTATCTGGTGGGATAAGTGGATCCATTTCCTCCCTGGAGGTCATTTGAAGTTCACTCACACAGAGTTTTGAGTGGGGGCCCTCTGTGAGCTGGTTAAAATGCACTGAACCCTAAATAATCACAGTTAATTTCTAACCATTTAAGTCAGCTTTGATCCTCAGCACCCACAGGAAATGCTGGCCCACGCCAAGCCCACGTGTCCCACCCAGCCACATCACCCCCACCATCCCATAGGGCCATGTCCCACCCTGCTGGTTGTGCTGGGTGGGACAAGTGCCCAAGTGTGGCAGGAGGAAACTTCCAGCACCTTTGGCATAGACTGGGATTCAGGACAAAATCCACCAGCAAACTGTGATTTGAAATTTCCCTGGGGCAGAAAATGCTGAGGGCTGGGCAAAGCTGGTGCTACAGGTGCTGGGCAGGTTTGAGGCAGGAGATGGAGCTGGGTGGGTGTCCCAAATCCCAGCTGTCCTCAGATCCCATCACTGCTCACAGATCCCAGCTCTGTTCTCAGATCCCAGCTCTGTTCTCAGATCCAATCTCTGTCCTCAGATCCCATCACTGCTCACAGATCCCAGCTCTGTTCTCAAATCCCAGCTCTGTTCTCGGATCCCAGCTCTGTTCTCAGATCCCAGCTCTGTCCCAAAATCTAAGTTCTGTTCCCAAATCCCAGCTCTGCTCTCAGATCCCAGCTCTGTTCTCAGATCCCAGGAGATAGCCCAGAGCTAGACCGATTGTGTCCCTCTGACAAGGCTCCATGTCGCCAGTGTCTCGCCATCGACTCCCATCTTAAAGTCTAGGTACACCCTGTGCCTCCCAGAGGCGTGGATGGAGAAGCCTTCCTTTGGGAAGCCCCTGGAGGAGCACCTAGCTGTCAGCGGCAGAGAGATCGCCTTCCCCGTGGAGGCCTGTGTCACCATGCTGCTGGAGTGCGGCCTGCAGGAGGAGGGGGAACGGGAAGGGGGTGTGGGGGTACAGGGGGAATGGGGATGGGGAATGGGGGCCCTGATGGAGGGCGGCTGCAGGAGGAGGTGGGAACGGGGAATGGGGGTGTGGGGAATGGGGGTACAGGGGAAATGGGGAACGGGAATGGGGACAGGGGGAATGGGACACAGGGAATGGGACACGGGAATGGGGACACAGGGATGGGGAACAGGGAATGGGAACAGGGAATGGGGGCCCTGCTGGAGTGCGGCCTGCAGGAGGAGGTGGGAACGGGGAATGGGGAACAGGGGCAATGGGGACAGGGGGAATGGGGTACAGGGATGGGGAACACAGGAATGGGGATACAGGGGGAATGGGCCCTGCTGGAGTGCGGCCTGAGGAGGAGTGGGAACTGGATGGGAATGGAGGAACGGGGCAATGGGGACAGGGAATGGGGAATGGGGGTATGGGAACAGGGAATGGGGAACAGGGAATGGGGACCTGCTGGAGTGCGGCCTGCAGAGGAGGTGGGGAACGGGGAATGGGGGTGGTGGGGAATGGGGGTACACAGGGAATGGGAAGGGGATGGGTACAGGGGGCCCGGCCTGAGTGCGGCCTGCAGAGAGGTGGGGAACGGGGATGGGTGTGGGGTACACAGGATGGGAGGGGGGAATGGGGTACGGGGGATTGGGGTGCAGGGGGAATGGGGGCCCCTGCTGGAGTGCAGCCTGCAGGAGGAGGTGGGGATGGGAACGGGGATGGGGGTGTGGGGTAAGGGGGAATGGGGGTACACAGGGAATGGGAACAGGAATGGGTATGGGGAGGGGGACCCTGCTGGAGTGGGGGTACAGGGGCAGGTGGGGAATGGGGGCGGGGCAATGGGGGTACAGGGCGAAGATGGGAATAGGGAACAGGGGTGTGGGGGAATGGAGGGCCCTGCTGGAATGGGGTGCAGGAGAGGTGAGGAATGAGGCACTGGGAGTGCAGGAGGAATGGGGTGCAAAAGGAGGTGGGGCCCGGAGAATGGGGGGGGGGGGGAAGGGAGTGCAGGAGGAATGGGTCCCTGTGGAATGGGGGCACAGGAGGAATGGGGTGCAGGAGAGGTGGGAATGGGGAAATGGGGGTGCAGGGGAAAGAGGGGTCCTGCTGGATGGGGGTGCAGAGGGAGGTGGGTGGGTCCCAGCTGGAATGGGGGTACAGAAGGAATGGAGGGTCACTACTGGAATGGGGGTGCAGCTGGAATGGGGGTGCAGGATGGGTGGGGGTGCAGGAGGAGGACAGTCCCATGTCCCACCACCCTCAGCTGGGCACGGTGGAAGGGGCCATGGCTGTCTCCAGGACCAGGGAGGGGAACG
>CM019230.1:10434456-10478785 GCA_009741485.1 Malurus cyaneus samueli
GGGCCCTCTGGGGACATCCCCAGCCCAAGTCGTTCCTGACTGAGCCCATGGCCTCTGCCCAGGGCCTGTTCCGTGTGGCTCCCTCAGCCTCCAAGCTGAAGAAGCTCAAGGCTGCCCTGGACTGCTGCGTGGTGGACGTGCAGGAGTACTCAGCTGACCCCCATGCCATCGCAGGTGTGGCTCCTCGGGGTGGGGGCCCCTCCAGACACCCCTCAAGGGCACCCTGAGTGGGGACAAGGAGCCAGCGCGACAGGCCAGGGCTTGATGCTGGCTCTGGTTTGCTTTAAGATCTTCATAAATGGATGCTCTGGGTGATGGGGCAGGGTGCACCCTCATCGAGGGGACAGATGACACATCCTGGGGACAATGGCTGCCCCAGAGAGGGGCTGCCACCCCAAGGGACCTGGCCAGGCTGGAGATGGGCAGAGACAGCTGGGGCAGTTCAGCAGGGAAAGCAGCTGGGGGATGAATAGCCCCTGGCACCAGGACACGCTGGGGTCACCTTGGCAGGGATGGCCTGGGGGCCCTGATGACCAGCAGAGTGACCATGGGCCAGCAACATGCTCCTGTGGCACAGGGAGAGGCAATGGTGGCCTGGCTGCACTGGGAGGAGTGGGGCCACCAGGTCACGGGGGAGATGGTCCCAGTTCAGGGCACTGCGAGGGGACAGGGATGTCCCGGAGAGAGCCCAGGGAGAGCTGTGGGGTGAGGGAGGGCCTGGAGCAGGAAAGGCTGAAGGAGCTGGGAGAGATCCCATCGGTGGGTGCAGATCCCTGCAGGGAGGGTGACACAGGGGACTGAGCTCTGTCTAGTGGTGCCAGTGCCAGGAGAAGAGGCAGCGGGGACAAATGGGAGCCAGGAGGCTCCCTGTGCACATCTGGAGTCACTTGGTCACTGTGGGGGTGACTCTGGCACAGCTGCCTAGGGAGTGGTGGAGGTTCCATCCTTGGACATACCCAAAGCCACCAAGGCAGTCAGGAACAGCCACCTGCAGTGGCCCTGCTGGAGCAGGGGCTGGGACAGGGGACTACAGAGGTCCCTTCTGACCTCAGCCCTTCCCTGATTTGTCCCAGAGTCTTCGAGCAGCACAGACAGAATGTCCAGGGGGACAAACAGGTGCAGGAATATCCATATGCTGGGAATGGGAGAATGCAGGAGCTGCCATCTCCTGGGGAGCACAGACCCCCAGAGACCCCACAGACCTCACAGACCCCCCAGAGACCCCAATGACCCCCACAGACACCTGCAGACCCCCATGCTCCCTCCTCAGCCAAGGCCTCCAACAGCATCTTTGGTCACAGGGGAGGGAGAAAAGCCCTGGGCTGGGTTCCCCTGGTGGTCCCTGCTCTGGGGTGGGGTGGGGGGAAGGTTGGGTGTTGTGAGTCCGAGTGCCCAGGAGCAAAACCCCTTGGTGCCCAGCAGCTGGTGCCAGCGTGTACGAGGAGAGAACAAAAAGGAACCACACACAATTCAATATAAATCAAGCATTAGATGATTTATTGCAGTTTCTTACACCCTTTTATAACCAAAACGTCTTCTGTACATGTGACTGCATATATCATGATTGGTTACATGCACTGTTCACACGGTGTTTGTGCAGCAAAACTACTTCTGTGGTTGGCTAGCATTATTTATGTCAAGCTGGCAACAAATAATTAAACAAAAAGCTTCTCAGGGCCCTTATCACTGGAGTTTCTTATTCCCTATGCCATTATAAAATTCTTTCTTCCTTTGCTCATCCTCGTTAACCTGGCCTATATGTCAGCAGGTCTCTCTTATTATGGCTGGTGCAGAATGTGTCCTTTTTCTTGCACCAGCGCAGTGCCAACCCCTGTGTCCCCTGTGTGCCACAGGAGCCCTCAAGTCCTACCTGCGCGAGCTGCCGGAGCCCCTCATGACCTTCGAGCTGTACGAGGAGTGGATCCAGGCCTCCAAGTGAGTCTGGGACATGCCCTGCTGCTCCCTGGCATGGGTCCCCGGGGACGCTTTGGTTTTTTTCTGACACAGCTCACAGCATTTGGGGTGTTTCCTCTGAGGGCTGGGAGGTGGGGAGAGCTCCAGCATCCAGAGGGTTCCCTTCTCCCTTTGGCTGGGTTTTTGGGGTTAAGTTACTGACATAGTGTTGGTGGCAGCCTGAGGGTCTCGCAGGGTCCCCAGGGGCAGGACTGGGGGGACGGGCAGGTTTGTCGGTGGGGCGGCCCCCTCCCCTCCCCGGGCTGCTGGGGATAATTAGTGTCTGTGCGAGGCCGTCTGCCCCGGGAGGCAGGGTGGGGCCGCTTTACTCCAGGGTGCGTGCCGCGCGCTGGACTAGTGTGGATCTGACAAGGGAGAGACTCGCCCCGGCCCCTCGCGGAGCCTCACCCCGCGGGCAGGGGCCCGCCCGGCCCGCTCCCCCGCCCGTGACCCCTCCCACCGCCACTCCCCGCCGGCCCGGCGGGGAGCGGCTGGCAGGGCGAGCGGCGCCGGCGTCATGTCACCAGCGCGGCCGGTGCCCAGGAGCCCCGGGGGGAAGGCGAGCGGGCGGAGGGCGGGAGCGGGCAGCTCCTGCCTCGCACACAGACCCGGAGACAGCACCGAAGCGCCCTCAGCCGCGGGGACGCGGGACACGCCGGCTTCGCGCCTCGGTCCCAACCGGAGCGCCCCAGCCCCGCCACTAGCCGACCTTCCGGCGCTGCGGAGCGACGGAGAACGCGGCGCGCCCCGCACCAGCCCGCCCGCCGAGACGTAAGTGTGAGGGCGGGATAGTGCGGGGGAACGGGTTGTGGGCCCGCTGCGGCGATTGGAGTCCGGAAAGAAAAAATTTTCCAGGCTCTGCGAGCGGTCGCGGAGCCCGAGCGGCAAGGTGATGCGCGCGGAGGCTGCAGTCGCGCCCGGGGGGGAATAGGGAACTGGGTCTGCCGTCAGGCCGCAGCTTGCCGGGAAGGGGGAAGCAGGACTCGCCGCGGCGGGCTCTTCAGGGGGACTACCTCCGCGGTGTCCTGGGAAACTCGCTGAGCGGCGCGGCGAGCCGGGCCGAGGGCCGCGCTGGCCGCCCCGCGGCAGCGCACCTGTGTGGCTGCGGGGGCCGCTCGGGGGGAGCCTTCCCCGACGCCCTCCCCCGCTCGCCCTGTGTCCGGCGGGAGGGCCCGCGGGCCGCCCGCCCCTCGGGGCCGTTCTCCCGCCCAGCGCGGCCGCAGCCCCTGGACTCTCACCGGGGCGGGACAGGCGCTTCTTCGGGTAGAGACTGAAGTGCCATCGGATCCTGGGCGGGATACATTCAATGCCCGACCGAGCCGAGGTGGAAACTATAGCGGGCTCGCTCGGTTCCGCGGGCGACGGGGGCGATGCCGCGGCAGGAGCTCGCGTCCTGGCCATGTCCCACCCGTAGCGCAGAGCGGATCGGCAGCGCTGTGGCCCCCGTTGAACTCCTGGTGAAGTCAGAGATTAAATCGGCTCCCAAAAGTCTGCCCCTTGTATTGTCAGGTCACTTTAGCAGCGCTTGGCCGCCATGCAGGCGAAGGTAAAACGTGGGACACCGCAGCAGCGAAGCGCGGAGTTAGAAGTAACATTCCCTTTGCCATTAAATATTTTTTTTCCTTTTCTTTTTTTTGTTTTTTGGGGTGGTTTTTTTTTTTTTTTGTCTGTTTTGTTTTTTAACCAAAAAAATGGGAGAGTGAGGAGTTATTGCTTTGGACCGCTGTTGGGTGAGCGCCTGGCACAGCTAGGGAAGCCCTGACAAGGCAAGTTTCAGCAACACGAGGCTGGGCTGGGATATCCCAGCACCTAACCGGAGCTTGGAAGAAAGACCTAGTTCAGAATAGCTCAAGTGGTCGTTCAGGAGTTACTTTAAAAAATACACTGAAGTTGGTTTGTGCACTTCCCTTTTGATTTGGATACTCTACCTGCACCGTCTGCTCTGTTTTATTCACTTGCTTTTGAATATTCTGGAAGTGTCACTTTTTTATGGAACTGAACTCTGAAGGTTTAATTGTTGAGAAAAGCTGAATTTGGATGGCTGATAGGAGAACTCTGAAGACTTCATTTAAACTAGTATTAATAAATACACATTTCCTGTATTGAAAACAAAGAATTACATGGCTAGTGACTTTTCCATAGAATACTTATAAGATACACTGACATGATAATCACATGAGCAGCTGGTACTTGGATGAGAGGAATTACATCTGGATTTGATGATCCTGCCTGACCCAGAAGATACTTACTTCAAACTAGTTTTCACCCTGTATTTTTAAGAAGAACGTATTGTTAGTGTTCAAAATACAAAATCCTGAAAGCCTGGACTTTGAGTAGCCCTTTTGTTTTTTTTTTCACAAGGAGGCGAATGATTTTTTGGTTTTTTTTTCCCCTGCACACCCTGTTACAGTTATGTCATGGATCCCAAGACAGAATCACGGAAATGGCAAGGGGTGGGGGCAAGAAAGAATGCTAAATGGTCTCTCCGTTCCCTGAGAATCCAAGCAGAATTTCCTCCAAGTTGCAGAGCTGCAGGGGAGCCCTTAGGTACTGTGATATTTTGACCTAGGCACCACCTGTTCAGCCAAAAGCAAAATCCCTCAAATAATGATGTAAATGTGCGTGAGATTGGTTGAAGATTCAGAGGTAATAGAGATGTTACGCAATCACTAAATTACTTACATTTCCAGTTATTCGGTATGAAGAAGTAAGGAACTGATACTATTGGCATAAAACCTGCACCCCACACGTTGCTGGGTAGATGCTGTACTAGTCAGTTTTAACCCCATGGTCATAATTAAACTCCAGCCTTGAAACCTCACAACATTCATGGGTGTTGGTGTGGTACTCATCCACCTAATTTGCTGTAACACATACTCACATTTGATCATATTAGATGTCCCACCCGTGGTGTATAAATAATCAATACAAGGTATCCAAGACAAGAGAGAGTATGTGAAACCACAGCTTTGAAGGAAAACAAGTGTTGAACTGTATAAACTATGTGCGTGCATGCAACGAGCATAGGAGCGAGAATAGCTTAGATCAGGTTGTTGTGCGCGGTCGTCTGCTCCTCTAGCGAGCGTTACCTAAATTTTATATGCCAGCTAATTCGTAGTGCACTTCAAGAAATAAAAACAGTAGGAATCCAGTTGACTCTCTGATAGGTATGAGGATCCGATGCATGATTAAAACATGGAGTGTGGAGAAGGCTTTGTCATTAGGTGATGGCTTAGAAAATATAATGTATTCTGATTGTGTGTTGGGACTCGCGTCGCTGCGGTAAACCGCGGGCTGTGTGAGTCCTCGAGCTAATGGAAGGCCAGTGATGGATGTGGCGTGAGCGTGAGTGACCCATTGTCCAGGAGCAACCCCAAGCTTTACAAATCCTTCCTGCAATGGTCTCATCCCCCAGCTCTATCTGCAAAGAAGGTGCTTACTGCCAGGCTGGGCGGTGCCTCTTTGATGTCATGAAGCCAGAGCTCTGTTTAGCTACTGGCATTCCGTAAATACAGTAATAAACGAACTGGTCAAAGGAAAGGTTTCAGCGAATCCTCATGACCTGTGGTGTCTTAAAATCTCCTGCTGCCTCATGTTAAGGGAGCCTGTTTGTAAATAGGGCAGGTCCCCTGCATAAGGACAGTGTTTTTATTCACACCCAATGAACAAACACCTCCACCCACTGTTGTTGTTTTAAAAGACTCCAGCTGCTCATGAATATAGGGTCAGGGAGGGCCGCCTAAATGTTTCTGTGCTTTCTCCCCAGCGCAGCCAGCAGAGCTGTTTCCTGTTCTTTGTTTCAAGGCTGGGGTTTGCGTCACACATTCCAAGTGGCATATGTGGTGCTCTTTCCTGTTTCAGGCTGTTTTCTGGCAGTTCGGTAGTCTCATCCAGGCCCCTTGTCACTGCCCCTCAACTCCCAATCCCCACCCGATGAGTTATCATGTCTCTACACACTCAGGATTGCTTAAGATGCCTGTGTTATGTCATAATGAGGTTTCCAAGTTAACCTTTAACGTGCGCCCTCGACTCCAATATAGTAATGGGGGTGAACTGGAGAGCTTCGCTCTGTTCGCTGAAAACTTGAACTCGAGTCTCCAGAAAGTTGTGAGCCAGTTTTCTGCTTTCGCTTGCTCATCAGCTGATCTGGAATTGCTCCATTAAAGTCACAGTTGCACTGATGTATAAAGAATATCAGAAGAAAGTCCACATCTGTAAGCTCATACTTGTAAGAGGGTTTTGGCTTCAGCCCTTACTCAGCCTGAATAGCCCACAATAAGCACTTTGTATTTCCAGATCTCAAAAGGAGTAGGTATTTTCTCCTTATACAGACTAGAAGATTCATTGTCTTCCAGATGCCATACAGAAAATGAGGCACTGCTGTCTTCACTTTTCTTTGGCATTAATAAGTACTGCTGTCCCACATTTTGCATTTTTGAGCATAAAAGTAAATTGTATTATTCCTGTTTTTTTTAAATATTTATCTTTCACCCTGTATTGCAGGCAAACCATATGAAAAATTGAAAAGAAATTGAAATAAAATATTAAATGTTCTGTTTTGCGTTTGAATTTGACAGAAGAGCTAAAGGACCCAAGCCAAAGCTCATTGAAATCAGGAGAATGACTTGCATTAACTTCTGTGTGCTCTGGATGAAAATGCAAGATGGAGTGTTTATTCTCTGTCTCTTATGGGCTGGAATATGCAAGGTTTCTGTACAAACAGAAATACTTCCACCCTTTCATTTTATTTTTTCCCCCTAATCGTTTTTGAAGTAGACTTTTAGTCCTGCTCTTGCTCTTCTGGATGCTACAGGTTAGCTGTTTGTGATGATTGCAGGTGTCTTTTAGGAAGTACCTAAAATACACATTTCAAACTTATTTCAGAGCTTAATTGTATGTATGTGAAAAAAAAATTTATTGAATTATCTGCACATACTTACAGCAAACTGTTTTTTGTCTGTTCAGAAAATCCAGAATAAAAAGAAGTAATTTGGCACAACGAAGTTTGGTAAGTAATTATTGATTTTTTTTTAATTGATTGGGCTCTCAGTTGTTTTTAGTTTGTAGCTTTTCTGTTCATTTTAGAACATCATGGATGAGTTTATGCATTAGACCATGATTACATATCTTAATTCTTGTACTATTAGTTTGCACAATATTTCAAACATTTAATCTTTTTTCCCTGTGACAGAGGGAAAAAGTTACATTAAGTTGTGTTTACTATTGGAAACTGCTGTATAATAAATGCAGTAAATTTTGTGGTTCCCACCTTTTTGTAGCCAGAAGTTCTGTAAAATAGGGAACTGTGGTTAAAATTATAATAATTTTTGTAAACCAACTTTTAAATTTTAATTAACGCTGCTAACAGGAGGTCTTTTAGAGTTCTTTTATGTTGTCAGCATTCAACCTTTGTGTTTTCATTCTGAGGCTAGTTGCTTCCAATACAGAATATGAAGTTTGGCAGAGCTGGTTTTAGGAGAGATTTAACTCATCCCTGTGAAGCATTCACTTGATGCCGAAGCTTCCTTTGAGGGTTTTATAGCCGTAGGTGGTATCTCCTAGGGGGAGGAAGTGTAAATGTAGATCAGCCAAATGGAAAGACAAAGCTCCAACAGGTTTTAAATAGTAAACTAACTCAGAAGGAAAAAGCCTCCAACCAAATGCATGGTGTGCCTATCATGCAGTCAGTGTGCCTTACCAATATGCTAACTTGATCCATGAAGACATGACAGTTTCCGCTTTTAAAGAGTCTAAGCTGCTTTGATCACTGTCACATTTCTACCCACTGCACCATCCACCTCTTTTCCCTGGTTGTTTTTTTCTTTATTTCTGTAGGTACATAGATGTTCATCAACATTTTCCCTGTATTCAGATCTTTGTTCAAATTAATAATTTAGGCTATTATTCCTCAATGTTTACTTCCTTCCTCTAGTATTAGATTTTCTTTCTTCTTTCCCATGCTATAAAAAAGTTGAATCTCTTTTTCATACTTCCTGAAATAGCAGAACACTTCACATAAGGGAACAGTATTTTCTGTCATTTTTCCCTCATAATAGAAGAAGTTTGAAATATTTCTCCTTGAATTATTTTAAAAAAATAACCTCTTAAGAAAAAACACAACAACAACTAAAAAAAAAAAAAACCCAAAAAACAACAAGTTGCAGTGTACTAGAGAAGGAAAGATTATCATACCATTCCACATACTTCACTTGTTTTCAAAAGTCTGGTCTTTTACCCTTACTAGACTGTTTCTCCTTCTAAGAAGTAGCTTGAGACAGGAAACTAGACAGCAGTCTGCCCTGATAAGGGAGAATATTGTGTTGTGGAAGTGCTTCCAGAGCTTTTCATTCTCCTCTTAGGTTCAGTAACTGTAGAACTGAAGGTTGATCAGGGTTTACATGGGCCCAGCTTTTCCTTGGTAAAGAAGGTATTTTCTTAACAAGCACTTCAAGAACATTTTGCCCAAGATTTTTACATACAAGGAAGCCATTTCCAAGCATGTGGCTTCAAAGAGTCTGCAACAGTATTATCAGAAATTTAATGGAAACACCGATTAGTCTGCTCCACAGGTGATAAATGATTATGTCAAAGTAGTTCCAGGTCAAACAAGGTGATGTCAACAAATTTATGATGTCAACAAGTTGTGCAAAACCACAAGTTTTTCAGCCTGCTTGCAGTCCTGACAGGGGCAAGATAAAAGATTTTCAAGTCTTTGCTAAGAAGTGAAAATAGTTTGAAATACTAAATACCAGAATTCTGTAGAAATACTCTTAATGTCTGTCAGTAAAACTTAAAGGAGAAATTTTTGGTTCTGTTTTCTTTTACAGAATATTCTAACTTTTTCAACAATTATCAGTATTACCCAGTGGAAATCCAGCAAATAAACACAGAAAGCTGTTGATCAGTTGAACGTTTTCTTGGTATGCTGGTTCTTAATGATTCTCCTTCGGCTCTATTCCTCTTGGTCTGGCTGCTCTGGTCTCTCCTCACAGCACTCGGTCTGGACCTTTGTTCCTTCCACTACTCTTGCTTGATTTGGCTGAGTCTGGCTGCTGTGCTGAGCTGGAGAGCTTCTTTGCCTGCTGCTATTTTGGGGTCAAGTGCAGCTAAGCACTTACTTAGTTCCTATTAAAGTTAATGGAACTTTAGAAACACTTTTTTGCTGACTCAGGTCTCGATGAGCAACTGGTACAGTGAAGTGTAGACATGTTACTAGCTCTGGAAAACAGTTTTTGTACCATCCACAGGGATTGTTGGTCTCAGAAAATTGTTCCTCTGTCAAACTGTCTTTCAAGGTTCCACTGAAGACTGCTTCTCACCTGGGTTAAGAAAACCTCCCTTCCCTTATGGATTTCATCAGTGTACGATCTTCTGGCACTATTGCTTCTCCCTTGTATCAGGGGAAATTTGATTTGAGGCTCGCAGAAGTCATAGTTTCAGAGCAACAGTGTTGAGTCCCAAAGTGCCTGGACTGAAGAGCTTTTGCAATGTGATTTAATGCTGGCTGGATACAAACAGTGCTGCAAGAGCTGCAGTTCTTTGCAGAGGGCACTCGTGCAGTGCTAATTTAGCAGATACCATTACATTATTCTGTAATTATACTGATAATAACAATCATACCTTGAAGCTTCTAGACAAAGACTTACTGTACATGGAGTGGCATTCCTTTTCTTCCCCGAGGCACAAAGACTGAGGAAATAAACCCTGTATGTGTTTTCAGCAGAGTGCAGAGTGGCAGTGTATGGTCACCACCCCCCAGTCTGCAACAAAAGTCAGTCACTGATTGCTCTTCCAGGTATTTAATGAGAGCACAGGCTTTATGTTAGAATGACCTTTGTTGTTGGATGTGCACAGTCAAAACTGGCCCTCCACCTCACCCTTTCCTTTCATAATAGGTCTGCAGAGTTGGTGGACCTTGAAGGTAGATGTGCAGAGCTGCTGGGAGTAGCTGCACTGCGGTTGCCCTTTCCCAGCTGCTCTGCAGTGCAGATGTGTAGTCTGGGTGTGTTCTTTAACCACTGTGCACGTTTCATCCAGAGTAAATAATCCATACGAGCCCTTATTGTCAGAATACACGTTTAAGTACCTTTAAGCTTTCATTTAATCTAAATTATGTCTCTGAAACAATAAACCATACACCTGTCAAGAAGCTAATACTGAGAAGTCTTCAATCCTGACAAGGTGATGAGCACTAACAATAATGGAATGGATACCTTGCTGTATATTGGATCACAGGGGCAGAGTTAGTGCAGTTTCTGGCTTGCTGTCCTCGCTGGACTTCAGATAGGAGAATACTGAGGGACTTTGCCTGGACTTTACCTTGCACCTGTCCCTATTTGCATACAAAACCCAGTTGCTTCATTCGTCTTTCTGAAGTACAGGGTGTGAGCAAAATCTTATCAAAAGCCGTGTCCTGTTTGGACAAGTTGGACTGACTTGGCAGAGAAGATCCACAGGGGTGAGAGTGAATGGGAAGGAGGGCAAAGAAAGAAACTCTGGGTGGCTTTGTAGGAGAAAAAAAGAGGGAGGAAAAAAAAGAAGAGGGCAGAATGTTTGCTTACCGGATTGCAGCTAATTATTTAGTTTCAGATTACATGCATTTTAAATTCTTTAACCTCACATGAGAAAATACTTTAATGCAAAATAGTTTCCCTAATAAAGTGAAAGACAAAGACTCTTATTTTTTAATACATTTAACATAAATATATTGTTGTCACCTCACTGTTTTTTCCAGAGTACCTCAGGAATGAAAGATGGTATTTTGATTTTCCAGAAGTTACTTGTATATGCAAACATTTTGCAGGCTTTCAAAGAAGTAGTTCTGAAATCACTTTGTAAAGTAGAACCCAACTGCTTTTTTGTTCCTCTGTAATAGAAACAGATAACATTGTTTACCTTCCCTATTGCCCCCTTCTCAAATGTTTAGGAGAGAGAGAGAGACTGAGAAGTTTTGAGTTAGTAGGTATGATATTACAAATATACTGGAAGATATACCTACTTCTTAGTAGAAGTACCATGCTTTATTTGTGCATGAGTATATATGCACATACCTGTTTATGAGTGGGGTCCAGGCTATCAATTGGGAGCATTATTTTTAAATACAAAGAGCAGTCTTTTGTGAGTTTATTTACAGCCTTAGAAAAAAAGTCCTTTTGAGCTCAATTTTAAAAGCCAGATCCAAAGCTGGCTTATATTGACTCTCTAACAGTCCTACAGGACCAAGTGGTTTCCAGTCACTATCAAATGGTGAAAAGATACCTACTGCTTGAGAGTAATGTAATAAAGAAGTGCTTGATTTCTATACTACATTCTAAAATGTACCATCGTAAACTTACATAAAAGTAATGTTTTCCTCTGCTGTTCTTAGATGACTGTACTTGAGAAAAATTGAAAATTACTTTTTATTTTTGTTCAGAGCAGTACTTCCTGTTGTCTGTGTCAGTTTAATTCCTTCACCGTAAATTAGAGCTATCTCAGAAAACACTGAAATATATAACATTTCATGTGAAATGTATATCAAGTGTCTTTTCACTCACTTTCTTGGAGTAAAAGGTGAAAAGGATTAACTCTTAAACTGAAGAAAATACCATTTTAAAATTGTAAAAATTACTAAAAGGATGAACATTATTGCATTCACTTGAAACAAATTTTTCTTACTCTTTCTTTCCCTCCTTCTTTCTTCCGTTTTTTCCTCTCTTTTTTCTTCTTCCATTTCTTCTTCCCTTTCTCTACTTTCTTTTCCCCTTTCTTCCTTCATTTATTCCTTCACCAAAGTACAGATTGGTGTGTCACTTTATCTGTGCACATACAAACTAAAAATCAAAAGTTTCTGGAAATCTAAAAGGAATTAGTTCTAAATTCTTACATAGGAGCTCTGAGTCACTATGTTTTGCTGTGAACATTTTTAATATCTAAAAGTACAGATTTTCTCTTTTCACAATTCATGTGAATGTGTGAGAACATGAATGATGCATAGATAGACGGATGTATTTCTGGGAAGTTAGCATTCTGAAATGTTAGTTAGTTCTAGCTGTGTGAATTGTTAAAAACCTGAAAAAGATAACTAGGTAACAGTTATCTAAAAGATAACCATTCAAAAAAAGTAGTATAATTAATAACCTTCTCACAAACATACTTAAGGTATTTACAGTATTATCCCAGCTTTTAGCAAATAGTGCCATCTTACGTGACTGCTCCTGAACTAAAACTACATACTGAGTTTACACTAGAAATGACATTAAGTTGCATTATTTGCTTCACTTCAGTTTTGCGATTTGTTTCTGTCAGGCCTTCAATTTCTGTCAGAATTATGAGACACTATAATTTTTTTTTGCTACTTGTTTGTTTCCATTATTCAAAATGTGCACTATTGTAATAAATTTCCAGAAGTCTTTAAACTTTATTCATATACCTAAATAATTAATGGTGGACTTACAACAGCTCATGCCATCTTTCTCTGGAAGCTCTTAGCAAGCTCTGATCTGTAAAAACACTTTAATTGCAAGATTGTTCATTAGTGTAGGCTTATTAGAATTGTTTTCATTTGAGCAGGTACATGTTAGAACGTTCATTTACATTTCTGAGGGAACTGCCCGGCCACAGCTACAAATCTGTTGGTGAGCCTTCAGTCTGTCCCGCGGGTGAATTGCAGCTGGTGGAGTCTGGCTATATTCGCTTCTTTCCAGTGCCATCTACTGGCCAAATTGAATTTGTGTCGTTTACTTTTGTCCGCATCTTAATAGAGGTCGTACCACTTCCAGGCAGGAATGTGAAGTCTACGGTGTACCTTCCGAACCTGCTCCTTTAACATCAGTCATATAATCTGTAACCTCGAGTGATTTGTAAATATCTTGGCAATATCTAAATGTCATTGCAAACAAGTACTCATCGTGGTCTGTCTACTGAAAATATAGTTAGCAGTAAGTCCCTCTGACCAGCCCTTCCCTGGATTGTGTCCCATCTTCGGGAGCACAGACAGAATGTCCAGGGGACAAACAGGTGCAGGAATATCCTATGCTGGGAATGGGAGAATGCAGGAGCTGCCATCTCCTGGGGAGCACAGACCCCAGCCCAGAGACCCCACAGACCTCACAGACCCCCCAGAGACCCCAATGACCCCCACAGACACCTGCAGACCCCCATGCTCCCTCCTCAGCCAAGGCCTCCAACAGCATCTTTGGTCACAGGGGAGGGAGAAAAGCCCTGGGCTGGGTTCCCCTGGTGGTCCCTGCTCTGGGGTGGGGTGGGGGGAAGGTTGGGTGTTGTGAGTCCGAGTGCCCAGGAGCAAAACCCCTTGGTGCCCAGCAGCTGGTGCCAGCGTGTACGAGGAGAGAACAAAAAGGAACCACACACAATTCAATATAAATCAAGCATTAGATGATTTATTGCAGTTTCTTACACCCTTTTATAACTCAAAACTCTCTGTACTGATGCATATCATGATTGGTTACATGCCACTGTTCACGGTGTTTGTGCAGCAAAATACTTCTGTGGTTGGCTAGCATTATTTATGTCAAGCTGGCAACAATAATTAAACAAAAAGCTTCTCAGGCCCTTATCACTGGGGTTCTTATTCCCTATGCCATTAAAATTCTTTCTTCCTTTGCTCATCCCCCCGTTAAACCTCGCGCACTATTAGCATAGCCCAGGCCTCCTTCGGTTGATTATCGGTCTCGTGTTTGAGGCATGTTAAACTGTTGTCCTTGCTTTTAACCTCAGAAGAGCAATACTCAGCTCTTGCTCATTGTCACCACAAACTCCTAGATCTTTCCAAGATGATCATGGCAAATGTGTATTATGACAGTTATGACATGCTTTTTGCTAAATACTTCTATTTCAGGCATTTGGAGATTGGACAAGTAAGGTTGAACACTGTAGGGAAAAAACCCTGAAGCTGCACAGAATGCAAGCAGATTTTAAGTACTTATATTTTGCACAGTTAGCTCAAATAGTTGTTGAATTGTCAGTAAATCTATTGTGTCATAATGACTGATGCATTTTTTCTGTTAAGTCATTGCAGCATGTTGAACGTAGTCCAAGTTAGTCTTGAATTTTAGTCTTTTTTTTTGCATTGATATCAATGTCACTGTATGTGAACTATTGAGCAATTCTGTTAGGATTCTTAGAAAGGAGAGATCCTCTCCAGAAGAAACAAGCATATTGGGGGTTTCCTCTGGAAGCAGCTTCAGGGATGGTGTATGGAAAGAGCAAAGAAGATTTATCCAGCTATAGATTCGAGTAATGTCTCCTGATTCGGCCGCTGTATCGGGATATGGGCGCTTGGTTTCTTAGGGGTAAGATCTAAGACTTGTTTTGAGAGAATCACACTTGATGCTATGCGATGGTGAAGGAGCTGAAACCTTGTGATCGGTGGGTCCGCAGCTGACACGCACAACATAACAACTCAAGAAGTGTAATCGAAAGGTGAACTGTAGGGGGTCTGCACTGTAGCGCTTCTCTGTTCAATGAGCCACATTGTGAAGTAGAAGAAGAAACTTGCAATAAATCAGGGGTCGGAGTATTTTAAATAAATTCCTGCTGTCTAGAGTTCGCCATTATCCATGCTCAGCATATATCATCACAACAAAGATGAGGTCAGAAGGTAGTAAAACCGGACTTGTAAGGCCTCGTCTGAGCACTTGAGCAACGATCAGAGAGTTCGATGACCGACTAATTTGCTGTTGGCCTTATAACTTAAAACACATTTGATGCGTTTCGCAGCACGTGCAGGGAGAAGGACGAATGCATGGAGCGATCAGAAGAAGCACACGTGAAGGAGAAGAGGCCATGGCTAATACGCTTCTGGGGCACTGGCCAGTCCCTATCGTCTGAAGAATAAGCAACGCAAAATGGAGCCTGTTGCGAACGTGGTAACGACCCTCTAATATACTTGTGGGCCAACAAACAGATGACTCTTGAGCATGCAGTTATCTTTTCCACCTTTAAAAGCGCGCGGACCTGAGTCCTGGGGTGTATCCAGGGCTTTAGCGCAGGCTTTGTGAGTGGTATATAGGAAGAGCATGGAAGTTAAATTCTCCGTATTGGGGTCCAATCTGGAACCTTCTGGAATTGCAGTCACCACACTCCACTAATCGTGGAACACTGACATGTCAAAAAGTTTAATTTACCCTGCCATGAGAGAGTAGGACCTGAAGCGCCTTGTTGATCTCTTATCAGATGGAGCACGAGTGGACGTATCAACTACGCCACGCTGTGGGCCACAGCGAACGGGTGCCAACTTCTGGGACCTCGGCAAGCCCTAGGTGTGGCTACGTGAGATAAATGAGGTCTCGTGATCTGAGAGGATACATTGCTGCTGGGAATGGGCTAGCGTCGGGCATAGAGGAGGAGATGGGTAGTGTTGAGGATAGACCGGTAAATGTGGCGCGAAGTGCTTTCATGTAGCAAGAGTGGAAATTAGGCCTTGGTGTTGGGCTTTTCATGTGAAGATGAGCAGAGCCTGAAATGGAGCCTGGGAAAGGAGCCTGGAAAGGAGCTGCTTGTAAAAACTAAATGTGAGAGGCAGCTGTGGCTGTGCCTAGATCCCTGTGTACGCTGGGTTCCATCTGACGTCTTGGCACAACTGGTCGGTGTAAAACAGGTGGGGCCTGGGGCCTAGCTTGCGATTGCTAGGAGCTAGGGCAATGGCAAAAGTTAATTCCCGGAGATGACTAGAGAGAGGAATCCCAAAAGCAGTGCAGAATGAAGGCTTTTGTGATATAGCTGGTAGAGACGTTTGTTTGCGACGTACCTATTACGTGAAATGTGTAGGACAATGAGCTAACTGTGGGCGAGCAATTGAGGATAAACTGGAGATAGAAGGGTGGGAGCGCAATGAGGAAGAAGGGGAGACATGGAGAACAATTATGCGGTAACAAGTTGGATGGTGAAGATTTGCGTGTATGAATCGCTGGACAAAGTTTGTGCTGATAAGGCCGATGACATGTCACGTAGAAGAGTCTGAATAACAAGAGTAGCAGGGAACATGTACGTGTGTGGCCAAGCAGTACCACATGCAGAGTCGTATGGTGGATAACAATGGACACTCGAGCTAGATAAGGAAGGTGTTTTAACTGTTGCCTCCGCAATCCTTGCTGAGTTTGTGTCTCTTCGTGTTGGCTGACGCGTGAAGAGATCGGTGTGGCCCGCCAAGAATGACTGTGGAACCTTGATGAGCTCGAGGAAAAATGTCAAGTAATTGCTATACGGAGGCCGACTCCATCAAACACATAACGTCACGTTCGTTTTGGGTGTAGCTTATCCCAGCGAGCTGTGATGCTGGACTGACAGCCTTCTCACTGGCAGAGGGCTGTCGTGACAGTTTACTTTAGCAGCGACACGGGTAAGGGGGGAGGAGTGAGAAACAGATCCTCCCTTCCAGTTTGTAAGACCTGGCAATAATCTACAATTTGTAGTGGTAGACCAGGAATAACACCAACACTCGCGCCTAGCAGCAAGGCTTGTACTGTCCAGCCCCCCATAAACTGCAAGTGTCGATAGTCAGGGGTAGGCTCACCAAAGACTCCACAGGATCGGCTTTCATATGCTTCAAGATTTTATGCCATCCAATGGAACAATGGGGAGGCATCTTTCAATGGAAAGTTTGTTTCCTGTTTTGTTTAAAATAAAGAATAATTCTCATAAATTTAAATGCATCTGCAAGCAGTCTAGTCCCTTGCAAAGTGCCTAAGCTACTTCTTCCTGCTCCTCGTCTTATACTCTGAGGACAGATCCTCACTGGGAGCTAATTAATATTCCCCAACTCAACTATCCTACCATACCATTGTACACTGTTTGGCAACCTCGCACTTTCCTGGGACTGGGATTATAGCTTGTGAAAGGAGGTATAGGCATACAGAGGCACTAACGTCGCCTCTGCCTGCAAAGTACCGGAACGTCCATGCATGAAATTACCATAGGGTCAAGAGATGAAACAGCGTAGTCCATATTAGCCAGTCGCCCTGATCTATGGTAACCATTTACAACCTTAGTTTGAAGGGGTACGGTAGACTGGAGGTTAGGCTACACTACTGAACCAGAGATTATCTAATGGTGCCCGTCCGGCATTCAGAGTCAGAACAGATAAGTTCGCTAATTTTGGAACAAAAAGAAGTATGTAATGCTTCAGATTTGTTTGCGTACCACCAGTAATTAGTGTATCAGTGTATCGGGTCGCTGCGCTCAAGCCTCTTCTCGCAAAGAGAGAGGAGGGGGCAGGCTTTATGTGTGCTAGTCGCGCCAGGAAGGAGCAGCCACACAGGAAGGTAGGACTCGATGCCCAGAACGTGCAGGAGATCAAAGAGTAGCGCATCCACAGGTCCCTCACGACCTGGCGAGGAGACGTGCAGGCCACGAGCAGGCACACTGCTAGTCTTCCATGAGCCTCAGTCTAAGGTTAACCAGAGACAAACCTGCTGTTGGAGAGAACGATAGGAGGTAGCATCACTTGCTGACCTGGTCCACAGACTTGTGGGCATTTCAAGACGTATCTGCTACATTCGTTGGCCAAAGCCAGCTCGTGGGATGCTCAGGTGAACTATTTGTAGTACCCACTTACAGTTGACCTGTACCCAGCCCTGCCTCTGCATACTACTAGGACAAAGTACTGCCTTCCATGCATCTGAAGTCTTCTCATAACTCAGTGTGAGGAGTGTCAGGTCCCGTGGACCGAGGCTATTGACAAAACGACTACTTTCAGAGCATGGGTTGCTTGCTAAACATCGCATTTTGGTCTACAGATGTACATTGCATTAATCTGGGATAAGTCCACAAAAAGAACTAGAAAGAATATAGACATCACGAAGAGAAGAAGCTCCATAACAATAGCACAAGCGTATGGCTTTCCTAGAAACCAATGCCTCCTCCCTCATTCGAATCAGCACATTACTACAAGGAACCTAAAACGTTGGATGTTTCCCTTGGTTCCGTCGTGAGACCAAAACAAATCACCCGACGGTATACCCTAGCTTCTGCCATCTCACCCACACAAGCATAGGGGTTTGAACATTCTGCTTAGCCCAAGCCCCTTCCGAGGAGCCAGACTTGTTCTCCATACTGGTCTAAACAGGGTACTTGGCTACATTTGGAGCCATGGTGCCCACAGCAGATACGGTCTCGGCACGACACTGCCTCTAAATGAGGGAGCGCATATCCACGTCCGCCTGATCATCTCGTCAGTTGCGAGCAGAACCATAAGGAACTAGTCATCACTTTGAGCCACAGGTGAAACGTCTGAGTTTCCGTCTTCTGTGCTGGACAATCTCCGCTCACGCGCAGAAACTTGTTACAATGGTGGATTAGAGGGTTTTCAATACGCTGTAATAATCTAGAGCATTAAGCACTTGTGGTCGCTGATTCGGACTAATGCAACCCATTAAAAAAGTGCTAAAACTTCCGAGAGAGGTACGATTAATGTATATCTCGCTATGCTCCGAGTTCTGGGATAGTTAGAGAATTACTGGGATGGGCCAAATAGAACTAGAGGCCCTTAGGCACGACTGGTTATCTTGGGCTGCACGGTTTGCTCGATGCTGGGAGCCCTAGGCATGGGCTGTGACACGAGCGCTCAGATGCTACACTGTTTCTAAAACATTGCGCCACACGCTATTGGAGTCGCGAGCCTCAAGGTATAAAACTAATGAACTCGTGATATATCTGCACCAACTTCTCATTATCCATGTGGCGTCGGGTGCCAGACGGAGGTAACACACAATTTGCTTCTCCATGAGTAGAGCTGACCTGCATCCACAAATATCATCGATCACTCACTAGTGGCACTAAGGGGAAGAGTCTATTGGGCGGGCCGCCCATTTATTGAAGTTATGTGAACATATTATTTATGATTGTTCTTAATAGCCGAACGTGAGCGAGGATAGGTCATGCTTGAGCTGAGCTACCTAAACTACATCGCTTGCAGTGGTCCTTGAACCACCCATTAATGGCACAATTAGCCCCGTCAGGTTTGTACCTGGACTTTCTAGTCTGGAATGGCGAGGTTGGGCTCTCGCCATTGGTACCTCCCTCTTGCTTCCGCGAGAGATGGCAATAACCTCCACAGTGTTCCCTCTGTCCTCTGTGGGTCAGCAAAGTACGAGTACGAAAGAGCCAGGCACGATGGCTCCACAGGCCCGCGACCGAGCAGTACACGTACTCGCAACACCGCCCGATTATGTGAGTCATAACTACTTACTACGATCCTCTATTAATAATAACGAAAGTTCAGGCCTCAACGTTGTATAGGAGATCAGCTAAAGGAGCCACTCCGACCCACTCCCAAGCAAGCTTGTGACAGAGAGCTTATGCGCTCTTTCATACCTATAGGATCAGAACCGAAGGTAGGACAAGGTAAGAGGCCACCAAGGGCAGCAACACTAGGAATGTATTTAACATCTTTGGCCTGCAGAAAATGCACAATTGCAAAGGACATACAAAGTGCCTGCCGTGGTAACTTCACGTCCAAGGCGTCTTTATCTTTATGTGTTTCACATCCCTTTGGCATTTTTAATTCAGCACATGCTCCCCCACCAAGAAGATGAGGTGGATGGTACGGCAGGGCACGTACAACGTTGTGGCCGGCAGTCGACTCCTGTCGTAGAGACCTCAACAACCTGCCAGGGAAGAGGGGGAGGAAGGAAGTCATGGTACCTAGGAAGTTGACTTCCATGCGGACAAGCCTCGTAAAGAACACCAAGATTGCTTGGCGCAAGAAAGTCTAGGCGTGCAGCAGCCAGCTATTCCTCATGGAAGGAGCACACTCTTCTCCTGCAGCGGCAGTAGTGGTGGAAGCGGACACTCACTGAAACCAGCGATATCCTGAGGTCAGATACCAATAAATCTCCAGGGCACAGCGTCCCTATGGTAGAAGAACAGCCCTGCTAACCAGTGAAGATCCAGAGAGTATATTCTTCTCCTGCCGAATAAATTGGTCAACACATCTAGTGTTCTCCCTTAAAGCGACGAGTACAGAAGAGGTGTACACCATTGGAGTGCATAACTTCCAAGTATCTTTCACCACACAGGCTCAGAGTGGGAGCAATTCAATAGCCTCTGGGGCGCGCAGTCAGATTCTAAAAGACGTGATCTTCACAAGGGCACTTCCTCTTTCGTGTTAAGAGCGGATACACTAGGCATGCGACGAGGAAAAGTGCACCAGCCACGTCAGAGATTAGGAGTGAGTTGGTACTTCTTCGACTAGAGCCACTTCTGCCAGCATGTTCTAAAGCCATGCCACTGAAAACTTCAGTGGTAGAAACCGCCTTACAAGTAACGTTGAACTGGCCTGCGGTGAAAATATACTTGTATCACCCACTGAGAATAATGGGAAAATTGTTAACTCTAAGTACTCTGCCTAAATATTTTTCTCACCTGTTTTTTAAGAGGTTGGCTAAAATTTTAGATCTCATAAGGGCTTTTCACGGTGAGGTAGGGTCTCACTTATATGACAGACCTTAAGGGTTTGCCTATGTTCACAAATTATGCTCAGGGCGGGTAAGCTGATAACACTATCAGAGACAAACGTTGTGTGAACTGAGTGGTCAGTGTAGCAGAAAAGGGTTATGGGGCAAATATCATTCCTCAACAAGTGGCTGTGAATACCAATTCCATCCTTCCTGTGAAAAGCAGCAGTCTTTCTGGTGGGTGACCTTGAGCACTGGTTCGTGCACTGTGGGAAAGAATGTCTTGTGGAGAGTGCTCATACCTTCTATTAATTCTTGATGCAACAAGTTGGACCACGAGAGGAGAAAAAGCGTGGTGTATAAATCTTGGCCACTTTCTGTATTCGTATTCCTTTTAACTATTGAGTGTGAGACCAGTACATGGTGATGAGATTTGACCGGCGGGGCTAGACAAACAACATTAGACGGGAGTTCCTTAGCAAGTCTCCTACTGGTTGCAACACGTTTCGTGTTCTAGCTTCAGGAAAGTAGTCTTCTGGGGTGTTGTTAAGGGTTGGACCCAAACGCACAGGCCACACCGCCGAAAGCGGAACGAGTCGCGTCTGTGAAGGCCCCCAACACGAGGGACAAGCTGATGACTTGAGCACACAGCATGAAGAGCACTGTCCTAGGCCACTTGGGCCTCTTTGTACTGAAAATTCGGACTATTCACGCCTTAAATCATTGCCGTTCCTTCTGGGCCCAGAGTTCTTTTGTACCGATGCTTCATCTGAGTCATTATTGAGGTCCAGGCAGAGTCAGCAATCATAACGGAACTGCGGTGCTAGCATAGGACTGGCTCTGGCAGGCAGCAAAGGCAGGAGAGGCCTAAGCAGACAAAAGCTGCGGCAGTCGGGTACCTGGGCGCCTAAGTTCCATCCGAGAGGCTGGCGCGAGACCCCACAACTTCGCTCGGCCGCGCAGCATATGGTGCCTCGCCTTTAAGTGCCTTCCACAGAAAATCTCAGAGGAAGCAATTGCTATCACTCGCAGCCTAACTCCGCGCCCCCGGCTTTCCGGATGCCGATAATCATGAGCAGATGATGAGTCCATGCCCTTTCGTCTCTCTGTTCCTCCGCAGCTCGCACCCCAGCTGGCCCGTGGGGCCCAAAACAATAACCGCATATTTACTTTGCATGAGTCGGTAGGATCACGGCTCGCACGAAACAGAACCCTTGGGCTCCCCTTGTTGGTTTTAAAGCATACTCCTGCTTTCCTGCACTTGGTGGCATTTAGAAAAACCAAACAGGAATAGTTGGGCTTTTATTTGGTTCTTTACTGTAGTTAATGCGTCCTATTTACAGAGAGAGATTGTGAAGTCATCCTTAGTCTCCCATCCCATACTCCCCAAGCAGTACTGTCTGTTTCCCTGGCAAAGGAAGGAAAAGCGACATCAAATTCGAAGGCAGTAGTTCGTCTTGACCTAATGGCAGTTGCTGTGTCCCAGGAAATTAGAAACTGAAACTTTGCTGAGCCATGGGCCGCGAAGAGCGGGTCCCAGGAACCTGGGACTTCGCAGAGGCGCGGGAACGGGTGCTCGGACTGAGAGTTAGTCGGCCAAACGGAACGAGGGGGCTTTCCATGAGAGCGTAAATCATTCGCAGGAGGGAGAGACGAGAGAAGTTCGGGTTGGGTTAGTCAGCGAGTGGCGTCGGTGTACGCTGAGTAAGCAGGTACTCTCTCGCTTTTGCAGTGCTAGCATGCCTGCATACGAAGCTATCTCTCACACTTTGTCTCTCTCCTCTCCCATACATTCTCTCACATGCTGTTTATCGGTTTGAGCTCAGAATTTTGTCACACCTTTTTCTATTTTTTATACTATACTCTCATAATCTTGTGTCCAGTATATAACGTTAGCTAATTAAATATTTGTGGTACAGCTATTTTATTAATTTATTAGTATTAATTTTAGTTTTTTAAAAAATCTGCCTTAGATTAAATGATTTTATCTTATTACTGAGAGATGTCATTCTTTGCTCACATTATAATTGTTCAAATCCTACTTATTAAGGAAAAAATATCACTTTGTTATAGTCAAATATATTTAATGCCAGGCATAATGGGGTAAAATTTGAATGGCTAATTTTTGCTTTTCATTGTTTTATTTCTATTTCTAATTTATTTTCATTTTATTTGCTTTCCTTTTTATTTTGCATCTATTTTTTTATTATTTGCTTTTTTATGCTTGATTCCTTTCTTTTCCTTTCCTTTGCATCTCTTTCCATTTTTTTCTTTCTCTTCTCTCTCTTCTCTTCTCTTCTCTTCTCTTTCTTCTCATTCTCTTCTCTTCTCTTCTCTTCTCTTCTCTCTTCTCTTTCTTCTCTTCTCTTCCTCTCTCTTCTCTTCTCTTCTCCTTCTCTCTCTCTTCTCTTTTCCTTTTCCTTCTTTTCTCTTCCTTCCCTTCCCTTCCCTTCCCTTCCTTTCCCTTCCCTTCCTTCCCTTCCTTCCCTTCCCTTCCCTTCCCTTCCCTTCCCTTCCCCTTCCTTCCTTCCCTTTTTCCTTTCCTTTCCTTCCTTTCCTTTCCTTTCCTTTCTTTCCTTCCTTTCCTTTCTTTCCTTTCTTTCCTTTCCTTCCTTCTTCCTTCTTTCCTTCTTTCTTCTTTCCTTTCCTTCCTTTCCTTTCCTTTCCTTCCTTCCTTTGTTTCCTTATCCCCTTTCTCTTTTCCATATTTTTCTGGGTTTTTTTTTTTTTTTTTCCTTTTTCCCTTCCCGTTTCCTTTTCTTCTTTTTTCCCCATTTCCTTTCTCTCTTCCTTTCCCTCGCCTGTTCGTCCCCCGTGCCCACCCCACACTTTCAAGCCCCCGACTGTCCCCGGGGCCGCCCCCCGCGCCCACCCCCGCGGCCGAACAGAGCCCGCACTCGCGCAAAGGTGAGGGGAGCGGGGCGGGGCGGGGGCTGCGGGGGATCCCCGCTGGTGCCACCCGGCCCTGACCCGTCCCTGTCGCGTCTTGCCCGCAGGGCCAAGAAGCTGGGCCCATCCCGACCCCGGGCGCGGCGGGGAGCGGGCGGGGCAGCGTCCCGGGCAGCGTCCCCGACGCCCCCAGCACCCCGTCCCCCGTACGGCCTCTCCCGGAGCCCCCCGGAGCTCCCCCGGGCAGCCCCCCCGCCGCCCCCGTGCTGCCGTCCCCGCCGCCGCCGCCCCCCGGGCCGCCGCCCCAAAGCGCGGTCCCGCCCCGCGCTCCCCCGCCGCAGCCGCCCGGCCGCCCCGCGCCCCCCAGCCCCGGAGCCGCCCCGCCTGGACACCGCGGGCCCCGGGGACGGCGCGCTCACAGGTAACGCCGGTGGCACCGGGCCGGCGGGAAGGGAGAGAGGAAACTCGGCATCCCTGGGAGAGAAGCAGATCCCGGGGGCAAAGGGAGAGGATGTTTAGGATTCCTGGACAGGAGCAGATGCCGGGAGCAAAGGGAGAGGATGCTCAGCATCCCTGGGAGAGGAGCAGATCCCGGGGGCAAAGGGAAGGGATGCTCAGGATCCCTGAGAGAAACAAATCTCAGGGGCAGCAGGAGGAGACACTGCTCAGGATCCCTGGGAAAGGAACATCATCCCAAGGACACAGAGAGAGGATAATCAGGATCCCTGGGAGGGGAACTTCATCCTGGGGGCATCAGGAAAGGAGACTCAGGATCCCTGGGAGAGGAGCAGATCCCGGGGGCAGCCGGAGGAGAGGATTCTCTGCATTCCTGCAGCCACCACCACATCCCCATCCTGCCATTCCCATGAGAACGATGCTGCCTTCAGGGCTTTTCCTGAGGGCCCCTTGCCAGGATGTCACTGGGCGGTAGCAGAAACTTGGACTGGAGATGCCAGGAAGGTGCAGGGAAACCCCTCAGGGAGCCCATTACCCCTGAGCTCTTCTGCCCGGGATCTAAGTCCGACTTTAATTTGCACAGGTCAGAAGGGAGAAAGTGCCTAAATCGCACTCTTCTGCCCCAAAAGGGAAACAGAGATGGGGCGGGGTGCACACATTCCGGGGAGGCAGCCCCGGGAGGATCGTGCGTGGGACAAGCCGGGGTGTTCGGCACCACGAGGGCTCCCCCTCCGCTGCTCTGCCCCGCTCTGCCAGCGCTTCTGCTCTTTTCTCAATTTCCCCTCCCTTTGCGTCCTTCTGCCGGTTTTACGGTGCTTCTGAACCTTTGCAGCAGGCTGACCCGGCAGCTGCCTGGGCGCAGCGGCGGCCCCAGCGCCCCCGCCCGGGGACCCGCCGAGCCCCGGCTTGCGCTGCCTCGCCCTGGGCGCAGTCCTGTGGCCGGGCTGCAGCCGCAGCCTCCCCGCGCCCGTCCGCTGCCGTCCCTGTGCCCGCCCGCCCTGCTCCCTGCGCTGCCCCCGCTGGCCCCGTGGCACTGCCCCCCCTGTCCCCGTGCTCTGTCTCCCCCCGCGTGCCCCGCGCGCCCCCCGCCCGGGCGCCGCCCCGCCCTAGCCGCAGCCTGGCCCCCGAGTAAGCGGGCCCGGGGGTGGGGTGTCACCGCCGGCCGGGGGACCCGGGCTGGGAAGGGTGGCCACAAGCGGCGGGGGCTGAGGAAGCCCGAGGGGAGGGCGGGAGGAGGGCGCTGGGTGCTGAGTGCTGGGTGCGGGAAGAGCTTCACTGCTCTCCCTCTTCTTCTTCTGCTGTTTATTGCGATTTTCTTTTTTTTTATTACATTTTTTTTTCATTTCTTTTTATTAAATTTGTTTGTTTTTTTTTATTTTTAAATTTTTTTTTTTTTTTTTTTTTTTTCTTTTCTTTTCACTTTTGCCTGAACATCTTTTTCATATTGGTGGGAAAAAATAATCAAACTTTTACATATTTATTTAAATTTGTCCACAGCCTGGGGCAGGGTGGGGCTGGGGGATAATATCCTGTCCCTCCTCCCTGCAGCATCCCAGAGCAGGAGAAACGGCTGCAGGCTCTCTGGAACGCCTGTGAGAAGCTGCCCAAAGCCAACTACAACAACATCAGGTGAGCCTGGGGCGAGGGACATGGCGAGGGGACACCGGGGCTGTGACCTGGGCACTGACCTGTCTGGGATCTGCCACTGACCCCTCTGGGACCTGGCACTGACCTGTCTGGGATCTGCTTGCCAGGTACGTGATTAAATTCCTGGCCAAGCTGACTGAGTACCAGGACATGAACAAAATGACCCCGAGCAACGTGGCCATCGTGCTGGGACCCAACCTGCTGTGGCCACAGGCTGAAGGGTGAGCACTGGAGGAGGGGGATGGGGAAGAGGTGAGGGGGAAATGCTGCTGGGAATGGAGCTGGGAATGGAGATGAGATTGGAGCCTGAAATGGAGCTGGGAATGGGGCTGAGATTGGAGCCTGAAATGGAGCTGGGAAAGGAGCTGGGAAAGGAGCTGGGAAAGGAGCTGGGAAAGGAGCTGGGAATGGAGCTGGGAAAGGAGCTGGGAATTGGAGCTGGGATGGAAGCTGGGAATGGAAGGGGAATGGAGCTGGGATGGAGCTGGGATGGACTGGAATGGAGTTGGGATGGAGTGGAAATGTGGAGAATGAGCTGGGAATTGAGCTGGGAGAGGAGCTGAGAATGGAGCTGGGAATGGAGCTGGAAATCCTGCTGGGAATCCTGCTGTAGCCCAGAGATGCTGAGCTGTTCCCCCCCACAGGAACATGACAGAGATGATGACGACGCTGTCGCTGCAGATCGTGGGCATCATTGAGCCGCTCATCCAGCACGCGGACTGGTTCTTCCCCGGAGGTAGGGTGAGCCCACGGCCAGGGGCTGGATGTGCTTCCTGGCACTCTGTGACGGTCACAACTCCCAGGTGCGGCTTTGCCAGCCCTCTCTGCTTGCTGGAGCTCAGGCAGGGCTCTGGCCATGCTCAGCACAGCAGTGAGCCTGACCCTGCTGCTCCAGCACCCCCTGAACATCCCTGCAGTGCCAGCACCCCCAGTCCCCTCCTGGGGACACCCATCCCAACCACACTCCTCCCTGCTCCTTTGGCACCCCCAGACATCGAGTTCAATGTGACGGGGAACTACGGCAGCCCCCTGCACGTGAACCACAATGCCAACTACAGCTCCATGCCCTCGCCGGACATGGACCACGGTGAGCGCCGGCAGCACGACCAGGCCCGGCGGCCCCTCAGCGTAGCCACCGACAACATGATGCTGGAGTTCTACAAGAAGGATGGGTAGGGTCCCTGCCAGGCCTTGGGGACAGGGAGGGGGTGGCTTTGGCAGCATCCCGGGGGCAGCAGGAGGAGATGATGCTGCAAAGGAGAGGAGCAGCACCCTGGGGGCTGCAGGAGAGGACATTTGCTATCCCTGGCTTTGTCACCACCTTGGGGTGGGTGGCACTGGCCTGGTGGAGCTTGGGTGCTCCCTCTGCTTTCCAAGCCAGGCTCGTGGGGATGCTCAGGTGAACCTGGGGCTCAGTGCCTGTCCCCAGCCCGCTGCAGATGGCAGTGGGGTGGCCCGTGGGGTGACACTGGGGCTGTACCATGCCAGAGACAGGTGTCCTGGTGTCCTCAAGGTCTGCAGGATTTGCTCCAAGGGAAGCTCCTCATTCCCAGCCTATGCACGTCCCCCCTCCATGACATCTCACAGGGACCTCAAACAGTTGAGCTGGCCCACAAAACACCCCAGAACTCTCCCATCCCAAAGAGGTTGCCATTCCCAGGAGATATCCCCAACTGTCCCAACCACTGGCATAGCTCCGCCCCTGCTATGCCACTCCTGTCCCCTCTCTGTCAGTCCCACAGCTCCTTTGTCCAGCAGTACCCTCTCTCCCTGGGCACTGCCCACTTTCAGGGGTTTCACACTAATAATTGTATGTTTCTGCCCATGCAGCCTTAGGAAAATCCAAAGGTACTGTATCCTCTGCAGGGTGCTGGGTGGGTGCTGGGTGGGCGCTGGTTCTGGGCTGAGGGGAGGTGGCCGGTGGGTGGCACAAGCCCGTTCCACACTGCCACCCCCCTCTATTGTCCTGTAACTTAATTCTCAGCATTTTCCCGGTGGCAGAGACATTTCTAGGGACCCCAGGAGAGTGGCAAGGGGGTGCTGGCGGTGCCCTCCCGCCGGGTGGGTGCTGACCCTGGTCTCCGTGTCCCCAGCATGGGCGTCAGGGTGATGGACACCTCGTGGGTGGCTCGCCGAGGCACCTCCACGGGCCGCAAGGCAACCTGGGCCCCCTGGCCGCGCAGCCCCGGCCCGCCGCCGAGCTTCCCCCCACGCCCCACTCGCCCATTCCCGAGCAGTCGCCGGAGATTTCAGCAACGCCCTCCCCGCCTCCCACCAGCTTCGGCTTCCCCCCGGCAGCCGAGCGGACAAGGTAAGGCCACCGGCACCCCGTGTCCCCAGCCGGCCGAGCTCCCCGGGAGTGAGGGAGAGAGGAAACTCGGCATCCCTGGGAGAGAAGCAGATCCCGGGGCAAGGAGGGATGTTAGGATCTGGGAAGGAGCAGATGCCGGGAGCAAAGGGAGAGGATGCTCAGCATCCCTGGGAGAGGAGCAGATCCCGGGGGCAAAGGGAAGGGATGCTCAGGATCCCTGAGAGAAACAAATCTCAGGGGCAGCAGGAGGAGACACTGCTCAGGATCCCTGGGAAAGGAACATCATCCCAAGGACACAGAGAGAGGATAATCAGGATCCCTGGGAGGGGAACTTCATCCTGGGGGCATCAGGAAAGGAACTCAGGATCCCTGGGAGAGGAGCAGATCCCGGGGGCAGCCGGAGGAGAGGATTCTCTGCATTCCTGCAGCCACCACCACATCCCCATCCTGCCATTCCCATGAGAACGATGCTGCCTTCAGGGTTTTCCTGAGGGCCCCTTGCCAGGATGTCACTGGGCGGTAGCAGAAACTTGGCTGGAGATGCCAGGAAGGTGCAGGGAACCTCTCAGGGAGCCCATTACCCCTGAGCTCTTCTGCCCGGGATCTAAGTCCGACTTTAATTTGCACAGGTCAGAAAGGGAGAAAGTGCCTAAATCCACTCTTCTGCCCCGAAAGGGAAACAGAGATGGGGCGGGGTGCACACATTCCGGGGAGGCAGCCCCGGGAGGATCGTGCGTGGGACAAGCCGGGGTGTTGGCACCACGAGGGCTCCCCCTCCGCTGCTCTGCCCCGCTCTGCCAGCGCTTCTGCTCTTTTCTCAATTTCCCCTCCTTTGCGTTCCTTCTGCCGGTTTTACGTGCTTTTGTACCTTTGCAGCAGGGCTGACCCGGCAGCTGCCTGGCGCAGCGGCGGCCCCAGCGCCCCCGCCCCGGGGACCCGCCGAGCCCCGGCTGCGCTGCTCGCCCTGGGCGCAGTCCTGTGGCCGGGCTGCAGCGCAGCCTCCCCGCGCCCGCTCCGCTGCCGTCCCTGTGCCCGCCCGCCCTGCTCCCTGCCTGCCCCCGCTGGCCCCGTGCATGCCCTCCCCTGTCCCCGTGCTCTGTCTCCCCCCGCGTGGCCCCGCGCGCCCCCCGCCCCGCGGGCCGCCGCCGCCCTGCCGCAGCCTCGGCCCCCGAGGTAACGCGGGCACCGGGGGTGGGGTGCACCGCCGGCCGGGGACCTCTGGGCTGGGAGAGGGTGGCCACAAGCGCGGGGCTGAGGAGCCCGAGGGGAGGGCGGGAGGAGGGCGCTGGGTGCTGAGTGCTGGGTGCGGGAGGCTTCACTGCTCTCCCTCTTCTTCTTTCTGCTGTTTATTGCGATTTTCTTTTTTTTATTACATATTTTTTTTCATTTTCTTTTTATTAAAATTTGTTTGTATTTTTTTTTTTATTTTTATTTTTTTTTTTTTTTTTTTTATTTTTTTCTTTTCACTTTATTGAATTATTTTCTATTTGAAAAAATATCCTTTTAATATTTATTTAAATTATTTGAAATGGCTAATTTTTGCTTTTCATTGTTTTATTTCTATTCTAATTTATTTTCATTTTATTTGCTTTCCTTTTTTAATTTTGCATCTATTTTTTATTATTTGCTTTTTTATGCTTGATTCCTTTCTTTTCCTTTCCCTTTTGCATCTTCCCTTTCCATTTGTTTCTCTTCTCTTCCTTCCTCTCTCTTCTCTTCTCTTCTCTTCTCTTCTCTTCTCTCTCTTCTCTCTCTTCTCTTCTCTTCTTCTCTTCCTTCTTCTCTCTTTCCTTTCTTCTCTTCTCTTCTCCTTCTCTTCTCTTCTTCTCTTTCCTTTTCCTTCTTTTTCTCTTCCCTTCCCTTCCTCCTTCCCTTCCCTTCCTCTCCTTCCCTTCCCCTTCCCTTCCCTTCCCTTCCCTTCCCTTCCCTTCCTTTTTTTTTTTTTCCTTTCCTTTCCTTTCCTTCTCCTTTCCTTCCCTTTCCTTTCCTTCCTTTCCTTTCCTTTCCTCCTTTCCTTTCCTTTCTTCCTTTCCTTCCTTTCCTTTCCTTCCTCTTTCCTTTCTTTCCTTCCTTTCTTTTCCTTTCCTTCCTTTTTTTTTTTTTTTTTTTTTTGTTTTTTTTTTTTTTTTTTTTCTTTTTTCCCTTTTCCCTTCCGTTTCCTTTTTCTTCCTTTTTTCCCCATTTCCTTTCCTCTCCCTCTTCCTCGGCCTGTTCTGTCCCCGTGCCCACCCCAGCACTTTCAAGCCCCCGGACCTGTCCCCGGGGCCGCCCCCCGCGCCCACCCCCGCGGCCGAACAGAGCCCGCACTCGCTGCGCAAAGGGTAGGAGCGGAGCGGGGCGGGGCGGGGGCTGCGGGGGATCCCCGCTGGTGCCACCCGGCCCTGACCCGTCCCTGTCGCTGTCTCTGTCCCCGCAGGGCCAGAAGCTGGCGCCCATCGCCCGGGCGGCGGCGGGAGCGGCGGGAGCGCCGCGGCAGCCTCCCCGACGCCCCCAGCACCCGTCCCCGTACGCCTCCCCGGAGCCCCCCCGGAGCCTCCCGGCAGCCCCGCGCCCCCGCTGCTGCCGTCCCGCCGCCGCCGCCCCCGGGCCCGGCCGCCCCCAAAGCGCGGTCCGCGCGCGCCCCCCGCCGCAGCCGCCCCGCCGCCCCCGCGCCCCCCAGCCCCCGGAGCCGCCCCGCCTGGACACCGCGGGCCCCGGGGACGGCGCGCTCACAGGTAACGCCGGTGGCACCGGGCCGGCGGGAGGGGGCTCTCAGGAGGGCCGAGTCCCAGGAGGGGATGATTGCCGGGGCTCTCAGGAGGGTCCCCAGGAGGGGGACGATGGCCCTGCGAGGGCAGGACTGTGCCCTGGAAGGTGGTGACGTCCCCGGGAAGGTGGCACCCTCCCCGGAACGGTGGAACTGTCCTTTGAAAGGCAAAACTGCCCCGAAAGGTGGCGGTGTTCCCCAGGGAGGTGGCAATGTCCCTGAAAAGGCAGAACTGTCCCTAGGGAGTTGGTGATGTCCCAGGAAGGTGACAATGCATTCTAGGAAATGGCAGTGTCCTTGGGAAGGTGGTGATGTCCCAGGAAAGTGACTCTATCCCACGCAAGGTAGAACTGGCCCCAGCGAAGTGGTGCTGGCCCAGGTGGTGCCACCATCCCCCTGAGGGTGGCCAAGTACTCAGGAAGGTGGTGATACCCCTGCAAAAGTGTAACTGTCCCCAGGACGGGAGTGATAAGCCCAGGAAGGTGGCAATGTCGTCGGGAAGTTGGCTATGTCCCTTGGAAGGTGGCAATGTCACTAGGAGTGTGACATCTCTGGGGAGCCCCAGGAGCTGTTCTGCCCTCCCCAGCTCTGGGTGTTGTTGTTGATCCCCCCGGGGTCCCTGCCCTGCTGGAGGAGTGGCCAGGGGATGCTTTGAAGTGCCAGGTGGCACCAGGGGACACAGAGGCTGGCAGAGTGTCCCACTGTCTGTCACATAGGGTCCAGCAGGGCAAAGAGTTCTGTCCCCTGTGTGCCCATCTTGCCTGCAAGAGGTGGGACAGTGCAGGTGGCAGCGAGCCCCGGGCACCCTGTGGGGTGAGACAGCGTGTCCCCAGGGGCTGCCACCTGCCTTTGGGTGACACTGGCATTGGTGTGGCTCTGCCAATGCATTGCTGTGGGCCTGGCATGGCACCCTGGCATGGATGCAGCCCTGACATCACACCCTGGCATCACTCCTGGCCCAGGTGCAGCTCCCCTGTCCCAGTGTGGGACAACCATGTCCCAGAGCCATGTCCCTGAGCTGGGCAGGTGTGGCAGAGGTGCTTTTCCTACCTGGGGGGTTGCTCTGCTCTCAGCAAGGGACACAGTGACATGGCCTGCCTGTGATCACTGTCACTTCACACATGCAGTGGGTCCCTTGGGAGAGGGGACAGCGGTGTCACCCGCACTCGGTGGGACAGAGCATGGTGGGACTCCCACAGACAGCGTGTGGGGACAGCTGGTGTCCCAGCCCTGGCTCGGGTGGGGTGACACAGAGCAGAGGGGGTGGTCACAGCCCTGGTGGTGGCACTGACACGGTGCCGGCCCCGGTGGGTGTCCCCATGGCTGTGCCGTCCCGCAGGTCTGCTCCGTTTTGAGGTCCCCTCCCTGCACGTGTCCCCGGACGCCGCCCTGTGCCGGGAGCCGCCGGAGGCAGCGCAGAGACTCTCGGGGCCGAGCCTGACCCCGACCCCGCGGCATGAGGAGGAGGAGGAATCGGAGAGCACAGCCCTATGACAGTGTCCCTGTCCCCAAGCTCATCCGTGCGGCACCCGGGGCCAGCACCGGCCACCGGCACCGAGGGCCACGGGCCAGTTTTGGGTTGGCAAAGTGCCCGGTTTGGGGGTGGTCGCTGTTCTTTAGTTCATTTTTGTTCGCCTTATCCAGACTTTGCCTTTGAACCGGGTGCCTGCACCCCCCGCCCCGCAGCACCCACGACCCTGGGGCGATGCCACCGCGTCCTCCGTGCCCCGAGGCGGGTGCCACTGGGTGCTGGCCAGGTGACGAGGAGCTCGCCAGCGCTTTGCAGTGGGATTTCCTTTCTTTGGCTTCTTCTGCCTCTGCATTTTTGGGAGCAGGATGTGACCTGACCAGCAATAACCTGGAGATGCAGGATGTGCCCCCCCAGCTCCCAGGGTGCTGGTGGGGGAGGTGCACGTCCCTCGGCACCCGCTGTCCCCGGGGCTTGGTGTCTTTGGTCGTGCATGCACAGACAAATTAACCTTTTATCCTTTCCAGAGAGAGAAGATCTATATATATATATCGGCAGATATATATATATCTATATATTATATATTTGTATAGAGAGAGAGAAACTATAGAGAGATCTGTTTTATTTGGAGCCATTCCTGCCCGGCCGGTGCGAGAGGGAAGATGGAAATGGCAGCGCTTCACCCCCACCTCGCTCGTGCCGTGCCCCCCGCCCCAGGTGGGCACCGGGGGGCACCAGCACCCCAAAGCAATCAATAAATCCAATAAATCCGTGTGCCACTTGCTGAGAACTGCCCGGCGGCGCTGGCCTTTGCTTCCTGCCCCAGCCTCGGGGGGAGGCTTTGGGGCTGGAGAGGGTTTGGGTGATAAAATGATCGTTTGGAGTTTTATATGGGCTGTCGGGGATCTGGTCCTATGGGATGGAGCAGCATCAGGCCTGGGGGGTCACTCACAGTGGGGCTTCCCCCCTCTCCCTGCTGCAGTCGTGTGGTGCAGAGCAGCGGGGGGGTCCTGTCCTTGTCACTGCCAGCACCCATGGGTGCCCCAGGGAACCTGCCACACCCAGGGCTGCCGAGTGCTTGGGTTACAACATGAGTGACAAACCCACGTTTGTCCCCTGCTGCAAGCAGGGCCACAGCCACAGCGGCAGCGGTTGACACAGCGAGGGCCTGGACCTGGAGCAGCCTCCAGTGAGGGACAGCCTCTCCTTCACCTTCCTCCTCCTCAGCTTTGACCCAGTCCTGTTCCACCACTTCCATCTATTTCCATCTCTGTTTCCACCTCCTCCGTCACCTCCACTTCCCCCACTTCCACCTTCACCTTCTCCACTCCCACCCCAATCCCACCTCCATGTCCACCAGCTCCCCTTTCCTGCTCCGCCCTTGTGTCCATCTCCCCCATCTCCACCTGGTCCCGCCTCCTTCGCCTCCATCCCTCGCTGTGGCTGCAGCAGCTTTCTCCAGACATCCCGCCCGTGCCTTGGGCTCAGCTCCGGGACTGCGGCACCCCTACTGCTGTCACCCCTGTCCCAGAGCTCCCCAGCCACAGCCACCACACGGGACAGGGTCTGGCCAGGGCTGACCCCTGATCCCACTAGCAGTGCCACCACCCCCGTGGAGCACAGAGCCCTTTTCCCCTTGGACACGCCCCCTGCGATGGACACTGGGCTTGTTTCACGTGTCTTTAATAGAAACCGCCGGCGGTGGGGCAGAGCCCCGTACAAAAGCTGGCTGCAGGAATCGGGGATTGCATAGACCGAGGTGTGGGGGACCCCCCACCCCCAAATAGTCGCCTTTTAGAAAACAAAAAGCGTCTCTGAATAAAACTCTCCTGAAACAATAAATACTCTGGTGCTGCAGAGCTGGGGACCCTGCACCCACCTGCCCCATTTGCGATTGCCCTGTAGGATACCCCTGGGTTCAGAACCACCACTTCAGGATGAGCCCAGTTCGGGATGAGCCCAGGTCTGAAATCTCTAGCTAGGGATGGTCCCAGCTTGGAACGCTTCTGCATCAGGACCTGGGATGCCCTGGGTCAGGATGCTCCCATTTGGGAGCCTCTGGGTCAGGATACCCCCGTTTGGTTTTCCCCCTGGTCAGAAGCCCCTGGATTGGGAGCCCACAGGTTGGGATGCCCTGGTTTGGGAGCCCCTGATTTTGGGAAGTCCCAGTCTTGGCTGTCCCCAATTTGGGATCCTCCAATTTGGAATCTCCACAGTTTGTGATGGCCCTGGGTTGGGATGGCCCAGTTTTGGGGTACCTGACTGTCTCCAGCTGGGGGATGCCCAGGACTGGGATAACGTACCCATGGGTTACCTGACTGCCTCCAGTTGAATTGGGACCCCCAGACTGGCAGGTCCCGGGTGGGAATGTCCCTGGGTCAGGATGTCCCAGGTGGGGATGTCCCTGGGTCGGGATGTCCCTGGTTTGGGATCCCCTGGTTCAGGCACCCTTGGGCTGGAACACCCCCAGTTGAGGAGCTCCCCCCTCAGTCCAGGACCTGTTGTACAGCGGCCGGGGGATGATGCCCCCCCACCCATGGCTCAGAAGCTGGACTCGGGCACTGCCGCGGGTCGCAAGGGTCCGAGGGGCGGCCGGCCTCGCTGCAGAGTGGCCCCGGAGGGGGAACGCGAGTAGCCAGGGGTGGCCCCACCCCACCCCTGCCCAGCGAGGCAGATCTGCGCAGAGTCCCCTCGGGCCGGGGCGGGAGGCTGGCCGAGCTCCGCGACCGCCCCAGCGCCGACGAGCCGGGAGGGCAGCGGCCCGGGGGGACACCCGCGTCCCCCTGCGACACCGCGGGCCCGGGGCTGCCGGGGCTCGGGAGCGGCCGGCGCGGGGTCCCCTCGGCGCTGGCGGCCCGGCGGAGCCGTCGCGGGGCGCGGGAGGGGCCCGGCTCGCCCTGCCCAGAGTCTGGCGGGCGGTCCGACCACTTAGGCTGCGACCCTGCAGCCCCTGAAGCCCCCGCCACCGCGGCCGCGGCCTCGAACCCGCCTGCGGGGAACCACGGTCAGGGCGGGCGGGGGGCGCGGGGGGACCGCGGGCCGAGCATCCCGAGCCTCACCGTTCTCCGGGGCGGCGGCGGAGCCCGAGGGCTCGGGGTCGGTGCGGGGCTCGGCGCGGGGCTCGGAGGCGGCCAGGCGGAAGAGCCAGTGTCCCGCGGCGGCGGCGGAGCCTGCGGGGAGCGGCGGTGGTGGGCACCGAGCGGGGGGAGCCCAGCGCGGGGAGCGGGGGAGGATCGGCCGGGGGGTTGTACACGGGAGGGTGGAGGAGTGTGCACAGACATACAGGGGTGTGAGGGTGTGTGTGTGTGCACACGTGTGGGGGCATACACACCCGCACGGATGTGCCGGTCGGTCTGAGTGTGCACACATGTGCAGGTGTCACATGTAGGTGTGTGCAAACAGGAGTACATCACATGTAGGGGTGTGTGTGTGCACACGTGCAGAGGCATGTCGATACAAGGCTGTGCCCAGTGTGCCAGGGCCGTGCCAGGTGTGTCAGGGTGTGCAGGTATTCGGGGCTCACCCATGCTGGGCGTCGCGATTCGGGGCTCACCCGTGCCGGAGCCGGCGTGGCGGCGCTGGTAGAACAGGATGTAGGCGCTGCGGGTGCTCACCTCGGCCTCACGCACCCCTTCCACACGGCTGTCGTCGTAGCTGTACCAGCGCCCGTCCAGAGCATTGCAGCAGAACGCTGGGGTGGGGGCAACGGGGTGAGGGGGGACGGGGGCTCTGTCCAGGGATACCCCCAGCCCCAGGGTGCGGGGGACAGCAGAAGCCCAAGGGTGCAGGGACACGCTGGAGGAGCAGGATGGTGCTGGGGGCACATCCCAGTGCCCTGGGGGAGCTGCAATGCCATCCTGCGTGTCCCGGCTCCCTTCTGCCCTTCCCTGCCCCATGGCACACCGCTGCAGGGCCCCCAAACCCCACACCATGGCATTTTCTCCTGTGATGTTCCTCAAACCCCACACAGAGCCCCCAGCCCTCCGCCATGCCCCATGAGACCCCCCTTCTCCCGTGCTCCCCACCCCCACGCTGTACCCGTGACACAGCTCCTGTAGTGCCCCCAAACCCACACACACACCTGTAGTGCCCCCAAACACCACTCCATGCCCCAAAACCCACACACAACCCTGCAGTGCCCCCAAATCCCCTTCCATTCCCCACAGCCACAATCCTAAACCCCACAGTGTGCCCCACAGCACAGCTTTTGAGGTGCCCTCGCCCACCACACTTCACCCCATGGCACAGCACAGCACGTGCCCGATGCCCCAGCCCCACGGCACCCCCACGGCACCCCCTGACCCCAGTGTCCCCTCTCACCGGTGTAGTGGCCGCCCTGCATGCTGCCGTGGTGGTTACAGACCGCGTACAGGTCGTACAGGTGGTCGCGGGGGCAGCCGGGGGGCAGGCGCAGGGGGGGTTGCCAGGGTGCCCAGCGCCCCAGGAGCTGCCCCCCGGGCTGGCCGCACTGTGCCACGTGCGGGGCCATGTCCAGCCCCCGCAGCGGGAACCGCACCAGCGTGGTCAGCTTGTGCCGCTGCTCGGCCACCTGCCGGAAGCGCTTCAGGTGGATGATGAGGATGTCAGGCAGCGTCCACAGGCTGAGCTTCACCGTGCCCTGCTGGGGCACCTTGCAGTGCGGGCAGCGCCAGGCGTCGTCCGGGGCCAGCTGGGGACACCGGTCACAGCCACCTCCCGCCCTGTCACCCGCTGCCACCTCCACAGCCACCCCAGCACCACGAATGCTGCCAGCTGCCACACCACGGGCAGGGCTGTGTCCCCGTGGCGGTGACAGGACCGGGGCCGGGCAGGGCTGTGTCCCCGTGGTGGTGGCAGTGCCACACCACGGGCAGGGCTGTGTCCCCGTGGTGGTGGCAGTGCCACACCACGGGCAGGGCTGTGTCCCCGTGGCACTGGCAGTGCCACACCACGGGCAGGGCTGTGTCCCCCGTGGCAGTGGCAGTGCCGGGGCTGGGCAGGGCTATGTCCCCCATGGCGGTGGCAGTGCCACACCACGGGCAGGGCGTGGGCAGTGCCCGGGGGTGGCCGTACCTGCTCCTCCTTGGTGTAGAGCTGGAAGCACTCATCCAGGGTACAGCTGTGCTGCTGCCCGTGCACCTGCTGCTGCCGCCGCACGCTCTCCGCGTCCTGCACCGCCTCCTCCTGGATGCTGCCGAACAGCCTGGGGGGCCGTGTCACCGGGGAGGGTGGCCCGAGTGCCAAGGTGTCCCCCCAGCCCGGGCGCAGGGGACTCACCGCTCTTTGGTGCTCATGTCCCATTCTGCCGTCAGCTTCACATGCGGAGGGCCCCCGGCCCCACTCAGCTGCAGGGCCCTGAGAGGATGACAGGGGAGATGTCCCCAAAGCCCCCTGTCCTTGTGGGGACACCTCTTTGCAGGCAGGGACAGCCACCGCCTCCCCATACAGCACCCACAGTGGGGACGCTGGGCTGGAAACCCAGTGCTGGGGGTGCAGGGTGACCATCACTGTGGCCACCCATGCTGTCTCCACTGGCCACCCATGGTGACATTGGCCAGCCAAGGAGACACCTTTGGCCACCATGTCACCCATGTGTGACAACACAGCCAGGCACAGGGACACCATGGCCACCCACAGGGACACTGTGCCCACTCATGGTGATGCCACTGGCCTCCCCCAGGGCTTGAGGGGACATCCTGGGGACAGTCCTGTTCCTGCAGCTCCTTACCTGTCAATGGCAGGGTGGCAGAGAGGACGGGGATCCTGAGGGGACAGGTAGGTGCCGGGGGCCGAGCCCCCGGCCAGGCGGATCCGGAAAAGGGCTCCCGGGCCCTGCAAGGGGGGACAGTAACCCCCTGCCCTGAACAGCACCTGGGCAAGCCAGGCTTTGGGACATGGGGCAAAAAGAGCCCCCAAAACCCGATTGCTTTGGTCCCCACGGCTGGGTTGGCAGGGGACACCTGTGGGGACAGGTATGTGGGGCTGGGTGTGACCCGTCCCTATGGCTGTGGGGGCCAAGGGGCCTGGGGACAGCAGCGCCCATGGGATGGTGGCACCTGGGGGCTGAGGAGGGCAGCTGGGCTGAGGTGGCACTGGGGCCACCCTTGGGGGTGCTGCAGCCACATGTGGTGACACCACTGGCCACTGGTAGCGACCACAAGACAATCCCCAGGGGGTACCACAGCAACCCACAGGGACAGCAGGGCCACCCACAGTGACCACCAGCCACCAGTGTCCATGGCACAGCCACTCCCAGGGCCACCACAGCCACCCACAGTGACACCCCCTGGTGTCCCTGCAGCCGAGCACAGCTCTACCATGGTCACCCTTAGTGTCACCACTGCCCATGAGGATGCTGCCACAGCGACGCACAGCTGCACCATGACCACCCAAACTCCACCATGGCCACCCAAACTCCACCATGGCCACCCATGGAGAGCCCATGGCCACCCAAATCTCCATCATGGCCATCTGCAACTCCACTATGGCCACCCATGGAGAGCCCACGGCCCCCCACATCTGCAGTCCCACCATGACCATGGTGTCAGCCGATGCCAGCAGCTGCGTGTGCCCCGGGAGGGGACAGGGCTGTCCCCTGGGCTCACCTGTGCCCGCACCTCTCCCTGCAGAACCCCCTTCAGCTGGGCCAGGATGCTCTGCTGCAGCTGCTCCCAGGAGACGCCGCGCTCCTCCCGCAGCACCAGTGGCGGCCCAAACCTGGGGACAGGAAGGAGACACGCAGCTGGGTGTCACACGGGCAGCAAGCAGGGCAGGGTGGGTGACAGGCTGGTGACAGGCCAGTGACAGGCCGGTGACGGTACCTAGTGAGCTGTGGCCCTGTGCCTGCCGTGTTGCAGAGCAGCAGCAGGATGCGGCCGCCGGGCGCGCGGTGCAGGCAGTCGGAGGAGCGGGCAGTGCTGGGCAGCAGGCGTGGCCCCTCCGGCCGCGGTGCTGCGGGGGATGTGGGGAGGCTGCGGGGACACCCTGTGGGCGGGAAACCGGGGGCTCTCGTCAGAGCGGGGTAAATTACTGCCACAGCCCCGCCCACTGCCACACTCCCACCAATCACAGCACAGCATGCCTGCTCCCACCAATCACAGCCAAAGGATCCATTTCCCACCACTCCCAGCACACACTGCCTCCCCCAATCCCGGTGCAGTGCAGCTGCCTCTGACCAATCCCAGTAAGGGATCCACTGCCTCCCACCAATCACAGAGTGGGATCCACTGCCTCCCACCAATCACAGAGTGGGATCCACTGCCTCACCAATCCCAGTGAGGGATCACTGCCTCCCACCAATCCCAGAGAGGGATCCACTACTCCACCAATCCCAGACCAGGAACCACAGCCCCACCAATCCCAGTGAGGGATTCACTGCCACACCAATCACAGCATGGGATTCACTGCCTCCCGCCAATCCCAGGGCCATTCCTGTCCCACGGCTCAGCACCAATCCCAGCACTGCCCAGGTGCTCCCAGCCAATCAGTGTGGGGCAGGCTGGCAGCCACAGCCAATCAGGGTGCAGGGGTGGTACCTGCACGGCGGGCAGGGGGAGGCTGGAAGGCATAGACCGGAGCCCCCTCCCCGGCCGCCCCCAGCGCCTCCGGGTCCGACAGCGAGCGCAGAAAGCCCCGCGGGGACACCTCAGCCAGGATCACCTGTGGGACATTCCCGGCACCCTCAGCATCCTGAGGGCAGGCCCCATTTCCCCACCTGCCATGTCCCCGTTACCTGCTCCGGGGGGATGCAGCCCTCCCGCGCCACCATCTCCCGCAGGTCGGCCACGGTGCCCAGCAGCGGCACGGCCAGGCCTATCCGCACGAAGCGCCAACGCTCGCACTGCAGCACTAGCGTGACATTCAGAGCCCTGGGGACACCATGGGGACACGCCTCAGCCGCTGCATCCATGTGCTGGCACAGCAGCTCCAAGATGGAGCAAACGCCCAATGGACACAGCTCCTGTCCCCAGTGCTGCGCCACCTCTACGTTCATTATTTACCCCCAAATATGCAAATGTCTCTGGTTGGGGCTGCCATCCTGCCGGGGGATGGATATGGGGCTCACCTCGTCTGGCGCAGCGGGATGGGCAGGGAGATGCACAGGAAGGGGTCAAAGGTGTTGCTCTGCTTCAGGCAGTGAGGGCACGTCAGGGAGGACCTGGGAAATAGGGATGGGGAATGTAATGGGAATAGGCACAGCCCCTCAGAGTCCCCACCCTGGAGCTGCAGTGCCCTGTGACCGGTGCTGCATCCTGGGTACAACATCCCAAGTACCGCATCCCAAATCCATCATTCCCAGGTACCACATCCCAAATCCATCATCCCAGGTACCGCATCCCAAATCCATCATCCCAGGTACCACATCCCAAATCCATCACTGTGGGTACCACATCCCAAATCCATCATCCCAGGTATCACATCCCAAATCCAGCATTCCAGGTGACACACCCTGGGTACCGCACTCTGGGTACCACATCCCACTGGGCTCGGCTGGCCCCAGCATCCCACTGGATTTGCATGCCCTCCTGGCAGAGTGAGGCCCCCCAGGCTGTTCCTGCCTATTCCTGTCTGCCCCTGCCCAGTCCTGCCCTTTCCTGCCTGCCCAACCCAAGGCTCTGCTCACTCTGAACCCACACAGGGGCTCCCACATTGCCAGAGAAGCCAAAGTGAGACCTCAGGATCTGGGAGTGTCCCAATGTCATCCATAACTGTGGCCTCCAAACCCTCCCAAACCCTGCTCCTCCTTGCTAGGGCGAGCAGAGCCTGGGGTGGCTCCAGGAGGCTCTGCGGTAACCCCAGCCCGCCTGGGTGGGGTTAAGCAGGGGCAACACCCTGGGGTGCTGGGAGGGAGTAGGACCCCCGGGAGCAGCAGGGCTGTGGCTGGGCTGTGGGAGGAGCAGAGATGGACAGCAGGAGGACATCTGCCTGTGACTGACCCCAGGGTGGTCCCTGGGGAGGTACTGCTGCTCCCTGCCCACCCTGGCACCCACAGCCACCTGCTGCTGATTCTTCTTAATTCCAGTGGGGTTTTAATTTCTTAATTCCTCCTGCCTTTTTATTCAACAAAAAGGGAAAAAATAAATTAAAAATCAAAATGAAATCCTGAGTCCTCGTTATTTGTCACCTTGAAGAGCCACTGAGCTCCCCAGGAGCCATACAAATTAATAAATGCCTTAGCACACAGAAGGCTCTGGCACGTGGGAGGGGGATAATTAAAGTGTCTTTTTCATAAATAGGGCGAGGGATTAATTGAGAGAGGAGGAAGGGCTTGTGATGCCAGATGTGTCCCCCCCTGCCTGCAATGCCATGGCCTAGGGACAGGGTGGCCTGAGCATCCCACGGTCCCAGCCAGATGAACGTGTGGGGTGTCCCGTAGAGGGGCACCCTCGTGCTGGGCTGCTGGGACAGTCCTGAGTCCTGTGACAGAACCACAGCGGGGTTTGGGTTGTGAGGGACCTTCAAAAAGCACCCTGCCCAGAACCCTGCCATGGGCACGGACACTGCCACTGGACCAGGTTGCTCCAAGCCCTGTCCCACCTTTCAAGTGCTTGTAGAGGAAGGATCTCCCATGCCTGGGGAAAATGGGATGGGTAGGTGGATGGGTGGGTAGGGATGGATGGACAAGGATGGATGGAGGGGTGGATGGAAGGAGAGGGATGAATGGATGCCCCCCCCCGACGCGGGCGGAGTCGATCGGATTAGGGAGGGATGGAGGATGGAGGGAGGTGGATGGAGGGATGGATGAGGGATGGATGGATGGAGGGATGGAGGATGGATGGATGGAGGAGATGGAGGGATGGATGGAGGGATGGATGGAGGGAGGGTGGATGGATGGAGGATGGATGGAGGGATGGATGGAGGGATGAGGGATGGAGGGGATGGATGGAGGGATGGATGAGTGTGGAGGGAGGAGGTGGAGGGAGGGATGGAGGGATGGATGGAGGGATGAGGGGATGGATCCCTTCCATGGGCTCACAGTGGTCACCAAGGACTGGCAGAAGAGTGAAGCCCCAGCCAGGCAGGATCTGTCCCCCCACTCACCTGTACTGGGCCTGGAAGTGGCTCTGCACAAAGCTCTGCCCACGGGGGTGCTGGGTGCCTGGGGGTGACCTGCTGGCACTGCTGCTCCCGTCCTTGCCAGGCTGCAGGGGCAAGGGACAAGTGGTGAGTGGGGTGACAGGGTGAGTAGCATGTCTGTCAGGGGGTCAGGGTCAGGTCCTGGTGAACCGAGCCCATGTTTACTGTCCCCAGGGCTAGAGGATGGGCTGAAGGTGATGTCAAAGAGACTCTGACACCTCCCCGCCTGGCACTGCTGTGCCCTCCAGACTGCCCACACACCTCCAGGGAAATCTGTGGGGTACATCCCATCCCCCACCCAGCCTGGGGCATGAAGTGATGAGACTCTCCCCCAACGCAGCCCCAGTGTCCAGAGCTGTGGAACACCAAGGTCGGGTGTCACCCCCAGAGCGGAGCTGGGAATCCACTCAAGCCTGGAAAATGCTCCAGGAGGGGAATCCTGGGTCAGCTGGCTGGGTGCCCAGAGCAGCATCCAGGCAGGGGAAACCCTGGGGGAGCGGAAAGCTGGTCCCCCACATGGGCCCCCAAGGAGCCCCAGTGCCCACAGCCCTGTCTGGGAGCTGGAGATGGGTGGGTGAGACGGTGGGACACTGCAGGGGGCAGGGGTCCATGAGTCCGTGTGTCTGTGTGTGTGTCCGTGAGTCCATGAGTTCATGTGCGTCTGTCCATGTGTCCGTGTGTGCGGCCGTGAGTCTGTGTGTCCGTGTATCCATCCATGGGTCTGTGTCCGTGAGTCTGTGTGTGTGTCCGGTGTATGTGTCTGTGAATCCGTGTCTGTGTGTCTGTCCGTGTGTCCGGGCAGAGCCGGCAGAGCTGACGTTCCCGCACACGTCCCCCCCCCCAGAGAAGCAGGGCTGGCTGCGAATTCACCGCAGGCAAATCGCCCGAAGCCGGGAGGTGCGGAAAGCCCCGGCTGGGGAAGTGCCCTCTCAGGCAGGTGGGTGCCCAGGACCGGCCGTGTCCCTGCGGGTTCCCCCAGTGCCTGCACGGACAGCGAGCCCGGGCACAGCGCCTGCCCGGCACGGTGCCCCCCCACAGTGAGATGTGCCCCGGGCACCCCACCTCGCACGGTGCCCCGACAGGTGAGGTGTGCCCCGGGCACCCCCCCTGCCCCGGCACGGTGCCCCCCGACAGGTGAGATGTTGCCCTGGCACCCCAAGAGGAGCCAGGTCTTCTGCTCTGCTCCTTGGGAGCAAGGACACTGGGATGTGATTGTGTTACACAGCCAAACCTGCCCGCTTAGGGAGCATCTCCCTGCCTGTCCCTGCCCTGGGAACTGCCAGGAGCCCCCTGCCCACCCTGGGGACAGGAGCTTCACCCCTGGAGCCTGATGGCAGAAGAGATGCAGCAGAAAGGAGCGCTGGTAAAAAACTGGGCTGTTTTGGGACAAGACAGTGGGTTTCTGGTGTCACGATGAGTAAGATTGAAAATCACTGAGGATTTTGGCCAGGAGGAGGATTTTCCTCATTGCCATCTGCTGGCACCAGGTCCTGCTGAGGCTGACGTGTCCTTACGGTCTGCCTGGCACTGGGGTCCATCTGGTGTGGCTGAGAGGGGACCTGGAAGGTGTCTGTGCCCTACAGAGACCCAAAATTCCCCCAGAATCCAAGGGGATGCCTCCTCCTCTCCACCCTTGTGGCAGCCAAGCCTTGGTGCCCACCTTGGTGGCCCCGTGGCTCATTGGGTGTCACAGCAAACACCCTGTGGACATTCCCACCCCTCCTGCCCAGCCCCAACCTCCTCCCTTCTGCTACCCACGCCTGAGCTGCCCAGTCCCCGAGCCTTGGCATGGGTTTGACCAGAAGCAAACCATCCTCCATCCCAACCCGTGGGCATCTGCACATTCCCTCTTGCTGCCCAGCACTTCTAAGCCATTTATTGAGGGTCAGCCCCTGCTGGGCACTGCTACCCTGGGACAGGGGCACATGGGTTCCACTCAGGTGACATCTCCCATCAAGGGACCAAAACGGGGGTGCCAAGCAAACCCACGGATGCTGAGGGACGCACAAACGGTTCCATCCCCAGAGCCAGGGCATTGCCATGGCACCACCTCCAGGTGGCACAGCTGGTGTCACACTCCACTTGTGGCACACGTGGACACCTCACATCTAATGGGAGCTGCCAGTTTCTCCCAAAAAGCCCGGGGTACCCAAACATCTGCCAGGGCTGAGGACAGCTCAGCTCAGTGCCGGGATGGCTGCAGGGCCCCGGCCAGGTAGGGCTGGGGCTGCCCCAGCCAGAGGCTCTGCAGATGGGCACCACAGCCGAGCTCTTCCAAACCCACACCCTTGGCACAGCCATCACACCCCAGGATGGGGACAGGGAGGAGGAAGCTGCTCCCAGGATCCCTGCGCCCAAGCTGGGTGTCACCCCCAGAGCGGGGACAGCACACTCGTGTCAAATGCCAA